>CM029603.1:6282378-6615953 GCA_017311375.1 Mytilus coruscus
TATGAATGAGTTACAACTTCCCGAAGCACATTTATCAGCTTGAAAGGTTAAATTTTATGATTGAAATTGATTTAAGAATGAATAGTTAAACAAAAACAAAAAAATCAAAATATTTTTACAAAAAATTCTAAATATTTTTACAACTTTTCAGACACAACTCATTTGTGAAAGATAAAGTGAATGAACCTAAATCAATAAAGAGTGTCATATTTGTAGTTAATATTGAATATGTCCTATATCGTGTACATGTATATGCCGACAGTTGGAATGATACTACTGCTTATAGGAACAAATCGCACTATCTGCTCACACCATAAAAATTGTACTTGATTTACCAAAACAGTATACAAATGGAACTGAAAATTACATTCACATTTAAATTATCAGAAAGCACATTATTTAGTCCACCGGGTGATACACTTTCCAAAATTGGTTAATAAAATTCTGATTGCTTGAAAATATCACGTGAAAAATCCTTCAGAAACTATACATACACATGAGTATTAGATCTCATATGAGTATACCGAAATCAGAGATCTATATTTTAATGAGACTTATAATCACAAATATTAAGATTGACAAAAAAATAAGTTCAGCAATCACTTAAGTCAAACAGAAATTATGATACATATACCACAAAAGTATTAACAAACATACCTAACTCCAAGGAACATTAAAAAAGGGGAAGTCCATAAAAATTGACAAAATCAAACGTTCGACATTATCAACCAACGGAACGAATTGAAAACAACTCATATTCCCGACTTGGTACAGGTTTTTTTCCGAAGAAAGTGGTGGGTTAAACCTGGTTTTATAGGTGTCTAAACCTCCCCCAACCAAGAACGCCGATACGATGAAAGTGATCTTTGTCTTTCATCGATAAAAAAAGCCTAAGAGTACAGCTTAGACGGCAGATCAAATATACGGTTACCGTAATGATAATAGATTTGAAAGACCAGTCAATGGTTTCCATAGAAATGCAGGTTCCAATCGTGATACCCATATTATTTATTATAGGTCTACTTTCAAAGATTATCACAAGTCATCAGACCATCGAGGGAAAATAATTAAAGGACACATCACATAAAGAGAAACAAATAAAACTACTAACCTTAAATTCCGATTGCAAAGGACAGAACACAATAGCATTAACAGGTTAAAGAAGCACTGCAATTACTGAATACATTAACTTCCAGCGAGATAATAGAAGAGGTGTGGTGAACAGCAAATCAACGCATGCAAACATTTGATATTTGAAACAAAGTGCATGAACATACTATCATAGGTGAAAAACATGAAGGTTTGCAAAAAAAAGTTTTGCAATGTGACTTTTATTTTCGTTTGCATTGGTTTAGTAACTGTTATCCGTTTGAATTACTTTGATAATCATAGTTTAAATACTGGGATCAACCTGACGACACACCACATGCATAAAACTACGCATGGGACGGGAGACAAAAGTCATATACATGATGTATTTGATGATAAGCTATTTTCAGCTTCGAATGGAAACATAAATCACCCATTTGATAAGGACATCCTATCGCTGACATCAAACAAAGAAAGTAAAACATTTGATGGTAATTCGCAGTCCCTTGATACTGGTGGAAAAAGTAATCTGTTTATTTTTTTTGGAACAAGACCGGAAATAATTAAATTAGCCCTTCTTATTCAAAAGCTTAGAGAGTCCACAAATTGCATTACAAGAACTGTATTTACTGGGCAACATGTGGAAATAATCGCCCCGTTTCTTAAACTTTTTAATGTAACGATAGATATAACATTCAATCATACACTACAAAAAGGCCAATCACTGAATAGTTTAGTAGGCAAAATATTTTTACAGGCAAATACACTTCAATCGAACCCTAGAGACATTTGGATAGTTCAAGGTGATACAACTTCAGCAATGGCAATAGCAATAGTAGCTTTTCATAAAGGAATTCGAATTGCTCATGTCGAAGCCGGGCTCCGTTCGTATGACATGCAGTCCCCGTTCCCAGAGGAATTTAATCGTAAAACAATCACATCTATCGCTACCTATAACTTCGCTCCAACTGAACAAAATCGTAGAAATTTACTTTTTGAGGGAGTAGATAATTCTCGTATTTTTGTAACCGGAAATACAGTTATCGATGCAGTAAAGTACATTCAATCAAGTAACCAGACTAAAATGCCAATTGAACTGAACCAATTATCTATTGAAATCCTAGTCCTTTTAACAATGCACCGAAGAGAGAACATGTCTAGAATGACAAAATTGTACAATATCATAAAATCCGTCGAGTGTCCGCAGTGTTTGTTTGTAGTGCCATTACATCCAAATCCTCATGCTGCTAGGCCTGCAATAAACATTTGCAATGTAGATAAAAGATTTCTGTGTACTGCTCCTTTATCTTATGAAGAACTCCACTGGGTCTTAAACAATTCAAAATTCTTATTAACTGATTCTGGCGGACTGCAAGAAGAAGCAACATGGTACAATTTACCAACATTGGTTCTAAGAAACAACACCGAACGAGTAGAATGTCTCATAGAAGGTTTGTCGACACTAGTAAACGAAGAAAGTTTATCTACTGAAATGAACAGTTTAATTTCAAAAACGAATCACAAAAATAAAACAAAAAAGTTAATACACTTACTGCAACCGATCTGTCTATACACAGCATAATTAAAAGGCCTATAGATTTCACACCACCATCAAATTATTCTATTGCCGTTGTTCTTCAAGTCTTCAAACGCCAAAGTTTAGACCAGCAGTTACGTGATGCAGTGTCACAAACACTACAGCCTTCTACAATTGTAGTGCTACAAAATGGATTCCATGTCAATGTAGCAGACACAATTCAAGCTTTCCGTAAACAAAATCCTAAAATAGAAATACAGCATATTGCATCAAGTAAGAACTTGCGTTTCCATGGCAGATTTCACATAGCATATATGTTAAAGGAGGATTATGTTTCTGTGTGGGACGATGATATGAAAATAGGAAAAGAATGGTTACAATATTGTGTAGATCTTTCTAAAACATATTACAATGCTGTTATTGGTGCTAACGGAAGATCATTAAAAAAAGTACATCTGGAGAGTAATACCATGGTACAGGAAGATAGATTAGGATTTAATGACTTCGTTGGTCATACCTGGACCTTACCTCGCGTGTTTCTGAAGGCATACGTGACAATGACACCGTTTACACTTCACACTGGTGACGATGTTCAGCTAGCCTACGCAATGCAACAAATTGGTATCAAGTGTTTCCGACCGCAGCAGAGTGGACAGAAGTTTGCAAGAGATTCATCGAACTGTAGGGATAAAACGCCTCGTTTAGAACTAACCAAACACCTAGAGTTTTATTATTTTGCACACTTTTAAAGCATAATTTCAGACATATAAACTGCATTAACTGTGATGATACTCGTGTTGTCGATGAATGTATTAGACAAAATAATGTACGTGCTCAGGCTGTAGAAAAAGCGGCGATAGAAAAAGACAAAACGGATAATATCCATGCTTGGCCTTTTAATTCAACTTATTTCTGAAATCCACATATTTGACAATTTAAGGAGAATGTGCCAGTGACATTAGGAAATATATGTCAAATACAAAATAGAGTGACAATAATTCATCCAGTGCATTTATCAATGCACCTTAACGAGCAGAATAACTTCAGTAAACTCGGTAGTAATAAATAGTCTCATTAAGTGAACATGTAATGAAACTACTCATTTTCTCTATCAATAATCATCTATAGGAACATATTTGTATTTATTAGATAGCTCTTTATGTTCCAATTATCGTAACCACAATCCAGTCCGCCTTTCCTCAAAGCTGACTTCACTGAATTAGACTTATCACCGAATTTGTACTGACATGAACGACACGACGGGTTCCACATGTGAAACAGGATCTTCTTAATCTTTCGGAGCAGATGAGATCATTCCTTGTTTTTGATTTTGTTCTTGTAACTAAGTGTTTAATATTTTTATGTTGTGTTTTGTATACGGTTGGGTTTTTTGGGGTTTTTTTGTTGTTTTTCTTTTTTTTTATTGCAATGGTGTTGTTAATTTGTCATCGACTCATGAGTTTGAATATCCATTTGGTATTTTTCCCGTCTCTTTTGGCATCATAAACTTCATTTTCCTTGTTAATGAGTCGTTTTCATATCTAATTTTACTTGCTTCGAGATATTGAGACATAAGTGTAGAGACGTCAACTACCGCTAGGGGAAAATAACGGGAGATAATAAAACTGTCCAAATTTTCGACCATAATCTTTAACGCGTAACAGGTCATTGACAAAGCGTCGCTTAGGAAGGAGTGTATGCATGATGAACACATAGTTGATTATTAAGCTTTATATCAGGATATTTTTGGTGCAAAATGTAGAAGAGAAGTATATAGGAAACACCAAAAAATACTAGTCGTAGTGTGACAGTAGTTTACTTAGGTATGGAAGAAAAGGATCTTTGCACAAACATTGCTTAACACAGCTTTCCCCGAGGGTATCATCAGCTCTGAAGTCAGAACTTCTGTACTGACATGTTTTATAACAAAGCTTTCTTAAATTGTCCGTTTATAAAATTTAAAATTTTAAAGAAACTAAGGTTTCAACTCCCTAAGGCAAAGTTGACCTTAGATGGATTTTGCTATTTTTTAGGTCCTTTTGGTTATATAGCTCTTCAATTGTTTCGGTTTTTATACATCCTTGGCCATCAAATTTTCGGCTTTGAACGTTACTGGTGAAGGAAAATCCAGAAAAGCGCTTCGGACGCATCAAATTTAAAAACCTGTTGTTTTCATTGTTTTACAGCACTGTGTGAATACCGCTGCTGGTGGACTATCAGTCCCCGAGGGTATCATCAGCTCAGTAGTCAGTACTTCGGAACTGGCATGATTTATAACAAACCTTTCTAAAATTGTCCGTTTATAAAATTTAAATTTTAAAGAAACAAAGGTTTCAACTCCCTCAGGCAAAGTTGACCTTAGATTGATTTGGCCCTATTTTTAGGTCCTTTTGGTCATGATGCTCTTCAATTGTTTCGGTTTTTATACAACCTTGGCTTTCAAATATTCCGCTTTGAGCGTTCCTTATGACGGTAAATGCAGAAAAGCGCTTCGGACGGATGAAATTTATAAGGTGTTGTTTCCCTTTGTTTTTATTGTTGTTATTGCACACTGACTCAACTGATGCGTATTTTATGTTAAAAGGCGGGCGGCAATTTATTTCCTTTTTGGCTATAGTTCATGTTGTTTTCGAGAAATGTAAGTCTTAATCAAAACTCGAAAAAAATAAATAATTTTTACAATAAGCAGCAATTGAGACTAGAAATTTGTTTATTAAAATGTAATATAAAATATCAGCTGCAACTCATATATGAAGCTTTTGATGGAGTTAATTGAATGAGCATACACAAAGGGGAAACGCATGTTAGTCAATTAAAATCAACAACAGTCAAATCCCTTTGCATTTACGTTTTTGTTAAGGAGTCAGTGGCTAAATCGACGCAAGAAAATTCACTATTTTTATGAAAAAGTCGAGAAAATAAAGATCTCTCAGGTCAAAATATTTCTGAGTGTTCCACATAGTCCTTCGCATGTTACATTTTCCTAACATATACATATCTATTTTCACGTCTTAAGTTTTCGAGTACACCAGTCTGCTCTTGTAACGTGAACTTTCTATATAGAAATATTGTCTTTTCAGGAATATAACTATTAAAAAGTCATGTCTTTATAAAGTAGGGTATCCGTTAAAATATTTTTACTATGTTTTATACCATTATAAGAAAAGGTTGTCTCGATTTCTGTACATGTAATTTTGGTCTTCTCGATCTATTCACTTGCGATGTTTACGTCGGGATATGGTCCGTTTGAATTTGCTTAGTAACTTAATTGTAAAAGTGTTAATTTTTGCTGCATATTAATTGATTCAATTGAACTTCTCTGATCTATCTGCATACGTATACGGATAATTGGCGTGTTCCAGAGAGGTATGCAGCCAGTAAAAATTATTTGGTACTCCTGAGATTTATTCGCATAGCAACATTTTAAACCAATTTTACACAAAGCTCCTATAGCCTGCTGTACTCGTCGTTTGCTACTTTAGGAGGGAAATTATAACATCTGTTTTTGATTCAAGTACATTTTATTGTAACTATTTACCAGAACGTTTTCTTGGGAAAAGTAAAATTACAAAAATACCGAACTCAAGGAAAAATCAAATCAGAGAGTCCCTTATCAAATGGCAAAATCAAAAGCTCAAACACACCAAACGAATGGAAAACAACTGTCATATTCCTGACTTGGTACAGACATTTCCCTATGTAGAAAATGATGGATTAAACCTGGTTTTATAACTAGGAAACCTCTCACTTGCATGACAGTGGCATAAAATTCCTATATATTGACAACAATGTGTGAACAAAAGAAACAGACATAATAGGTAAAAATGTCAAAAATAGGGGTACAGCAGTCAACATTGTGTTATAAACTAAATCACTATAAAAACAAACAAATATGTCAACAAAGAAAAAAGCCGTGTCTGTGGTTTCTTTAATTTCTAGTTCTGGAGGATATATTAATGGAACCCAATTAGAAATGTTTGGATTGTTAATGGAAAGAACATCATCAGTATATCTGAATGTGAAAATAAATGATCTGGCTTCTTTGTTCTTCTTGTTTTTGACAAGTGTCTGAAGGACTCATATGAAAATAAGAAGAGGTCGGCAAGGAGAGGCGCACAGTTCGTTCCCATAGGAATGCTGTCAATTTGTTGAAAAATTCTACCTCCAAATTCAACAAATATGTTGTCAATAAGAAACTCCAGCATACTGATCACTTGTTCTTCTGTGTAGCATGTTTTACCTTTTTGTTCACTATTAACAAAATCCCAAAGTAATAAATTTATAGCGTATGCTACCATTTTTAAATTGAAAAGCATTGTGGATTATTTCTTTTAGACGATTTTTAAATTTCACATGGGGAATGGTGATATACAGGGTTGAAAAATCAAAAGTATTAATAGAATTCATTTCAGAGAAAGATCGAGAATTAGAATTATCCAGAAGTTCTTTAGAGTTTTTTATAATCCACATATGGTTAATACCACCACGCGAGTAAACAGTTTCACAGTATTTCTGAAGACCCTCTTTCACTGCGGACAGACTTTTTGTCAATCTAATGGACAATTCCTTTGTAGAACATGCAGATGAGCCGGCAATGTACCGTTGTTTGTATGGAATTTTGTGAAGCTTAGGTATCAAATACAAACAAGGTGAGTCCTCAGATTTGCTGTTCAATGTAATTTTCATTGAAGCCATCAAGGACTTATGATTCGCCAAAATCTCATCCCTGTCAAATGATATGTTTTTGTATGTGGGATTACCTAAGTGCTCTTTTATTCCTAATTCTTTTACAAGACACTCGTAGTAGAACGATTTCCATACAAAGACAATATTATTTGAAGCTTTGTCCGCAGGTACAACAACATTTTTTCGTGAAGAGATGGTAGACATTTCACAGCTTCTTTGTCTCTGAAAACGGACTTTGGTCGATCATTCACACAGTTTTTCAACTTATAAATTCGACGTAATTCGAGACCTGATTGTTTTGACCCATTCTGACAAAGTGTCCAGTTCAACTTCTCGTTTAGCCCATGCACTGGCGTATTCCTCAAAGGAATCCATAATTATTTTGAAGTTATGGTTGCATTTGATGTGTTGGCGTTCTCTGAAATTAGGACCATGAGATATCACCTTTCGGAGATGTTCATGTTGAATTATATTTACATCCCCAGATAAACATGGCCAGAGGGGCTGTAAATATAAGGCGAGTGAGAACAGTCACATGTCCGAGGGTTTTTTAAGTATTCGTCTAAATCAAGGTCCTGCAATGCTTGCTTATAGTTAAATACTTTAGATGCAATGTTTTTGGTGTAACAGTTCTTTTAATTGAATTGGTAAATTATATTGATGAATTGCCATTTTTTATATATTTAAAAAAAAATTAAGTTATCTTTCATTGAACAAATAAAGAAATAAGCTGTCGAGATCTAAAATAATGTCCCCCGTGTATCTATTACCTCTAAGAAAAAAAAAATAAAATAGGAACCGGCTCAGATTCTTTTCGAAGTTCGTTTTCAATTTGAAAATAGCGGAGGGGGAGGGGGGCAATGATGAGTTTATAAATAGTACTTTTGTTCAAAATTTATATATCGAATAAATTAAATCAAAAGAAATAAGGAATTGACACTAGACATTACATGAACATAAGAGAATATGATGTGCACACATTTATAACCTAAAAAAAGATGAATAAATTAACAAATCTATCAAGTGATCCTATAACAATTTTCACTCGAAGAAATAATACTTGTCTGGGGCCTGTGATTTTAAATCTTAGATGGACAACCTAAGTTTCAAATACTGTACAACTACACGAACATTATCACAAACCGAAATTAAATATTACTGATACAGCAGAAACTCTTAAAAGGTTTTTTTAATCACAGCTCTTATCCCCTTCTTTTGTTGCTATACATCGAAATAAGAAGTATGAGCAACTGAACCAAACAAATATGTTACATTCAGTCAAACAAATAAAAGTGAAGTAAGAGGCATTAACGACCTTATGATCTAGCATGTAAATGATGTAAATTGTATACTCTTTGCGTTCCGAAAAGTTCTAACAGGTGTCATGCAAGTTCATAAACGATTCATATGCTATTACTTACAGTCATCGGGCATGCTGTATAAAACTTCTGAAAACGAACTGTGTAATGCTTGTAATATTTTTTTTTATTTCATGATATACCAAGTAAAAAAAGTTTAGCAACATAGATCTTATCGAAAAAACACTTTTAAAATGGCAATTTGAGGAAATAACTTTTTAATAATTTTCTTTTGTTGATTAAAATATTGCGTCTTTTGGTTGATTTTTTTTGTTACGATAGTTTATTTATTGTTATGGTTAGAAGAATAATTAAATTTTTAAATATATTAAAAGTATCTTGTGCTAAAAATTGTTTAATCAGAATATATCCTAAAATTGATAGGTTGTTTATGATGAAATAGAAAGGATATTGAATTTTAATTCGAGATATAAAATCACTATACGAGTGAATGTTTTATTGCTGTTCTAAGTCTCAAAGTCATCGTGAGTCATTCAACATTAGCAAAAGTTTGCATCTGAATGGTTTGTATGTTCTTCTGGTAAATTACTAAATTATCGGTAAACTTTATTACGGTAGAACGGAATCGAGTCGTTTACTTACTTTAAAAGTTTCTTTGTAACCCCTATTATTCTCCTTCATATTGGATATATTCTTAATCCTGATAAAAGCAAAAGTGGAAAGACAGACGTATATGTACGGTCATCTGAACCGGCGCTTACCTGTATATGTACGTTAAATTTTGATTGTTATATACCGGTAAAACGGAATAGAACCGATTACTTTATATAGAGGTCTGCTATTTTAAAAGCATTTGTATAAACAATCCTGTAATTACTGAAAGAAAGACTTAGTATATGTACTACGGAAGCCTATTTATAGGACCTCATAAAATCTACGTTGAATTCGAATGATCGTAATTAACCGATTAAATTCCTTATCAAGCATTGCGTAATCCTTTATCAAGAATGTTATTCCTTTTAAGCAGTTTGCACAGAATATAAGAAACAATACTGTCATTTTTAAAAGAAAGGATAGATAACTAAAAGCGTCACATCTCTTTAAAGAGACATCGCAAGATACTGGTATTACTTCGAATAAACGTGCCCTTCCTATTCTAAAACATGTTTCAGTAGTTATATATAAAGAAAAGCATTGATGACATGCGTTATATCAAAAGAAAGCTTATTTTCTTCTCTTTTTGAATATTACAAGCATTATGCAGTGAGTTGATAAAGTTATAAGAAATACAAGTGCAAAGCTCTTAAAATTGTTATTTGTGTCCTGTCCCGCGTTACATTCTACATGATGTTATTCAACATAAATCGAATGTTTTGGATTCTTTTTCTGAGAAATTGCTCCATTTCTTTTTCCGTTAAAGAACGTCATAACACCTTTATGTCGCAATATCTATTTTCCCTTCTTAAGCGGCCGGAGTCGAAAAAAAAAATGAGAATCAGATGACGTATGAGGAAGTCCCGTATCACTTAAAGTGTTGCGAAATTTAACGTTATATCAGATTTAAAGATAAAAATGCTATATAGAAAATCATCAAAGGTATTATGTTTTTATACCGAAAAAATGTACTATTACTATTTTCTCACTATGAAAAGTCAAACTAAATTCGTGTTCCCACTTTTTTATGAAATATATATAGACGTCCCTTTAAAACAAAATTCACGTTGCTTCATTACATGTATATTCTCAGTTCTAGAAAACTTGCATTCAACACGGTTTATGATTCAAATTTTCACAAGTCTTGAAAAGTAAAAATACTCAAGAACATGACTGTTGATAGTGCGCTACCGAATAAAACAGCTATCGATAAAAAGCTATGTCCAATTCAATGTTCCCCGAGCTAATATTTAACGTTTTGAATGTTTTGAGACGCGCGAAAGCCACAGTATACTAGTACATAACGCACAGGTACAAATAAATGACTTGTAAAAACTTTCTAATTTTAAGGAAAATTAAAACAATGACTTCCACAGAAAGCCTTAAACGTTATAAAAAAGAACAGATTAAGAAGAAAACGAAAAATCAAATCATACTACAAAAAATGTGATGTTATAATAAACGAACATGTAAAAAGCACACACAAAGCAAACAAAAAGAGAAAGCAAGAAAAAAAATCGGACAACAAACTGAAACAGCCAGTTTTAGAAATATAGAAACCGAAAGGTTCTTACTATGACCGTGATCCGACAAATATACTTAAATACGAACTTGTATAACAAATACAACGGCCATTATACCTGCTGCATCGGTTGCTTTTATCCGTTTCAGAAATTTATGACAATTTGTTACAAGAATCATAATATTAAGACATTTTTAGAAAGTCCGCTAATTACATGTATAACATTACCAAAATGTATAAATAAATGTACTTCAATTGTTATACAATTACTTTATATAGAGAAAGAAACGTCAAATAAATGTTCTGCAGAAAATCTGTTCTTGACGGTACTTAAAAACGTCGTGTTACGGTAGGTGACACCTGTATCTTGCGACGTCTCTAACCACTTTCTCTGGTACTGCTAAACTCTTAACATGCTACATGGTACTTAAAAACGTCGTGTTACGGTAGGTGACACCAGTATCTTGCGACGTCTCTAACCACTTTCTCTGGTAATGCTAAACTCTAAACATGCTAACATTATGTATATAGATATAAGAAGATGTGGTATGAGTGCCAATGAGACAACTCTCCATCCAAGTCAAAATTTATAAATGTAAACCATTATAGGTCAAAGTACGGTCTTCAACACGGAGCCTAGGCTCACACCGAACAGTAAGCTATAAAGGGCCCCAAAAATTACTAGTGTAAAACCATTCAAACGGGAAAACCAACGGTCTAATCTATATAAAAACGAGAAACGAGAAACACTTATGAACCATGCCTGTCCCAAGTCAGGAGCCTGGAATTCAGTGGTTGTCGTTTTGTTGCTGTATATCGTATTTGTTTTAGTTCATTGTTTTGTAGATAAATCAGGTCGTTAATTTTCTCGTTTTAATGGTTTTATATTTGTCATTTCGGGGCCTTTTATAGCTGACTATGCGGTATGGGCTTTACTCATTGTTGAAGGCCGTACGGTGACCTATAGTTGTTAATTTCTGTGTTACTTGGTCTCTTGTGGAGAGTTGTCTCATTGTCAATCATATCACATCTTCTTATTTTTATAAGACACCTATATCCCGAGTTTGAATGGAACTCACGAAATCAAGAAAAAGAAGATGATTGATTGATTGTTGGTTGCGTAACGTCCAGTGGCAAATATTTCATGCATGTTCAGGACGATAACAAATTAACAATAAACACAATAGGTAGGTGTTGTAGTTGAGGTCGTCCGGTAACCGGCCGGGAAAACTTCGACTGCCACTGGAAAATTAGGGGATTTATTGGATAGGGATAGAAATTTTGCCCTGCAACAGGCCACCTACGGACTCCTCAAAGAGTTGTTGCAAGGGTTCTTAACGTGCAAAGAGCGTGGCATTCTCTCCACACGAGGCATCAGAGTGGAATTAACTACCTCTTGTACTTCACAGAAGAATGACACAATGGTGTGCTGCTACACCACTGTTCCAGGTTGAGTGGAGGGACAGTACACCCGTAAACATGTTCACTCACGCCACATTCTGTATGTGCCTTTCCCAAGTTAGGAGCCTATAATTTAGTGATTGTCTTTTTTTTTGCTGTATATAATATTTGTTTTCGTTTTTTGTTTTGTACCTAAATCAGGTCGTTAGTTCTTCGTTTGAATATTTATGAATGTCATTTCGGGCCCCTTTGTAGCTTGCTATGCTGTATAGGTTCTGTTCATTGTTTAAGGCCGTACGGTGACTTATAGTTGCGAACCTTCTACGACATTTGGTCTCTGATGGAAAGTTGTCTCGTTGGCAATTATTGTAATACAACAAATGATGGCTGGACGGGACAAATGAACCGTCTTACGGTCTCTTAACTGATGATTGTCGGATCAATTGGTTGTAAGTAAGACATAGTTCTCTTCAGTCTTAACTAATATCCCTTTACAATATTTAGGACACCTATAGACTCATTTATTGTCACTATGTTTTATATCCTTGCCCAATTTGACTCAAAAAGGAACCAGTCTGGCAAAATGATGAACCAGTCTGGCAAAATGATGGACCAGTCTGGCAAAATGATGGACCAGTCTGGCAAAATGATGGACCAGTCTGGCAAAATGATGGATGTCGCGTGCAATGGGAGATATGATTCCCTGTTTGGCGTGTGTGATCTTTTTAATTAATTTGTTGTACACATGCGTAAGTTTAAGTTGTCCGTACATCAGTTTTAAATTGTTATGATTTAGAATGTTCGTGTATTATCTTCTGAATTTGTATTTTGATTGTATAGATAGATATTTTTATTTTAAAGTACAACCTGGTACATGTACATGAAATACAATATATTACAATTTTAAACATATGCAGTCAATAAACATCTATATTTATACCAACCAGCCTTTAGAGGCTTATGATGCACTGTCATTTATGTACGAAATATTATATGAATAAATTTCAAAATCATATTAATCCTTATTATACCTGAGGCTTAAATCTTTTTAGATAGTTTCAATATATCAGTTGTGTTTAATAATGTGAAAATAAAGATGAAAGTATCTAAATAACTATTGGTTTGATAATGTAAGGGTTGTACATGCAAAAGTAGGAGGATAAGAGTTGCCTCTCTTAGTTCATATCAATATTTTATCATGTGTAAAATAGAATTTGTAATAAACGATAAATTAGAGATTTTATCACCTAGATTTGACTAAATTGTGACAGTTGTATAGTTAATCTATATAAAAAGCATGTATAACATTTCCTGAGCTAGCAAATTAGTATGTAAACACCGTAGTTAATTTTTGAAAAAGTACAATTGAAATTGTTCATGCATACATGTAAAAATCTGATACTATTTATCACAATTAGTACAACACAATCATATGTAACAATGAACATCCAGCAATGAACAGACCCTGCTTTGTACAATGTAGCAATTATAAAATATAAATAAATGACTAGAGTTTGCATAAATGTGTTGTTTGCCTTTTTATCTTGGTGTTAATTTGGCTTATCTCCCTTTGTCACAATTGAAATTTTATTATCTGCATCTTATTTGGATTTATTATGTCTGCTTTTGTTTATATATGTAGCTGTATCAACAGATTTATGTGGTTCTATTGTGTTAAAGTGATGTTGTATTATTGTGTATATCATCGTCTCGTGTGTGCCTGTTCCAGTGAGCATACATGTATACATTACTGAACAGTTGAATGTTCCTTTTTTTCCTTGGAAAACATTCTGATATAAAGTAATTTGAATGATGGCAAATTATATCTCTACAGTAATAAACTATACCAATGAAAACTGGATACGAGAACAATCTCAGGCAATACTTTTCAAAAGTTGATTATACGATTGTACATGTTCCTTTTTTATCGTTTGGTATGATTCCAGTTGACAGATGATTCGTTAGCTCATTGAATGTCTTTCTTCACATCTCCTTATACTGTGTTATTTAAATGCTGTCTACTCGTACTGTCATGGTATCGCGTATGAATATAATGATGATAACTGCAACAAAACAATTGCTTTCACACAATAAGATTACTAGTATTTACCTGTAAAAGTAAAAAAAGATACTGACGTATGGACTGACGGAAGAATGGTCGTTTTAAAGATGTAAGATGAAAGATTAATGTCTCTCAATACGTGCTGAATAATTATATGGAATACATTATTTGTAAATGTTTATGAGACATGTCAAATGCAACATTCGTAGACAGGATGTCGATGTCCTTGAAAACACATTTCTAAATGACCTCTTTGCATCATGTATTTGCTTTGTAAAGACAATGGTAAAGGGATAATAAAATCAGGATTTAAAGATGGACAGAAAACACTACGGCCAAATGAAAAAGGTGAAAAAGGAAAAACATTTCAAATAAATCAAAATATTGAGAAACATAATATCGATAGAAAAAATTAAGATAAGCCCGAAGGGCCCAGAAGGATTAGAAGATCCTGCCAAACAATTGACAAATTAAGATATATTTTAAAAATTGCAATTGTTATAGCTTACTGTATTGGTTTTGCTAATTGCTGAAGGCCGTACGGTATCCTATAGTTGCTTACATCTACGTCATGTCATTTTGTCTTTGTTAGTGTAAACATATTTTATTAATTAAATTCAGGTTAAGTAATGTACACAAATTGGCATTTATATATTAATACAAGTGAATAATTAATAGGATCCAGAAACAAGCTGTTGGCTTATATTAATCCGTTTCCTAATTCAAATAAGAACATTTCATATTGTAATACTCAAGGAGTAGAATGTAAAAAAAAATAACAATGTTACACTAGAAGGAAAACAAAAAAAACATATACATGTAATAAGGTTGTGAACACAAAAGAGAAAAAAAAAATTACATCAGGAATACAATAATAAAGTGTATGTTTCTGAACAAACACAATTATTTAGATATAAGTATTACTTGTTGAACAAGATGTTTGAAATCATATGACAAATCTTTTGCTACTGAGTATGAATGTTTGAACTGCCAAGAATATTTCAATGTTTTGTTCGTAGCTGAAATCCGTTGAACCGTATAGCAAAATTTCTTCCGACAAGAAATGTATGATATTGATGTTATAAAAATGCTGTTCACGCATGATGTGAAATCGGGGGCAGTGCAACAAGTAATGCGCTGTTGTTTCTATAGCACCACATAAACAAAGTGGTGAGGCCAATATATTTTTTACAAAAAGATGTTGATTTAGAGAACTGCATTGCATGCGAAGTCTTGAGTGATAAATTTGACCTAATCGCTTACCAATGTAATAATAACTTGGAGGCCTAGTCACCCGAGACTGGACACAATTCCTGAATGCCCCAACCGAAGTACTGGTCTTAGCATTCTCAGGGAGGAGATTCCATGAACGTACAGTTGCCGGTAAATAATAATTCGAATACAGGGCTGTTCTTGTTCGAACAGGGGGGATTAGTGACGAGTTTCTCGTATTATGATTATGTATGGTTGCATGGGATTCTGGAACTAAGTTTGATAAATATTCCGGAGTAATATGATTTTTCATCTTGTAAAAATAAATTAATCTGTGGGCCTCCCTTCGATCTTTAAGCTTTTCCCAACCCGTTTCGAGATATAATCTCTCTAGGGACACCAACCTAGTACCCCCAGTTACGATCCTGGCAGCCTCTACTTGTACTTTTTCAATTTTATCAATCAAAAGATGTGTATTGTTGTCCCAGATAACATCAGCATATTCTAATAATGGTCTTATATATGTTAGGTATATTGTCTCGAGTGTTCGTCTGTCAAGGATGAATTTAAATTTTCGTAGAACATTCAGTCGTTTGTATGCCTTTTCGGTTATTACATCAATATGTTTATGCCAAGTGCCATCGTTTGAAATATGTAATCCAAGGTGTTTATGGGTAGATACCTCAGTTACAGTTACGTTGTTCATGTTAAGTTTTGGATGATCAGGTTTGTGAAATTTCCGTGAAATTGTCATGGTCTCGGTTTTCTGAGGGTTAAAGGTCACTAGCCAATTTGAAGACCATCTATGGATTTTTGCAAGATCACTATTCAAGTTGTTTGCCGATTCTCGGGGGTCATCTACTATCAAATATAAACTTGTATCATCAGCAAACAACTTAATAGTGGACTTTATATCAGATATGATATCATTGATAAATATCAAAAATAAAAGAGGTCCCAGGATCGACCCCTGGGGTACTCCAGCCTTTATATTGCCCCACTCGGATGATACATTATTAATTACAACCCTTTGCTTTCTATCAGATAGATAATTTTTTACCCATGCCAAAATAGAACCTTTAATGCCAATAGCTTCTAATTTTCTCAACAACCCATTATGCCAAACTCTGTCAAATGCCTTACTTATATCACAAAAAATTACTCTAATTTCTTTCCCGTCATCTAATGCCTTCCCAAACTCATTTGTAATATTAAGCAATTGATTAATGGCTGAGTCCCCTTGAGTGAAACCTGATTGGTTGGGTGTAATTATCTGGTTAGCAAGTAGATAATTATGAATATGCTTAAAAACACATCTTTCCATGACTTTTCCGATAACGCTTATCAATGAGATCGGTCTGTAGTTTATGTAGTCACTTGGAGAGTCCTTCTTAAATACAGGGGTAACATTAGCACATTTCCAGTCGGAAGGAAACTTGCCAACTGATAAAGACAGGTTAAATAACCTGCACAAAGGGTATTTCAGAATTCCATATGCTTCCTTTAGAAGTCGTGGGCTTATTCGATCAGGTCCCGATGCTTTTGATACGTCCAAAATCTTCAAAATGTCTACTACCTCGTTCTCAGATATTATCATATCACCGAGTCCCTCTGTTCGTGTGTCAGGTATGTCTGGCAGATGTGTGTTAGAGTCATCAAGATTTGATTGACCACAAAAATAATCATTAAATATTTTTGCCTTTTTTGTATCGTCACAGATCAGATCATCGTCTATCTGTAAAGGGGGAATGTTGCGACTGTCACTGGAGTCACATTTCATCAAAGATTTAATAAGACTCCAATATTGTTTGCCACCATGAGTTTCAGATATAATTTTGGTTGACAATTTTGAAAAATAATCAGTTTTTGAGTTTAAAACTAGTTTATTACATTTATTCCTAAATAATCGAAATTTTGCCCAGTCCGGAGCAGAATTTGTTTTTTTGGCTCTTTATGGATACGATTTTTACGAATCATCCTTTTGATATCAGCGGTAAGCCATGGTGGTATATCTTTTCTGACTGTAATAATTCGGTTAGGAATGTTTTTATTTGCCTTGTCAATAAGTTCGTCCGTTATAGCACGTGCTATGGCATCAACGTCATTTGTAATAAATAAAGCATCCCAATCAACAAGTGATAGCTGGTGTCTATATGAGTCATAATCACCTCTATCATACATGTATATTTTACGCTTAAAAACTTGATGTAACTTGTAAGGCTGGGTAAGGATACCTATTACAGGTACATGATATCGTATTTGATCGAGTAACGGGGCCCCGATATCAGAAAATAGGAGGTTAACTGGGTCATTTACTAAAATAAGGTCAAGAAGTGAAGAACTGTGTTCTGTAATATAAGTTGGGTCGGAAATAAGTTGATGTAGACTGAATTGTGCTTTAATCATACTAATTCTATCATTAGTGGTGTTCCTTAACTGGTTGGTGTTAAAATCGCCTGTAACTATGATATCTAAATTACAAGATAAGGCAAGGTCGATAGACTGTTCTATGTTCTCCCATACCTGTGGACTACTGTTAGGTGGGACGTAAAAGGTCCCATAAAGATATTTTTTGGTCTTGAATCTAACTTCGAGCCATATACACTCAATATCACAGACTACCAAGTCTCGCCTTTCGGTGCAATTCAAATTATCTTTAACATATACTATAACACCTCCCCCTGCCTTTCCCACCCGATCTCTTCGGAATGGTGTTTTATAACCCGGTAACAAAATGGCTTCATTGCTTACTTGCGGAGAAAGCCAGCTTTCGGTAAACGAGAGTATTTCATGGCAAGAATATTCAGCGGCAATCAACTCAAGCTTCGGAACAATACTCTGAATATTAAGATGCATAAATGAAACAGCATTTTTAAAGACATCATCAAGGCTACTATTACTACTAGAGCTTGACTCTGCAGTCAACGGACCTGGATTCGGTTCAATGCCGGATATCAATAACAAGGTACAAACTATACTAAACGAGCAAGATATGATAAGATCACAATGATCATGTAAACGGTCGTGTGTACACTTGGAAATCCTAGCGTCACATTTCTCAACTTGCTGTGAAATGATGCTTCGTGTATCGACTTGGTGAAATACAAAATGTAACAGTATAGTAACTGGTAATATACGGATATCGTACTTTGCGAAAAGTGAAATGCAGATTATATCAAGGAACGATAATCTCTTTCCCTTCTTGACAGTATGCGCAGCACATAAAAACCGGCCAATACTCTCTCGGTAGCATGATACGTCAACCCCCATTAGGTGACTCCCGAGGTATGCACAAAATTGGCGAGAGAGAGCATGACCTGTACATATGAGCGGATCATCCTGTTCGTCAGGCGAAATTCTTCAGTAGCGCATGGTCCGATTCGAAGTGTGTCACAAAATTTAAAAAAGAATGTAAAAAAAATGAGAAAAATCAAGGAACAAAAAATATATGTGAACATAACAAGAACAATATATTTATGAATAATATTGTTCGGGGGTTCTGAATACATAATAATGTAATTAGTATAACCTTGCATGAAAAAAGACGTGGATACGTACTAAATGTTTGTGTGTATAGGTATAATAAATTTGACTATATTTCAGCAATAATGAGATTGTAAACTTATTATTACTGCACACACTGTATACTTGTAATGTATGTATCTTAATTGTTCATAAGTAAGTACATGTAACACTACATTTTTCTCCTAGAATAATTTGATTGACCCAAATATAATTAGAAAAGAAATACGCATTTACCACAACTATTACTATAAATAAGGTGGAATGCTGTAATTTAATTTTCAATTATCATGCATTGAGATGTAAAATGCTTTTCAGAAGAAAAGAACAGAAAAAATGAAACTATCCACGTATACCATAAAAAATAAACAAAGTACAACCCTCAAGACACCTCAATTTCTTTAAATGTCTGCATGTACGCAGGTAAACAAATTGAAACCATCGGTTTAAACTGAAAAATCGATAGTCTCAAATTGGTATACAAATTGACATCTATAATTGCCGTGTGAATTCATTTACTCATTGGCCAATGAAAAAGGAGTATATGACATGGTCAACTTGATTGGTTTAAATGTAATAACCTTCACCTCATTGGAATTTACTATATATATTATAGTAGTAAAAAAACCTGATTTGTTAGTTTGCAAAAGAACATATTTTAAATATCAAGATATCATCATCATAGGTTAATCAAGAACAACACAAATGAGTTTATTAATACTACTAAGTTAGTTATACTAGACTACCATCCATCTGGTGTATTGTAGGACGGGTCTACCTTGTCGACTGCTTGGACGAATCTAGTTGTTGTAGTTACATCATAGAATTGATCTTGTTTGTCAAGCATACAAAGTTTACCATTAGTTGTCCATAGCTGTTTAATTTTGTTCTTTTTCAACAGTTTTCTGCAGTGATAGAGTATATTGTTGCGAAGCATGGTTAAATCTTCATTGATGTAGACCGACTTAAAGTTTGCAGTTTCTTTCAGATTTTTTCTACATTTGAGTATCCTGAACTTGACACCAGGTTCTGATAATCTAACAATGATCTGACGATGTTTTGGGACACTGTTATCATCGGGGTTTGATAATTTACCAACTCGATGTGATCTGAGAATGTCAACTCCCTTAAACTCGGGATCAATATCAGAAATAATTTTGCGAACAACTTCTGTTGTGTTTCTCTCATCATTTGGTTCAGGGACACCAGATATGCGGATTAAGCTTCTTCGCCCATATTGTTCAACTGCATCTACATCTTCTCTAAGTTTTTTGTTTTCGTATTTCAGTTGGTCAATTTGTTCAAGCAGTGGCTCTGTGTGCGACCTGATTAGATTTGTAATGTCTGTAATAATATTGGACTTTACAGCATCTGCTATTTTTTGTATGTCTTCATCAGAGATGGTAAATTGTGGTAAGAGTGTGTGTACCGCTTCAGCAGTATGAGAACTAACGTCTATGTAACGTTGATCCATTACGTCTGTGCGTGATCTTTTATCTTCACGTTTTGGTGGGGTGGGATTACTTGTGCGCATACGCCTTTTACCGGTATTTGTGGAACTAGGAGAGGACATCAATTTATGTTGTAAAACAGTTCAATACAAGTTGAGTAAATTGAGTATGGATGACTCGGTATTGTTAATGGTTTGTGTACTTGCGTGTGTAGTGCTTACAATATATAAAGTCAAATGTAAACAATGTACCTTTTACTCCGTGAGTTGTTTTAAAAGTCCTCCATTTTGAATGATTGTCCGAACTGAGTCGATGACCACAATACATTTAATAAGTCATAGTTATCACTAAAACACACGGATTTTTCTTCAAACGTTTATCTACTATATTTCATTGCAGATTCAATCCTTCATTACCCCCAAACGATACGGGTTTCTGAATATTTTACATTTTTATATCCCACTAATTTTGGCTGACCATCTACCCTTGAGCATGCGCAACAACCCTGTTTGATGACATGACGTAGATGTAAGCACCGTACGGCCTTCAGCAATTAGCAAAACCAATACAGTAAGCTATAACAATTGCAATTTTTAAAATATATCTTAATTTGTCAATTGTTTGGCAGGATCTTCTAATCCTTCTGGGCCCTTCGGGCTTATCTTAATTTTTTCTATCGATATTATGTTTCTCAATATTTTGATTTATTTGAAATGTTTTTCCTTTTTCACCTTTTTCATTTGGCCGTAGTGTTTTCTGTCCATCTTTAAATCCTGATTTTATTATCCCTTTACCATTGTCTTTACAAAGCTGTGTTTTGAAAATTTATTTTGAATGTGTCATGTTAATCGACTGATGATACTTCAACATCGGTAAACTATTCCTGCCTCATTCAAACAGTGAATCAAACTAAAACTGATTATGGCGTCATTCCACTAATATATTTGGGAATTTTATTGAACCGAGTAAAATATCATACTGCAAGAGCTTCTTTAACTCTTGTATAGTGAAGTCATAAATGTTTTATAAATAATGCATACCTTTGCCGTCACAACGTAACAGTGAAACTATTGATAGCTCGTTCAATCTCCACACTCGTTTTCCTCAACATTTTTCACTTATTTAAATCAGGACGATATTTATGGAAAATGGAAAAAACAAAGGCCTATTTCGAGCGTTTACCATAGTTTAGTTAAGGTCGAATTAGTGCGCATGTCTAGTTAATAAATTCGCGAAAACGCATTTCCTGGGTATATATTTTGTAAACATCGCGGTGTTGACTAGCCCTACTTCGGGCGTTATCTATAGTTAATATAGTCAACCAAGAGTTCGCCAAATAAAGTTATAATAGATACCAGGTTTAAAATTTTGTACACTAGACGCACGTTTTGTCTTGAAAAGACTTAACAGTGACGCTCGAATAAAAAAAAAGTTAACTTTTGGCAAATGACGTCACCAGTGAAATATAGCACAATACGATCACCCATATTTCTGATGTGGATCATATTATTCAGCTTAAATGAAATCAAAACAACCAACAACATCAAGAAAATGCATCTGTTCGTGTTTTATATAATTATATGAAAATGTTGGGAGGTAAAAATAATATTTTCAGTTTAAAAAAATGGTCTCGCCACAATTTTCGGAGAAGTGGAAGGGTCGAACTATAGTTTGGTGGTGACGTCATTATGGTCGAACTAAAGTTAATTTTGGTGAACTCTAGATTGAATATATTAACTATAGATAGCGCCCGAAGTAGGCCAAAATCGTTTTGTATTGTAAATCCGTTATGTGATTTGAGTTCAGTTTGAACAACTGTTCTAGCGTCGTATCACTTAATTCCTAACACGTCATATAGAAAAACTGTTCTAGCGTCGTATCAATCACTTAATTCCTAACACGTCTTGTAGAAAAACTGTTCTAGCGTCGTTTCACTTAATTACTAATACGTCATGTAGAAAAACTGTTCTAGCGTTGTATCACTTAATTCCTAACACGTCATGTGGAAAAACTGTTTTAGCGTCGTATCACTTAATTCCTAATACGCCATGTAGAAAAACTGTTCTAGCATCGTATCACTTAATTCCTAACACGTCATGTAGAAAAACTGTTCTAGCGTCGTACCACTTAATTCCTAACACGTCATGTAAAAATAAAAACGTATTATTCTTTAATCAGTCATTACCGAACGCATTTTGAAAAAAAAAAAGCAAAATGTTTCTAACTTGTTCGAAATATCATCATGAGTGGCATTATAGAGGAAACGAGAGTTGAAGGTCCTTATCTTTATTCCAGATCGAATGTATACAGTAACTTGTTGAAAAAGAACTCCAGTATTCAATCTCCTATAGAAAGCCAATATAAGAATAAGGAGACGTGGTATGATTGCCATTAGGCAACTATCCTTCAAAGTTCAAAGAAAGTGGATGTTAGCAATTATAGGCAACCGTAAGGCCTTCAACAATGAGGAGAACCCATACCGTATAGTCTATAAAAAGCCTCGACATGAAAAATATGAAACAATTCAATTGAGAAAACTAACAGGCTTATTGATAACAAAATAATTTACGAAAAACAAATATGACAGACACTAACCAACGACAACCACTGAACTACAGGCTTCTGACTTGGAACAAGCGCATAAAGAATGTGGCGGGGTTAATCATGTTTGTGAGCGCCCAACCCTCCCCTTACCGGGGACATTTGTGTAACAGCACAACAGAAGAACAAACTATGAAATCATATGAAAAAGGCTAAACTCATCAGATCGACACAAAGCAGAAAAACATCTAACAAAAACACAGACCGGACATGGCAGAGTATTTATACATCCTTAACAACAAAAAAGACACAAAGTACAGAGGTAAAAGTTCTCGCAGTTACAGACAGCTAGTTCAAAGTAAAATTAAATCATGTATCTAAGATTAAAATATCAATCAGTACACATTCGACATCCAATGGATTTAGTGTTAAGACGTCATTAACAGTCAGAGAAAAATATGACCTTGTGCATTGTCAAAATATAGGTATCGACAAATTTTAGTAACGTGGAAGTGCATATGTCTATAACAATAGTATTTAGTCAGGTTTTAATTTACTGATAACAAAACAAATATTCGTACCAATAAAAACAAATTTATAAAAATTCTAAGATCTAATTACAGTCTTGAATTGGTAACCTTTGAGAATAAATATAGGAAGATGTGGTGTGAGTGCCAATGAGACAACTCTCCAATAAGTTTATTTAAAGGATTGATAAGTTTACCGGAATTGTATCTAAATTTCCGGGCTTGGTAAACAACATCACTGTACACAATAGGATGTGTTATTCTGTTTAAAATAAGTTTTTTTTACAGGTACAGTCAAACTTGCAAACCAAATATTTGTATCTATGGACGAATTTAGTAAAGGTTTTAAGTAATGTGGTAACGAAATCCCTGACTTAATCCTTCGCCAATTAAACAAAGATTACCCCCAATTTTTTGTGGGGTTCGTGTTGCTCAGTTTTTAGTTTTCTATGTTGTATTTTGTGTACTATTGTTTTTCTGTTGGTCTTTTTCCTTTTTAGCCATGCCGTTGTCAGTTTATTTTCGACTTAGGAGTTTGAATGTCCCTTTGGTATCTTTCACCTCTCTTTTAAGTTCATTGAAATCCAACACGTCACTGGAGACACGGGCATAGCGAACGATTTTGGATATATTAACATCGTAAGAGGGTGCCAAGGGAACATCACCGTCCAAGGCCTACTAAAAGTTCAAAACAATTACTATGAATAATGTAATTTATCAGCTTGAAAGGACTAAATTTTATGATTGAAATTGATTAAAAATTTGATATTTATACAGCTCTTTATAAGAACCAGGCAGAGTGCCATATACATGTGGCACTCTGCCTGGTTCTTATAAAGATTTATGAAGGTTCCAGATTTTATCTATAATTGGCCTAGTAGAAGCAGTAATGAATACTGCTCAAAAATAATTTTGAGTGGGAAAATATGAATGGTTGCCATGGTAACGGACAATCTATTTTTGGTTGTTAAGCGTGGTAAAATCTTTTAAAATCAGCTAAATCACTAAAATTCAGAGCCTGATTATGAATAGTATCATGCATTTTCATTAATGTTCATATGTAACATTGATACAATTTGGTTTAAGCTTCATTTTAGTGAAGATTGCATGTCAACCAAATTTGTAAATTTTTGAAAATTTTGCCAAAAATGCATATTTTCAACTTTTCTGAAATAGGAATTTTGCGAAATTATCAAATTTTCTGTGGTGTTTTTCAGAAAAGTGCAAATGTGTACAGAATAGTTATCACTGTAGTTATGAAGTTTGGATACTACTTTACCAAATTAAATAGAAAATGCGTGGGACTTTCTTTAATTTTATCACCATAGCAACCAATTTTTCCTTGAAACGGATTTATTATTTGCAGAATATTGCAGTTTAAGAGCTTAAATGTCCTTAATTGTTTCATAACCGATAAGAAAATACATAAAAGCATCCGCTAACACTAAATTACCATTGTTAATAGTTGCTGACTTCAATAGTTACCACGGAAACACATATTATTCATAGCAACATCCATTCAAAAACTGCATAAATAGAAATTTATGTAAAAAAATACATAAATAGAGGGTGTTTATATTCAAATTGGAATATGACTGCATGCTTTGCTTCACTCACAGTCTTGTCTGTTCTTTTCATAAGGTTCAACAAATGTCATATAATTTAACATTGGGGTTGGAATGTTGGGACAAAAGGGGGATAGGTTTATTTTTTAAAAATATCATACATGTAAATTCTTGAAAAGATAACGTTTGGTCGGAGAGCTTGATTATAAATAGAATCAGTTTTTTTTCAGAAATTTCATATATAACATCGATACTAGGTTTTAGCTTCAGAGCTTAGTTTAGGAAGTTCGCTTGTCATCTTTTGGGATTTTTGTCAGATTTTCGGAAACCTCTGGTTTAATTCATTTGAATGCCACAAAAAAAATTGGCCATTAACTCCCATTTTTCTTTTTATAAATCTTTTACATGTATAATGATAAGCCATTTGTAAAAGTCTTATAAAATTTCAATTATTCTTTAAAAGTTTTTGAGAATGTAAACTTGTCATGGATAAAGCTATGAAAAGTCAAGAGAGAATATTTTTCCGCCAAAATTATAATGGCTAATATCTCGAAAACAAGCACATTGACCTGTACATTTTTTTTTTTAATCTTTTGATTCCTTAATTAATCCCCTATCGATATTAACTAGTGTTTTGAAAAGTTAATTAATTTGAAACTGAGAAGCGAACTCCCTTAAGATTGCAGTTCAACCCTACTTTTAGATTTTTTGTTAAAATATACAAAAACACTTATTTTAATTTTTCTGAATCATGGAGTTTTGTGAAATTATCAAATTTTCTCATGTGTTTTTTTATTGAAAAGTGTAAATAAGTAAAGCATAGCTAGCATTGTAGTAACAAAGTTTGAATACTACTTGACCAAAATAAATAGAATATTGCGTGGGGCTCTCTTGAATTTTATCACCATATTAACGTATTTTCCCCTTGGAAACAGCGTTATTATTTGTCGAATTCTGCAGTATAGGGAATTCAATATTCTCAATTGTTTCCAAACCTTTATTAAAATACATAGAAGCATATATATACTCTAAATCTAAACTACAACGGCTAAGTATTATTACAACAGTTGCCATGGTAACAAATATCACCCATAACAACATCCAATCAAAAGATATATAATATAATTTTATGTAAAAAATTATGTTAATAATTTTCATTTTTCTAATGGGAATATAACTGCATGCTTTAATCTGTTTAACTCTCAGTCTTGTCTTTGCTCCTTGAGAAGACTCAACAAATTTGAATATATACACTGTAGCATTTTGGGGGAGAAGTGGAGGTTTGGTAGTTTTTGTTTGAATCTTTCATAAATCCATATAAGGAAAATTGAGAGGTTTAGCTATAAAACCTGGTTTAATCTACCAATTTCTACATAAGAAAATGCCTGTACCAAGTCAGTAATATATGACAGTTTTTATCCATTTGTTTGATGTGTTTTAGCTTTTGATCTGTCATTTGCTTATGGACTTTCTGTTTAGAATTATCCTCAGTGTTCCGTATATTTGTTATTTTACTTTTTTCCTACAACATTTGGTTTCAATCTGGTAATCTATAATTATTCATGAAATGTTACTAACAGATGATGGACTTCATGGGAATTGCAATAGCACATTCTAGCTTTTGTGAAGGTCCATGTAATTTTTGAAAGTATTGCTCTGACAATATAATGTCCTTCACCAATGGGAAGAAATTATGAAATTTTGGCAAAATTCTAATTTTCCTAGCACAATAACTTTCACAAATTTAATCCAAACAGCAAGAGACTCAACTTGAAATAAATATAAGCTTACAAACCAATAATAGAAACATTTGGTTTAAGCATTTCCAAACTGAAACTGCAGTGACAAGGACAGACAGATGGACGGACTGACCAAAAGAAAACATATAAAGTCATGGTCTTTTAAGAACACTTCACACATAACAAAGGTAAAATCTCTTTGTTATTACTGTGCTACAATCAGGATAATGCAATGCTAAGGTGTACATTAACTACCTCATATATACTGCACAGTTCAAATGTACTCATACCATAAAGGGCTGATCCTAGACTTTGAAAGTGGTGTAGTTCCATAAAATAAAAATAAACAGCTGCGCCATGAGCGTATGTTACGCCTGTCGCTTTTTCAAAGAATAAATTTCAATAACTTCTCAATGTCATATCACAAATTCATGAAAACTAAAGGAGGTTATGTTAATTGATATAAACCCAACACCAAAGTTCGGCCGTTATGTTTTCTTGTTTGGATTGTTTTACATTGTCATTTTGGGACTTTACAGCTGACTATGCGGCATAAGCTTTGCTCATTGTTGTAGGTCGTATGATAACCTATAGTTGTTAATTTCTGTGTCATGTTGGTCTCTTGTAGAGAGTTGTCTCATTAACAATTATACCACATCTCCTGTTTTAAATTAACAGAAAAGATGAAAAAATCTAGATGAAAGTCGAAAATATTATATGGTATGTATGACAGAAAAAAAGGGCTCCAGAAAGGTTCTCCTAAGATGGTCACTTTAAGGCAAATTATACAGTTCACATGCAGTGGCACCAACAAAATTCAAACTTGATCTCTGTTTTGTGGTAATAAGCATTGTGTATATATGTTTCATAAGATTTGGTTGAGGCAAACTAAAACTATAAAATGGAAACCAACTTTGTGACGACTATTGTACTGACGGACATGAGTTAAACCTACTACCCCCCAATTGCGGCGCGGCCATAAAAGTGTTTATTTTAGTTTTGCCCTTGTACCTTGAAATCAAATGTGCAATGCACGGGACATTGGAAATTTGTTCTTTTATTTCACATGGGACACTAAAGTCTTGTATTCATGAAAGATTACAACTTGTTGGGACTAGAAAGCATTGATAGTTACAAAGAAAAAAAAATAAGATTGGTATGTACTGCGCTGATTCTAGTGTTGCAGTTAATTGAATAAGACCATGTGTGGAATTTGTCTTCAAATTATTACTGTTATTAATCTTGTATTTATGCAGACATTATCAGTCTAGTGGTTTCATTCCATATCTCGGGATTAATGCAAAGTCTTTTATAAAGGTTACAGAGACAGATACAGAAAATAGGGGCGTAATTCATGCAAAGGTTAAAAAAACGTTGAGAGTAGCAAAACGATTTTTTTTGAAGATTCAACCTAAAAAGAAAGGATACCTCTTAATATGTTTACTATCTTAAAGGAGAGGAGGGGATTTCAGATGGATAAGAAGTGTGCTTCAGCTGACCCCCCACAACACACACACACACACAAAACAAGATCTAATGTTATCGGAATCATAATTTTATGAGATATATGTAGTACGATGCATAGTAAGGAATGATTCATAATTAATACAATTATTTTGCACAATAATTTTGATTTGATAATTTTACCGGTAAAAGCATAATTATTTAACCAGGATTAGCACAATTCCAACTTAGTAGATGTATCTATTTGTTTATCTCGGAGATCCTGAATTCCAATTGCGGGATAGTAGTACAACAAAGGAGTTATTAATGATATGTTAATAGCTATATATTAAGAGGATTCCATTATACTGGACTTCTGATATTAACGATCACCAATTGACTATTATTATTTTTAAGTCCCCACCAACTTAAAATTGTTCAATTTGCCTGTCCGTCTATCCGTCTGTCCATCACACTTCAGTTTCAGTTTAGAATTGCTTTGACCAAATGATTCTATTATTGGTTTGTAAGCTTAATATTATGTTACAGGTCAATTTTGTGATTTATGCTGGTGGAATAACATCTCAGACGGGTGTGTGCCCTAAGAAATTAAGAATTTTCTTACAATTGTTAAGGGCCATATCTATCTTGCCTTACCATAAGTCAGGTTGGCCCGGCAATCCCATGAAGTTCATCATCTGTTAACTTTCAAAAATTGATAATCAGATAATGAACTCGAAACAAAGTCCGACCAAACGCAATTATCTTTTCAAGGATCTACTTGTATGAAACATTTAAAAAAAATCAACATACTCCCCCTTTTTTTCCAAACCCCCTAACCCCAATATTACATCATATATTACATTTATTGAACCATCTGAAGAAAAATACCAGACAAGACTGTGAGTGAAGCAAAGAATGAAGTCATATTCCAATTGGAAAATAAACACCCTCTATTTATGTATTTTTTACATAAATTTCTATTTATGCAGTTTTTGAATGGATGTTGCTATGGATAATATGTGTTTCCATTGTAACAATCCAAGTCAACAACACTTGACGATAGTGATTTAAAGTTTGCGTTAGGTTTAATGTATTTTCTTATCGGTAATGAAACAATTAAGGACATTTAAGCTCTTAAACTGCAATATTCTGCAAATAAAAACCCGTTTCAAGGAAAAATCGGTTGCTATGGTGATAAAACTAAAGAAAGTCCCACGCATTTTCTATTTAATTTGGTAAAGAAGTATCCAAACTTCATAACTACAGTGCTAACTATTCTGTACAAATTTGCACTTTTCTGAAAAACACCACAGAAAATTTGATAATTTCGCAAAAATTCCTATTTCAGAAAAGTTGAAAATATGCATTTTTTGGCAAAATTTTCAAAAATTTACAAATTTGGTTGACATGCAATCTTCACTAAAATGAAGCTTAAACCAAGTTGTATCGATGTTAAATATGAACATTAATGAAAAATGCATGATTCAATTCATAATCAGGCTCTGAATTGTAGTGATTTAGATGATTTTCGAAAGATTTTACCACGCTTAACAACCAAAAAATAGAGTGTCCGTTACCATGGCAACCACTCATATTTTCCCACTGAAAATTATTTTTTGAGCATTATTCATTTACTTCTTCTACTAGGCCAATTATAGATAAAATCTGAAACCTTCATAAATCGCACTCTGCCTGGTTCTTACAAAGAGCTGTACTTAAACAAACAAAAATCTAAACAAGTTGAGGTTTACTGGTGCAGTAAAAATTGTCACCGTTATAATTATAAGTTGAATATCTATAAATTCAAAATTACAAAAAAATCTACATAACCAAAGCAATGCAAAAAAAAAAAAAACAAAAACAAAAACAAACCAAACAAAACAAAACAAAACAAAAAGCCCTTAAACTATATACAACTTAAATCGTAAAGCTAATACGCTTACAAAACTAAAGATTACTGGATCCACAAGTGGTACGAATAAGATTTAACTAAAGGGGGTTAAATCAAGGTGAAACTTTGATTTACATTTAAACATGTTAAAGGCATTTTATCTGAACATTTCTACTTTAGTTAATTCCCTTACGTAATGAAATCGTTTTTGATGTAAAGAGTTCAAATATTGGCTGTGGAATAAAATTTAGTTTTTAATAGATTGATATAAGAAGATGTGGTATGAGTGCCAATGAGACAACTCTCCATCCAAGTCAAAATTCATAAAAGTAAACCATTATAGGTCAAAGTATGGTCTTCAACACAGAGCCTTGGCTCACATCGAACAGCAAACTACAAACGGCCCCAAAATTACTAGTGTAAAACCATTCAAACGGGAAAACCAACGGTCTAATCTATATAAAAAACGAGAAACGAGAAACACTTATGAACCACATCAACAAACGACAACTACTGAATATCAGATTCCTGACTTAGGACAACAGCAAACAATTGCAGCGGGTTTAAACGTTTTAATGGTACCAAACCTTCACCCTTATCTGAAACAATAGTGTAACATCACAACATTACATGATTTCCATTCATAATCACAATTAGGAAACTTGATTAATTTCTACCATTCCAACGTATTTTTTGTGTCACGTAATGCATAAAACACAATTTATTAAACTTTTCCATTTTATAAGATAGCCCCTACATTACCAACACCTAAACGCTCGTACAAAATCATGAAGAAGGAGATTATCATTCTCTAACATATACGTACATGTCATTTTAATCATAGTAAATAATGACCGGAGTCTCTAACCTATGCCAAGATTTTAAAAAAATAACTTCATCTTATATACAAACAAAATACAATACCGGTAGGTGCGATTATGACTATTAACAATCAACAACAGGCAACAAACAAAATATAATAGGTGTGATTATAACAATTAACAATTAACAACAGGTAAAATACAGTCAGTATTTTTAAGCATTGAAAATGACTCTGTTAAAATTAGAACACTAGAATACTTACAAAATTATGTTGCGGTAAATATGACATTTGAAAAAATAGACAAAAATGACACACTTATACACTTAATACTTCGCGGCAAAATTTTTGTTGTTCTAAATAAAATATCAAACAAACATACAAAAAAATGTCTAAAAAATTAAGTTAAAAAAAACATTTGTATTTTTTTTTATATACAAGATTTGTTCAGTTATGACATGTTGTTGAGTCTCCAACCTAGTTAGTGTGTGAAATCTGATTCACTTTATGTCATTTTGAAAAAGCCGCCTTTATATGTCATGTTGAAAAAGCGAAAATATCCTGTGGAAAAGTGCAAATGTCATTTCAAAATGAGTGCGCAAACCTCCTTCGCCATTCAAAACATAGTAACCAGCTGAATTTGACAATAATTTGAAAAAATAGTGGGCATATGTTTTTTCTTATCAGAGAAGTGCTCCAGACGTCAATTTCAATGTACAGAGAAAACCCCAAAAAAAAAAATAAAATCTCAGTATGTACTTCCTAAAATATATGACCTTCGTAACAAATAATAAATCTGTTTATCAGATCGTTAAAGCTGCATATATTAACAGTAGTGTTTAGGTAATATACCGATTCGCAATAAGTACACAGTGAACAAACCAACACTTTTACTAGAGTATGATTTGATACTGAACATATAGATGTTAATCGTTGGAGGCCGTCTGGTAACATACAATTGCTTAAATCCTCATACGAATAAGAATAAAAAATTATACGTGGCTCTATGTTATCAAAATATTGAGGTTTAAAGTTGTAAACGGTAATCATGAAACATTCTAGACAAATTGATTAAATCAATACATCAATTAATGTAGTTTATTTTTAGAAAATACTTTTTATGGTCTTCGAGTTTGTCATTTCGAGGGAACAGTTTATGGTGACAAAAAGCTGTAAAAATACGTGTACACTCATATTTTGGACTGAAAAACGATATTGTATCACACTCGTTATAAATATTATGTAATTTATTAATAGGAATTTGACCCAGTTTGCATAATAATTGATTTCTAACATTGTTTTTAAATATAGATAAAAAATCATCAAATGTAAAATTAGAACAATGTTTATTTCGTTGATTGCGGTTAATGTAATTGCTATGAGACCTATGATTGCGTTGTTTTTTTTATCAACAATAGTCATAATATCAATAGAGACCGTTTTAGATATGTTCCCTTGGCCCATTATATTGTCATTTAGACCTAGGGGATACACAGGTCTGTAGTCGTTTAATCCAAGACAGTTCGCAAATTTTACGGGAATCTTCAAACTGTGTATGTGATTGTTCTGGTTGTTTCCGGACGGTTTGAAGTGGTTGGAATTTTATAGATTTAATATTGTGTCTGTGTTTTTCTAAATGTTGGTAAATTAAACTTTTTGATTTCTTAGGTCCGCGGAAGAGGCATAATGTATTTTATGGAGTGGAGTGTTGGAGTGAAATTTTTGGAGTGAGAATTTGGAGTGAAATTTTGAAGTAAAATTTTGTAGTGAATAATACACTTTAACTGCAAACTATACTGCAATGGAAATATAAAATCTGCATGCAGTGAAACTTTAATATTCAAACTGTGAAGTGAATCACCTCATATTAACTAAGTCCTTTACACACAATTTTAAATTGCCCTGATCTACTGATGCATAACTGAGATTTTGGCATACTTTATAATTACTTTTACAGACGGCATTGTGATTTCCCAGTCCCACTGAAGAAGATGGGGAGTTTGACATACTCGTGTATGATGTTTAAAGTGTTTTGTAAAATGAAAAATTAACTCTTTACATAGTATCATAATAATTGTTTTTGCACTGCTGTTCTCAGTTATTTTCATTGATTGACAAATTAACACAACAGACGTTCGCTTGAGCCACTCTTATGTTTAAATAAAAGATATGTTTAAATAAAAAAATATGTTTAAATGTGTTAAAAATCTTGAAAGTATTTCCATTTTCTGAATTTTGGATTTATGGAAATATTAGTTATTAACTCTGGTTACCTAGATATCATTTCAGTAATAGAACACAATAATAAGAGAAGTGCAATTACAATGTTATGTCCGAGATTTTCATTGAGAAAATATATCAAGACATTTTACTATTAAAGGGTTACATCAAAAGGTCAATTTCGGATAGAAAAATGGCGTAAAATCATAGAATTGTCCTATTCTGTACTGCAGAAACACCATGTGTTGGATCCTGGAGAATAGGCGTACATAGATGTTATGTACTTTCTGACATTCAATATTTTAGAGGAATGTATTTTAAAAACTCCCAACCAAAGGCCTTGACTTCCCAGTATATGCCATTAGGACGACACTTTTTTTTTATTTGTAGGTTTACGAGTGAGCCTACCGTCTGAAAAATTATAATTTCTATGTTGAATTTTAGTCTTCGCACAAAGACACGTGCACATTAGAATTTAATACACTTAAAGGAAAACACTTACTCTTTCAGATACCAGAATACAGCCGATCTACCACATGTAAGAACAACTGCATATGGCCTACAATCTTTAAGGTATGCGGGTGCTAAGCTTTGGAATGAGCTGCCAGATGAGCTACGTAAGCAATAATCTTTAAATCAATTCAAGAACTTGATAAATTCTTGGTCTGGCAGCTCATGCCAATGTTTTGCCTGCAAAACCAGTTAATTTCTGTTCATTATTTTTGGTTTAATGCTTTATTTTCAGCATGGCAAATTTATTTTGTTATCTTTACTATAGTGCTTCTGCTGCTTTGTGCTAATTTTAGTAACTTACTTATTAATTTGTGCTTTTAATGTGCTTTTTTATGTGCAAACCATTTTATTTTTTCTTTTGTATTTTGATCTCATAATTGCATGTATCAGTGTGTGCTTAACTTGTAAGATGCTCAAAGAACTTTTGTGCTGCATGTTTATATACTGATATGAACTCTTGCTTTATATGTTTAATTTTGTGTGCATGACTTGATATGTATGTTTTGTTTTACTTGTTGTTATGTCGTTTTTAAAAGCTCTTCAGAGCTTATGTTTATGCTTGCAATGTTTATATCGACTCTAAATAAAAAAAAAAAAAAAAGATATCCCGGTCCATTGAGTTTTCCCAGAGTTATGCCTCTTTCGAAATTTTATACAATCCAGTATGCATTTTGTCATCACAACTCCTCCGATCCTAATATGAAGATATGCATATTAGTTTGACATCCTTTTCAGTTGACATAAAAGTTGGATTCTAAATATGCTTTTGGCTCAATTAAGATTGGGGGACGCGGAGGATATTAATAAAATATAATCGTCTTTGAAAGCGGAGACTCCTTTGACAAACAGGGCCCAACTATCCACATCTAGTCAGTAACAGTGGCAATGTAGATAAATACATGTAGGAAAAGAGGATATAATTTTCAGACACCCTAAGGATGAATATTTAATATTAGCTAATGAACTAAAACATACAAATATGATTATATATGTTTTACTAGTATATCTCAGCCTTAGAAAATAATACTTAACATATCATCATAATTAACATTATCTTTTATTCTTAGCTGTATATTTTTATGCGCATTCAGTAATTAGTGGTTTTTTTACATGACTGTTTTCCACGCTTATTATAAAAATTGTAGTTTGATTGAGTGTACCTTTAAACTGTTTAAATATGTAGTATTGCATAGTTGTAGTTCATGTTCATCTTATCAGTGGATTGAATAAATGTCTGCTGAAATTACCGCATGGTACTGTAAATGCAAAGCAGGCGCACGTGTAGTAAGAGTATTTGCGCACATTGCCTCTATACTCTGGTATCTAGGGTATGCAAGACATAATCGGGACATCACATATGGAGTCCAGAATTTGGGAGCGTCTCTTGAGGATGCATCATTTATCCAACATGCCATAGACAAAAGTGACAGTGAGCAGGGTGTAGTTGAAGAATAGAATACTACTTTTATCATTGTTAGGTTACTGTCACATTGACGTTTATCTCAGTATTCCTCTTGCTCATCTTTTTTGAGATCCATTTGGTTATATCGTACTTTTTTTGCAACTAATAAAAGTTTTTGAAAACTCTTAAAGCATTTTTATTGGTGAATATACCATAACCATGAGACATAGTTCTCATTTCATATCACTTTAAAGAAGACAAACATATTGACGAAAATGATTGATCTTGACTGTATATAAATTATAGTTCTTTATAGTTTTGCATATTACATTGCTTAAATGGGCACAGCTTATATACACTTATATCCTCACAATTAACACCATATAAGAAAATTTATATTCATGGACTTCTATTAATTTTAAAATGCATCCATGCACGTCATTCGGTATCTGATTGAAAGTTGTCTTCTTAGCAAAAATATCACATCTTCTTATTTTCATACGGATTGAGGCATGATTCTGTTTAATTTGACCAAATGATAATAAAAATAATAACAAAGTACACTCGAACTTTTTTCAAGATAAGAATGATAGATGTATGTGAATTACCGGGACAATTTGTCCACTAGCAAGGACTTTTGTGACATTTTCACCCCTTGTTTGCAATACATTTTTGTATTTTGTATCAAATAAATGCAGATTCTTGCTATGGTTACATTACAAAGAGATTATATTTCACCATCTTAACTAATGGAAATCCAATCTATGGAAAATGCATACATATGCAATACATAACACAATGTGATGACGCGTGTAAAACAAAACCATTTTCCAAAATTAATGTTACACACTGGGAACCATAGAGGTTCTCGGGCACTGGATATATTTTTCCCATCGTCTATACTTTTATCTTATTTCCTATCTGTGTGAAACTACTATTTTTATTTTTAGTGACAATGAACGGCTGTTCTTTCCACGTCTGTATACTTTCTTTTGTATTATTTTACTGTCAGTAATAATGTTCTTTGAAAAAGTTTTTTTTTTTAAATGGCATATACTAGTAGTTCAAATAATTTTTCCGGGAAAAGCGTTCTTTTGATTGATAATAGGTACAGCTGTTGTCAATAGTCAATGGTATATTCACATAAGTAGGCGCAGATTAGAAAATTGCATGTTGTCTGTATCCTCAAAGCACATTTATTTTTCAAGGAATGAAATTATATTAAGATGCAATTAAAGAAAAAACCGATTTCATCTGTTTACAGGGTTCGACACTAACGCTAGTCCGCTAGCCCGAGGCTAGTAAAAATTAGGGAGGGCTAGTAAAGTTTTCATCACAGTAGTCCGACGGGCTAGTCAAAATTTTGTTTATAACTAGGAATTTTACAAAATTTTAATTGTCAACAAATCCCACATTTTTTGCTGACCTTTGCTGTCTTTATTGTACAGTTTATTCACGTATATTTTGATTGTCAGACATTTTTATGAAAGGTACTTTTTGGGGAGGGGAAAGAAACTGAAACAATGATGGTACATAATAGATTGAAAACCACGTGTGTTACAAACGCCGTGATGATTCTGATCAGAAACCTGGATCTCAAAAGTGCTTTCAGAATATCAAAATACTAACATAAATACGAAATTTACATACATTACTACTGATGCCATCACTGTTTGGGAAAATTGTACAACTTATTGGGAGGAATTTTAAGCCAGTTTTTTTAAGTAATTGGGAATTTTCTTTAGGGGAAAAAGCTGTATTTCGGATGTAATTTGAGGCAAACAATATCACTGACATATAATATATACTAAATTATAGGTCTCTGGTAAAAATATACAGATTTTTAGGAATAAAATTTCGTCCTGCAAAAAAAAAAAAAAAAAAAGTAACAAACAACAAGGGAAAAGAAGGAGTCCATGAAGAATTATGACAAAAAACAGCAAGGGCAAACCTTTCCTCTTTTGTTGGTGTATTTGTAAATCCTTACTTACCCATCTTCATTAAAGACACTAGTAATAATGACAAGTAAAATGAGGAGAATGATGAAGTAATGATCTAAAGGGGTCTTTAAAATAAGTCGAACACATTCTTAATATAGATGATTAAAATATGAAATTTTTTTTTTTTTTTTGGTATTTTTTATTAGCAAACCAGTGAAATTTCATGAAACAAAACATGTTCAAAACCCTCTGGAAATGCTCCAGAACATAGGATTTTGCTTCATTTGTATCAAAATTTTCTGGGGGGGCATGCCCCCAGACCCTCCTAGATAGGGTCGTGCCGTTGGCACGACCTTCCAAGTGCCTTCGGCACTTGGAAGGCTAGTGATTTGATAAGAGGACTAGTAGAATAATAATTTCACTAGCCCTGCAGGCTAGTACATACATTTAGTTAGTGTCAAACCCTGGTTTAGAATGAAAAATGTTTTTTGATCACAATAATAAGAAGATGCGGTGATGTTGCCAATGAGACAAACATCCCCCAAATGACGTTAAAAAATGAAAACAACACGTTATAAATTTCATGCGTCCGAAGCGCTTTTCTGGATATCGATGTTAAAGTTAGCAACTACAGGTCACCGTCCGCTTTAATCAATGAGCAACACCCATATCGCATTAATAAGCTATAAAAGATCTCGAAAGGGTACAATTACGTTTTTGTAAATTTGGATATCATCAACCCCAAACTATATGATTAATGGTGAATTTGGCATGTTTCCTGTTCAACTAGATATCAAGCTAAAAGCGATTGCATATTGGACACAACTTTTATTTGGAAAGAAATCAAAACTATCTTATTTAGCGTATCAATTATTATACAAATTGTCGGTCGACAATCGTTTTGAATCGCCATTTTTAAAGTTTATAAGAAAAGTGTTTGATGATACTGGCATTGCATTCACTTATGTTAAAAAATCTATAAATTATATATTAATTAAAGAAACATTTGAGTTTAACAAACTTTTTAAATATATTGGAAGATAAAGATATCTATACGCTTTGTAAGTTCAGAACCACAAATCATAGACTACCTATAGAAACAGGATGGTGGAATGGTATAGAAAGGGGAAATAGAATGTTTGAAATGTAATAATAACTGTATTGGTAATGAATATCATTATATTTTGGAATGTAAAAAAAAAAAGGAAATTGACAGGGAAAACCTTATAGAAGAAAATGTGTGGCAAAGACCAAAGATTTTGAAATTCAAAGAAATTAAGTTTAGATTAGAAAAACTATGTAGATTTAAACGCAAAATAAATAAATAAATCATTTGTTTTCTAGGCAATAACATAACCCCCATTTTGTATATATTGTACATAATGATATATGTGTATGTGGGTATTTACTGATAATTGTTGTATGATTGTGTGTATGGTTGTGTGTCTGGTGTCATTATAAATAAGTTTGTTTACATCGCTATATGTATGTATATCTCTGTACCGTTGTAACTTATTATTATTATTATTATTATTATTCAAATAATGGATATTTTTAGATTATCTTTCTATTTGGTTGGTCATTTTAATGCAGCTATGAGATACATGTATGTAAGAATTGTAGCTATGAGATACATGCATGTAAGAATTGTAGCTATGAGATACAGCCAAGGATCCGTGTTGAAGACCGTACTTTCACCTATAATGGTTTACTTTTATAAATTTTGACTTGGATTGAGAGTTGTCTCATTGGCACTCATACCACATCTTCTTATATCTATGTAAGAATTGTAGCTATGACATACATGCATGTAAGAATTGTAGCTATGAGATACATGCATGTAAGAATTGTAGCTATGAGATACATGCATGTAAGAATTGTATCTATGAGATACATGCATGTAAGAATTGTAGCTATGACATACATGCATGTTAGAATTGTCATTCGTTGTACAGCCACTATAAATGTTACCTTTTTTTTAAAACGTCTTCATGTAGTTGATACATTATATCAAATGTTTAAGAGACAACTAAATGAGACACAAACAAAAATCCCAAACCTTCTGATTGATTTGCTGGTTGCTTAATGTCAAGTGGCAAAACAAAAGCATTCTTAACAATTAGGCTGGATCTATAAAACATTAATAATATCAAAACATATTGACTAGATCTACAAAACATTTATAATATCAAAACAAATAGGCTAGATCTATAAAACCTTAGTAATATCTACAAAACATTAATGATATCAAAACAAATAGGCTAGATCTACAAAACATTAATGATATCAAAACAGATAGTCTAGATCTACAAAACATTAATAATATCAAAACAAATAGGCTATATCTGCAAAACATTAATGATATCAAAACAAATAGGCTATATCTTCAAAACATTAATAATATCAAAACATATTGGCTAGATCTACAAAACATTAATAATATCAAAACATTAATAATATCAAAACATATTGGCTAGATCTACAAAACATTAATAATATCAAAACAAATAGGCTAGATCTGCAAAACATTAATGATATCAAAACAAATAGGCTATATCTTCAAAACATTAATAATATCTACAAAACATTAATGATATCAAAACAAATAGGCTAGATCTACAAAACATTAGTGATATCAAAACAAATAGGCTATATCTACAAAACATTAATAATATCAAAACAAATAGGCTAGATCTACAAAACATAAATGATATCAAAACTGTTCATTTCACAAGTGTCATTATAAATAACCATTGCTAGATAATCCAATTGAAAATTTATAGAAAACCTATATCAAATATTGATATTTGAAGAACAACTACAAAAAACTATTAGAAATTCAGTAAATTGGTGATTATTATTCCCTGTTCTATGATTCATAATTGATTGATTAATCCAGACTTTGAATCGAACTCACGACATCCCGAAATAAAAAAAAAAGAAAGCATGTCACCTTTATTCGGCAAATACTAGAACTAACGACCTCCTGCACTTCACATGAGAATGAAAAAATGCTGTGCTACTGTCCCAGATTATGAGAAGGGTCGGTGCACCCGCAAAAATGTATTACCACGCCGCATTCTGTATATGCCTGTCCCAAGTCAGGAGCCTGTTATTCAGGGGTTGTCGTTTGGTGCTGTATATCATATTTATTTTTCGTTTATTGTTTTGTACATAAATCACGCCGTTAATTTTCTCGTTTGAATTGTTTAACATTTGTCAATTCGGGGTCTTTATTATTTAGCTTGTTACGCGGTTAGGAATTTGCTAATTGTTTAAGGCCGTAAGGTTACCTATACTATAGTTGTTAACCCGCTACGTTAATTATTTGGTTTCTGGTGGAGAGTTGTCTCATTGGCAATCATTGCAATACAACAAAAGATGGCTGATCGGGATAAATGAACCGTGTGACTGATGATTGTGGGATCAATGGGCTGTAAGTAAGGTATGGTTTTATTCAGTATTAAATAATATCCATTCACAGTATTTAGAACACCCATAGACTCATTTATTGTCATTATGTATTTTTATCCTTGCCGTGGACCCGTCTGGCAAAATGATGGATGTCGCGTGCAATGAAATATTTGATTTCCTTTTTGGTTAGTGTGATCTTTTTAATTTATTTGTTGTACACATGCGTCAGTTTGAGTTGTCCGCACATCAGTTTTAGTGGTCCGTACATCAGGTTTAGTGGTCCGTACATCAGTTTTAGTGGTCCGTACATCAGTTTTAGTGGTCCGCACATCAGTTTTAGTGGTCCGTACATCAGTTTTAGTGGTCCGTACATCAGTTTTAGTGGTCCGCACATCAGTTTTAGTGGTCCGTACATCAGGTTTAGTGGTCCGTACATCAGTTTTAGTGGTCCGTACATCAGTTTTAGTGGTCCGTACATCAGGTTTAGTTGCAATGAATAAGATCGTTTGTTTATCTTTTCTGAATTTGTATTTTGATTCTATTGTATAAATAGCCGATTCTTTAGCTTCTTGCTTTTCCTTGTAAAATTATCTGATTCAAAATAATTTGAATGATGGTAAATTATATCTCTACAATGAAAATTGGATACGAGAACAATCTCAGGCAATACTTTTTAAAAGTTGATTTATACGATTGTACTTGTTCCTTTTTTAGCGTTTGGTATGATTCCATTTGACAGATGATTCATTATTTCATTGAATGTCTTTATACACATCTCCTTATACTGTATAATTTAAACGCTGTCTACTCGTAGTGTTATGGTATTGCGTAGGAATATAATGATGATAACTGCAACAAAACAATTGCTTTCAAACAATAAGATTTGACATGATGTCAAATTGATGTACTTGAACTCTTTTAAAAATTTCTAAATGACCCCTTTTGCATCACGCTTTTGCTTTGTAGAACAGAGACGGTGGTAACGGGATAATCAAAATCAGGATTTGAAGATGGACAGAAAACACTATGCGGGTCAATTGAAAAAAGGTAAAAAAAAACCTTTCAGATATATCAACATATTGAGATACATAATCTCTTACAGAAACTTTAGGTGAGCCCGAAGGGTCCAGAAGGATAAGAAGATCCTGCTACACTATTGGCAAATTTGGCACAAAATGCTAAATCTAATGTTGTGTTCTTTGATTTTTGTTGTTGTTTGTTATTTGTTTGCCTCAGTAATATATCGTCGAAAATTGAATTTTTAGTTTGGAAAAAAAATATGAGCAACATTTGGTTGGTACTTTATCATAAAATACTGATATTACACTACAGTTTATAGTCAAGCCTATATATACATAATGATATGCAGCCTAGAAAAATATTCCAAAAGAGATTCTAAAAGGATTTGATAACATTAATAGAGGTGCCAATTTTACTGCACCAGATGCGCATTTTGAAAATAAATGTCTCTTTAGTGATGCCCGAGACCAAAATATTTAAAAATCCGAACCTTACAAAACCACTTCTACATCAGGCAAAAATAGGTGACTGAAAAAAACCCTGCTTATGACTAAAAAATTGGTACGAATCAACTATTTCAAACAGTTAAAATCAATAGATTATTTTTAGACCAATATAAATAACGAAAGTGAAACTGAAAGCAATTTTCAGAAAATAGAAATCTATTCTTAGCCTGTAGGTACCGGTTACACGTCATGCCAGGTAAGAACACACGTACATTTGTTTTTGTTTCCTATGTTACTGCTTCTTTGAGACTTTGTCATATGCTCCACATCTCCGTTTATTCACATTCATATTATGTTTGTACATGTAGCATGTAGCTCCCATTTCACGCATGTATTCTGTATATATTTTGTTTTATGATCAATTCCTCCATAACAGTGGGAAACCAACAGTTTTAAAAATTAACAATGTGAAAACAAAGTGTAATATCAGTGCCGTCGTGGCGCATGAAAGAACAATGTTAAAATATTTTGCAATTTTCTACGAATAAATGTGATTATAACTGATCTATTGCTGTTCTATTTCTGTCTACATTGTGCTTTGTATCAATGAAACAGATATAGTATGTTTTTGTGTGTGTAAAAATCGATTATGAAATTACCGTTACGTTCCTTCGGTAATTTGAATAAGTATAGTGTCTGTTCTTACGGGTATCAATATGTATTCTAATGCAATTATTTTGTATCAATGGTTCTGATTGGATGACAGTAGGCGTAAAATTCTCTATCTCCTTGTCTGTAACTAAGGAAACCGACAGTTTGAATTCCGGAATGTATTGACATGTAATTACTACAATAATAAACAAAAATACTCACATTTTGCACCTAGAAATGTTCTTTTTATCAAATTTTATAACATTTTGAAGCGGCCAAGAAGCCAGAAAACGCCCGGTGTTTACGTTTAACGCCGGAAGCATACCTATGACGTCACCTAGTTTAGGGGACACAGAAGATAACATCATTTCGCGGATTTTTCTTTAATGAAAATTTTACAGTGAAATAATGATTGAAATTGAATTATGTATTTATTTTGCATTAGAATAGAGATAACTGTATTTGAAGCTTTGCGGACGTCCATCGGTAGTTTTACTGTCGCAAATTGAGTTTACCTGTCTCCGCGTATCTCTTAATTGTACGTGTCGAAAAGCAACTCCACTCTTTACTTTATGCATAATTGAAGTTTAGAAATATCAAAGATTGAAAGTGCAAACTTAATTAAGAAGAGGAGTTTCAAAAACCAGTTTCTCCAAATTCTAGGGTATTTACATATTTAAAGAGATATTAATTTTGAAATAAATCAGACGCAGGCTATACAGTAATACATTGAGTATCTTTATAAAGCTGCTGCATTAAGATTTACAGTTACACCCTGCACACAAAGCTTGTGGTAAATAGCTATTATAAAAGGAATAAGTAAGATATAGATTAAAAGTCACTGTAAATGCTACAGTAAAATGACTCTAAATAAGATATACATTAAAAGTCAATGTGACTACAACAGCTGACGACTTTGTAACAGATAGCTACTGATCATATGTCGAACAATAACGTGCAGTATTGATCTGACTTTACTGACATTTAATATTTTAAACTATCATGCACAATTTTACAACTAGGGTTAGCTTATAAGGTTAAGTGTTAATTTATAAAGTGTCACAATCCTGTTTAGATAATACTTGTGAAGATATGTGGTGGTACCCAATTTTGCACGACGGATTTTTTACTTGATTCTAGCATATGCTATTTTATCGAATTTCATTCACTCGAAACTGTTATGGGCCTGTGCCTTGCGGAATAAAGTATAACAAATTTCTCCAATCTCTAGTTAACAAGGAACACAATTTTTCTGAACATTTGAAGGTCCCTACTATGTATTGGGTTCCTTAACTACACACAAACAGTAAACTTTCTTTCAGTGCTTTTATCTAGTTCTTTAACTACTATCAAAGAACTTATCATTAACTTTTGTAATAAAACATATGAAATTAGTGGAATTAACTATTTTTGGAGTGTAAAGAATTCTTTGGATGTTTTAGATAAATTACGTACTTTTGATGGTCCTTTTCATTCTGTTGACAGTTTTGACTTTTCAACTATTTACACTACACTTCAACATAATCTAATCAAACAAAAGTTTTCCTTTTTAATTAAATGGTCATTTGGTAAATCTGAATGCAAATATATTTGCTGCAACTTATTTAAAGCCTTCTTCTCTAATGAGAAAGATAAATATGCTAGATATACTTATTAAAGGCGTGATGAGATGATTCAAGCTGTTAATTTTCTTCTTGATGAAATCCATTGGATGTATGGTGTGTACTGATTGATATTTTAGTCTTAGATGCATGATTTTTTTATTAGTTGATATTGGCTTTGAACTAGCTGTCAGTAACTGCAAGTACTCTCAGATATGTATTAAGTGTCTTTTTTGTTGTGGGGATGTGTAAGTACCCTGCCACGTCCGGTCTGTGGTATTGTTCGATGTATTTCTGCTTTGTATCGGTCTGATGAGTTGAGCCCTTTTCAACGGATTTTTATGATTTGTTCTTATGTTGTACTGTTACTCAACTGTCCCAGGTAAGGGGAAGGTTGACGCCTTCAAGCTAGTTTAACCCCGCCACATTCTGTTTGTGCCTGCCCCAAGTCGGGACCCTATAATTCAGTGGTTGTCTTTTGTTGCTGTATTTCATATTTGTTTCTTCCTTCTTTATTTTGTACATGAATTAGGCCGTTAGTTTTCTCGTTTGAATTGTTTTACATTTGCCATTTCGGGGCCTTTTATAACTGACTATGCGGTATGGGTATTGCTTATTGTTGAAGGCTGTACGGTGAATTATAGTTGTTAACTTCTATGTCATTTGGTCTCTGGTGGAGAGTTGTCTCATTGGCAATATTGTTTTAATGAGGACACCTTTTTGGACTGCCATAAACAAATACAAATCAGCGTCTCTTTTCTCACTGAGATCTGAGTTCTAGTGTTGCACATATCGGAAACTTGAGACATAATCAAACAATATTCTGTCCTTTTGTTGATATTCTCTTTTTGTCCCCCGCAAACCGCGTTGCGGGGGACATAGAAATACGGGGCGTCCGTCCGTCCGTCCGGTCTTGTTAGCGCTATCACGTGTACAATTCTTGCCAGATTTTTATGAAACTAATATCATAGGTTTTTATCAGCAATGTCTTGGACGAGTTTGAAAACCAGTGCCGATCAATTATTTTTCAAAGAGTTATGCCCATTGGAAACATTAATTATAAGGAAAATTGCATTGTTAGCGCTCTCATTTGTACAATTCTTGTCATATTTTCATGAAACTTATATCATAGGTTTATATCTGCAATGTCTTGGGCGAGTTCGAAAATCAGCGCCGACGAATTATTTTTAAAAGAGTTATGCCCTTGGAAACATCAATTATATGGAAAATTGCATCGTTAGCGCTCTCATTTGTACAATTCTTGTTAGATTTTTATGAAACTTATATCATAGGTTTATATAAGCAATGTTTTGGACGAGTTCGAAAATCAGTGCCGATCAATCATTTTAAAAGAGTTATGCCCCTTGGAAACATTAATTATATGGAAAATTGTTTCGTTAGCTCTCTTATTAGTACAATTCTTGCCAGATATTTATGAAACTTATATCATAGGTAAATATTAGCATGTATTAAACGAGTTTGAAAATCAGTGCCGATCAATTATTTTTAAAAGAGTTATGCCCATTGGAAACTTTAATCATTTGGAAAATTGCACCGTTAGCGCTCCCAAGTATATCATGGGTTTATCTCAGCAATGTCTTTAACCAGTTCGAAAATCAGTACCTATCAATTAGTTTTAAAAGAGTTATGCCCCTTGGAAACATTGATTATATGAAAAATTGCATTGAAAGTGCTTTCGCATGTACAACTTTTGTCAGATTTTTGTCAAATTCATATCATAGGTATATAACAGCAATGGCTCAGACAATTTCAAAAATAAGTGCTGATCAAATATTTTTAATGAGTTTCCCTTTGAAATATTAAATATATCGGAAATTGCTCTCTAGTAAGATAATTTTAAAGAGTTTTAAAGAACAAACACAATTTTCTTTTAAGTTATTGTTCTTGGGCAGAACAGATAAAATATGGGCAACGCGGGGGACATTGGAACTCTGTTCTTTTTTAAATTTGCTTACATGGGATATTGATTCGTGTTAATGGCGAGCTCTAGTGACCTAGCATTACCCCAGACATACAAATAGGGAAAGCAAAATGCTCCAAAGCTTTTTCTCCAGCTGTCATATGGCGTAACAATGATCCGGCACGTGTGTTCATGAACCATCACGAGGTTTAAAAAGAGGAATAATATTGCACACCTTCTAACATTCTTCAAAACACTAACGTTAATCATTTATCCAAATCGTTAACTTTTTTAAGTTAATGATCATATCATTATTTTACGTTTTGCTTATAAAGCTGAGATACTGTGTTTACTATGAAATAGTAGTAAAAGGAAAAGTGGCTTTTTTGTTAATTGACTGATATAGATTGACAAGGGGAAGGGTGGAGATCTAATTTTAACAAAATAAATCCAACTTAGAAGTCTTATTTCAGTTGAATTGGTAATAAAAAAACAACAAAAAAAAAAAAAAAAAAAAAACTAAATGGAATCAGAGCCATAAAATATCGTGTAAAAAGAAAAAGAAAAATACTGAACTTCAAGGAAAATTCCAAACGCAAAGTCCCTTATCAAATAGTGAAATCAAAAGATCAAACTCATCAAACGAATGGAAAGCAACTGTTATATTCCTGACTTGGTACAGGCATTTCCTTGTGAAAAAATATCCTATGAAACAATGTAAACCCCACAAATACTAAGACTGAACATCAATGGTATTCCGACAAATGAGATCCAAAGGACGACGGTTTAATTTGTTTTCATTGCAGACTACTTAACCATAAAGTACTGGGTAAATTAAAATCGATAGACGTGTAATAATTTGCCCGAATGTAGTTAATATCATACTTTTTTAAAAATATAATAAAAAGCATTGGTCACTGGGCTTTGAATTTTTAATCAACCTACAGGTTGTGCAAAATTGTCAGATTTTGTATACATTACACATGGAAAACTCAAGTTTTTGTGTTAACAGGCAAACTTAAATGTGGAATCTTAAGATAAAATATGAGAAGATAGTTCTTATAATGTGCCTCCAGAAAATAAAAATAAAAAATGGGGTCACGGGACTTATTTTCTTACTACACAATAAAATAGGTAAATTCATAACACATTCCATTATAAATGTTACATTAATTGGGTTATATCCCCTATGGCAAAGTTGAAACAAGTTGAATCTAACAAAAACTATTCTGTAATTCTAAGAAACAGTAGTAAAAATATATTACAAATGAATTACATTTTCACATAATTTGACTATCCAATTAAAGATCTGCTATTTTACAATCCCAAATGGCGGAAGACACCCGATTTACCTTAAGGTGTCTAGATTATAGTTTTTGAATTATATTTCGACCCATATACCAAGGAATCGCCGCCATTGGCTTAAAATAGAAACAATGGTAATAGGCAAGTAAGTGTCTTATACTAGTACACTGAAAACCACAATAGATAGAGAAATTATAAGTGAACAAATTTTAAATTGTTTCGAATGTCAAAATCTTCCTATATTCTTCTGTACCAGAATTATCAGATGACTTCTTGTAACAATGTTTGCCTTTAGATCAGAAGTTTTGACCTAATTTTAGCGTTGTTGTCGACTTATTTGAAAATTATGATTGATAGAAAGAAAGTAAACAGCAAAAACGAATAACCGTACAAGATCTACAAAAACGCCAATATAACTGAAACCACAAATTGACTCCTCATAAGAGATCTTGCCCTTTAGTGACGTGCATTTGCTATTATGAATAATAGATGAAAAACCTTAAAAACAACAAAAATGCTACAAAAGTGCAATCATGACGGAAATTATCAAATCGACACATTATAAGAATTATTGCCCAAAAGTTATGATATTTTTACCAATTTTATCGTTTTGCCTATTATTTGGAAAACTATAAAAGATGGACAGAAAACACAACAGAAAAAAAAAAAACAAAATATACAAAAATACTGACTTGAATGAGTCCATCAATTTACTCCTTACCTATTATGTGAAGTTATTGCCCTTAAAGTGTTTGAATACGACCTCATGTTAGCTATTAACACTAGTATAATACATTTTTTCGAATGCATAGGAGTGAGTATTGGTTTTTGGCGTGAAAGCATCATGTGTTTCATTTTGTATTTTTTAAAATTTTGTTGACTATTTTCGCGATAAAGATAAATGAAATTTACCAAAAACAAAAACAACATTCGGTTGAGGGGAGGGGAGGGGAGGGGGGCATATTATAATTATAACTAACAAGAAAGAGAGTAAAATAGTTATTATATCTCTTCTAATCCTTGCCCCCGCCTAAATGCTTGTAAGACTCGCAACCTTTCTAAAAGCACTTGGTCATGAGGGGATCTACTTTCAACTTTTTCTTCTGTTTTTCCTGGTGCTCTTCGATAGGACTTAGTTTAAACAGGAACCAATGGCAGTTGTATTTTACTTCCTCCGAAATTCTTGTGCCAATTTAAAACAAACTTTCTATTTGGCAATAGTAATAGTTTTATCCAGGCACCGGTGACAAGCTCATTTGAGCCTCTGGTATACTATGTGTTTATGTCTATGAGCACATATTAAAAATCTTGTAGATTTGGACACGCAAACACATGATGTAGTCGATCGGCTATAGTATATAGGTTTTGTAGAGGTGTTTTACGGTTTGACGCGATATTTATCTCGTAATTACGAGATAAAAAACTTCTTATCTCGTAATTACGCGATAATTTTCTCGTAATTACGTGATGCTTATCTCGTAATTACGTGATAGTTTTGCCCATTTTTGGGATTTTTCCCAAAAAGCTGTCGCCGGGGGCAGAGATGCAATTTAATGCTTTAAAAAAACCTATCTGTTATCTTTTTTGGAATTTTTTTCAGCGGAATTTATGCTAATGCACAAAAAAGATCTACATGTATTTGCACCTACCACAATTGACTGTTTTGTGAAAATTTGCCTAAAATTTAAAAGTTTACAAAAATCCCGAAGCTCCATACCATAATTTAAGTAAAAACACATATATAACGTGCATAAAATTCTGAATTATGCACATTCATTAAACGTTTAAAGCCCATAGAAACAGATGTAAACAATTCAAATTTACCAACTAGGCCTTTTTTACCTTCTCTAATAAAGAGTTCCATTTCTTTTGTTTTAATTTCAACTGGGTTTCCGCCTGTATATTAGATATGATTATACAGTTTGTCCCTTGTTTTCAGGATATTTGTTCCTTGTGTATGTGTTTTCCTGTTTGGCGATAACGTCGGCAGATCTTTATCATGGACCTGAGGTAAATATTTCATTATATTATATGACTATACATTTTATTTTTTCTCATTGGCTAAAAGCATAGGAAATCTTCTTTTGTAGAATTTATAATTACCGCGGGAAAAAGTATAAAAGCAAATATTTAGATTATTAGATACGGAACAGCTAACATCTACCTAAATAAAGACTGACAATGAGGAAACCCATTACAACAATGAAAATAATACAAATCACACGAAAACATGATATTATACATTTCACCAGTATAAAAATATACATGTGTAAACTAAAAATATAGCAAACTTCCAAAGCAGATATATGCATGTAAAAAGAAGGAGCAGTTAAATATCTTGAATAAATACTACAAATGGAGATGGCTTAAAAAGTCATTTAATAAAATAATTGTTTTCTTTTGATATCATTTGGTGCAATGATTTAAAAACCCGACGAATGTGGATGTAAACAACTATATCACCACATGGCCTATTATGTGTATTATTTTTTTTTTAAATCTGTCAACTGTCAAATGAATATATATTTCATTTACCGAAATATTTGTATTTCTTAATGGTCTGTTTCTTTCATTGAATTTAATCAAATTCCGAAACTGTATTAAAAATAAATAAAAATACTGATTTGCGAATATTGACCATTTTGGCATTTCGTTGCTACCTTTAAAATAGATTATACATTATATTGAGGAAAACTACGAAAGACGTCTTTTCATATTTAAACTAATTTATTACGGTATCATTCTTTGGAAGACGGTAGATTCTCATAAAGTAGACAAAGATGACTTTGTTGGAAGACATCACGGAGAAACTCTGTCAAAGTTTATAACCAGAATTGTCGATCCGAAAAAGGATTACTTGTTAACATTAGGGAGGACCATAGACAAAGTTGCTGACTTGATGAGAAGTAAGCTGGTACCCCACAAAGTAGCCGCAACAATCAAGGTAGGCATGGACTATGTTTAGCGTTACATATTTTATTGATTTTATTGTGTGTAAAAGAATTGTCCTAAAGATGTCTTTTGGTTATGTTTTTTTTTTTAATCTGGTCACTGGCTCATTATTGTATACCCTACATCTCTTTTCATCTACTAGTATATGTAGTAAAAAGACAGCAGGTTAAAATAAACTGGCTACAAAGCAAGTGACAGAAAAACTATGAGGGATATGATTAGATTTACACAAAGTATGAATGCTTTCACGACATCATAACTATTTTGAATAAGAGAGAGATATTATGACTACTAAGAGAAACAGCATGACCGTTATGAGGGATGGTGTGAATGCTAGGAGAGGTGATAAAAGCTAAGAGGGATGGTTGATTGTTAAGATAGGTGATATGAATGCTGAGAGAGATGGCATGGATACTAGGAGAGATGATATGAATGTTTAGAGAGATGTTGGGAACGATAAGAGAGATTGTATGAATGCTTAGAGAGATGGAATGAATGCTTAGAAGACGACATGGATGCTAAAAGAGATGATATTGCTGCTAGGAAAGATGGCATGATTGCAAAGAGAGATGGTATGAATGCTAAAGGAGATGATATGAATGCTTAAAGAGATGGCATGAATGCTAAAAGAGATAATATGAATACTTAGAGAGATAGCATGGTTGCTAAGATAGGTTATAAATGCGGAGAGAGATTTTATGAATGCTCAGAGAGGTGGTATGAATGCTTAGAGATGTAGTATTAATGCTAAGAGAGATGACATGGTTGCTAAGATAGGTGATATTAAGAGTTGGTATGAATACTAAGAGAGATAGTCTGAATGTTGAGAGAGTTGATAAAAGTGCCAAAAGAGGTGGTATAAATGATAATGAAGATGACCTGGATGCTGAGAGAGATGGCATGAATGCAAAGATAGATGGCATGGTTGCTAACAAATGTTATATGAATGTTAACAGAGATAGCATGAATGCTAAGAAAATTAGTATGGATGCTACGAGATGTTATATAAATGCTAAGAGATGTTATATGAATGCTAAGAGATGATATATAAATGCTTAAATATGTTATATAAAGTTATATAATTGCAAAGTAATGTTATATAAATGATAAATGAAAATGATAAATGAATTTAACACTTCATTAATTTCGTACATCCGAAGCTTTTTTTGGATTTGCTTTCATCAGGAACGCCCACGCCCGCTCATTTGACTGACACATTTGTACATGATACGGGACCTAAAATAGCGAAATTTATCAAGGTCAAATTTGCCTGAGGGAGTAGAAACATAAGATTCTTAATTATTAACGGAGAAATAAAGAAAAGTTTGTAAAAGATCATGTCAGTACCGAGGCACTGACTACCACTACTGTAACAACAGCCCATGAAAAGGCCGTGAAATGTCTGTGAAATATCACAGGGCCGTGAAAACTCCGTGAAAATACCCCGTGACTTTTGTAAAAAAAATATTTCTAAAGGCCGTGAAAAATATTTGATGTTAGAAAAAGACCGTGAAATTTCGATATCCCGTGAAAAGGCCATGATAATTTGTCCTTTCATGCTTAATAAAAAATATCACGGCCTTTTCACTGGTTGTTGAAACCAGTGAAAAGGCCGTGATATTTTTTCATGTCAATTTTTTCTTATCCTAATTCAGATTTAAAACATCCCATGTGATTATTGTAATATGGTCTTATTATTTCCACTCATATTTTTCTAAATATCCTATAAATTTTTCATTATAAATATGTATCTGTTTAAATATATTATATGCAATACTACTGTACAGGACTGACTTTTAAATGGAACCATTCATTTGTTATAATTAAAAAAGTATTTTGCTTCTCGTCTGTACATTATTATAAACAATGTAAACATTAATTTTAATTGGAACCGAATCATGTAAAAACGAGAACTTTCCGGAATATCAGACCGTATCCGGATTCGTGTTTCTCTTAGAGTAATTGTAACATTTCCGCAAGGACTTGGCAAGGTTGGAAATTTGAAAGAGGCCGAAGTTCGATTAATATTTACTTTATAGATGCAAGACGAGTGACAGCAAGTTTGAGGTAAGTTAAGCTATTAATATTTTATTCCTTTATGCATCATATCACCAAAATGTTGATGACGTTTGTGAGCATTTCCATTGAACTGATTTTCACTGAATTTGCAGAAACCGCGCAAACATGCATGTGATATATTCACTTATATTTGAGTCTGTTGCACTTGATTCCTTTAATCATTTCGATCGGTTAATGTTTTCTTAGACTTAATTACCGGATCCTTTAAATACGATTACGGTTTTGTTTTTTTATGTATTTGGGGAAAAAAAGGGGGGGTCCTTTTTTCCCACACTGGCCACATAAAAAAATGACATTTATGTACAGTACACTACGTTGACATATATATTTATAATTATAAATGATTATAATAGCAATAAGTATCTCTGAAATGGAGTTCACTCTGATAATCAGAGGCGTAACCCCCTTTGAATGTGTCGGGAGCTATTTAAGTATTTTCTGACTTGGCCGTCGGGACACAGAGTTCAAAAGGGATTAATCAGAGGCGTAGCAGGGAAAGTATTTAATATTTGTACGGCAAAATGTCCTTTCTAGAAGGGTTTGTGCCATATCATAAGAATAATTGGTATGTCAATGATGTGCCTGCAGTGAAAGTTGCTACGCCCCTAGCCCCCTGTAAAATAAATAGCTGTGACTCATTACGGCCACTTAGTCTAGACAAGTTTGGCTTTAGCCATACATATTATTACTTCAAAGAAATATTTAAATTTAATAGTCTTTCTTAAAAGTGTCTTTAGTCTTTAAAAAAAATCTAAAAAAAATAATATAAGTTGACAATTTACAGAACTTCATTAACTAATGATGCCATATTGGATAGGGGGGCAGATTTTGTGGAAAATGGTATAAAAATATGGGAAAACCTATGCATGTTTCCAAGTGGTTGTTCTGTTTCAATGATGTTTTTTAGTATTTTTCATACCATTTTCACCTCCAGTATGAAAATCTGCCCCCTATTCAGTATGGGGTCATTAACCGTGAAGTCCTGTATTGCATGGAATAATATTGTAGCTGTTTAAGTACATGTATGTACATAAATACCAAAATTAATTTGAATATATAAATAGTTTTTATATACATGTATAATATATGTAATGTTTCTTTATTCATTCTAGGAATGAAGAGCAAAAGGATATAGCAGTCTTGATATAAAATAGTTCAGGAATCCAGTTGGAAAGAAGAGCTTTTCAGTTAAAAGTATTTCCTGGGAATTAACAGGAACTTCTATAAATGTTTTTCTGGAATAGTTATTTAAAAGGGCAGTGAAGTGAAGGATTACATTAGACAAATATTGCTGAAGTGGTAAAATCAGACCCAAGAGATGTACAAAATTTGTACAATACATGTTACAGCTGACTTTAGCTACTTAATCACATTGACATTTGTGTGCTTTTATGTTTTCTTTACATAATTACTACAGTTCTATTAAAATTAATATTTTTATTCTTCGTCACAATTATTACTAAAAAATACAGCATTTTAATATGGTTTTTCATAGTCTCACTTAAGCTTGCATTAATATTGTACTTAAATAAGTTGTCTGTAGATGTTTACACTAGGTTTTCAGGCATTTCACTTCACTTGATTGAAACAGCATTTAAATTTTTGTTAAATGATGGCCTGAAAATACATTTAACATTTTACAGGAGTTTTCACAATCAGTGAATGGCTGTTTATCACAGTAGTACATGTACATTTCACGGTCTTTTCACAATGGGCACATAATTTATCACGACTTTTCACGGTGTACATTTTGTTTTCACAGGGTTTCTACGGTCTCTTTACCCAAGTTTTCAGTTGGTTTTTCTCTTCACGACAACTAAAGGCATACTGTACTACATTTCACGGTCTTTTCACAATGGGCACATAATGCATTATCACGACTTTTTCAGGGTGTACTTTTTTTTCACAGGGTTTCTACGGTCTTTTCACCCAAGTTTTCAGGTGGCACCTCTTCACGGCCTTTTCACAAACTTTTCACAGCCTTTTCACGACAGTCATTCTACGGCATTGTCACATATAAGTTTCACGGCCCACCGTAAATTAACCGTGACAAACACTGTAAAAATCACCAGCATTTTTACAGACATTTTCACGGCCAATCTACGGGCATTGTTCCAGTAGTGTACTGATATGATGATCCCCTCGCTAACTAACAGTCCACAAGCAGTGGTATCGACCTTGTACTAGTAAATGAATATAACACGTTTATTGATTTCGTGCTTCTGAAGCGCTTTTCTGGATATATCTTCATAAGGAACGAACATACCCAAACATTTAAAAGCCAAGGACGAATAAGAACTAAACACGTAAAGAGCTATAAAAGAGGGACGAAAGATACCAGAGGGACAGTCAAACTCATAGATCGAAAACAAACTGACAACGCCATGGCCAAAAATAAAAGACAAACATACAAATAATAGTACAGATGACACAACATAGAAAACTAAAGACTACAACACGAACCCCACCAAAACTGGGGTGATCTCAGGTGCTCGGAAGGGTAAGCAGATCCTGCTCCACATGTGGCACCCGTCGTGTTGCTTATGTTATTACAAATCCGTAAATAGTCTAATTCGTAAGTCACATTCGTGAAAAGGGAAGGTATTGTAGTTACGACATAAGGAACATATCCGATATCATCTGTGAAACGGTTATTCCATAACGGTCAACCAACTCGTGATGGCGTCCGTAAAATTTACGAAGGATGATTTCAACTTCACCATTTGGAACTCTTGGTTTAATAGCTTCCTTGTGAGCAGCAATCCTCTATCAAGGAAATCATGATAGGAATCACAAGCCCGAGAATATCGTATCAATTGGGAGATATATACTCCGTATGCAGGCGCTGCTGGAATGTTGCTACATAGAAATGGAAAGTTGACAATTGGGAAGCTGAAATCATCTCTTTTGTCGTAAAGTTTTGTTTTCAACCGACCCTCATTGTCAATTTCGAGATGTAAGTCAAGATATGAGGCAGACTTAACTGTATCTGTAGTATCCTTTATCTCTAGTTCGATGGGATAGATATAAGACTAGACCAAAAGGACTTAAAAATAGCCAAATTCAAGGAAGGTCAAATTTGCCTGGAAGAGAGTATAAATGCTAACGAAGACGATAAGAATGCTAGGGAAGGATGATATGAATGACAAGAGAGGATGTATGAATGATAAGAGAGGTGGTATGGATGATAAGAGAGGTGGTATGGATAATAAGAGAGGTGGTATGGATAATAAGAGAGGTGGTATGGATGCAAAGAGAGATGATATGAATGACAAGAGAGGTGGTAAGAATGATTAGAGAGGAGGTATGGATAATAAGATAGGTAGTATGGATGCAAAGAGAGATGATATGAATGATAAGAGAGGTGGTATGGATGATAAGAGGTGGTACGAGAGGTGGTATGGATAATAAGAGAGGTGGTATGGATGATAAGAGAGGTGGTATGGATAATAAGAGAGGTGGTATGGATGCAAAGAGAGATGATATGAATGACAAGAGAGATGGTACGAATGATTAGAGAGGTGGTGTGGATGATAAGATAGGTAGTATGGATGCAGGTTAACAATTCTTCGTTCAATGTTCAACATAGTTTGAGACCAATATAGTTAAGTAAGCTAGTATATGCAATGCTTATTGAAAATATGTGAGAAGCAACGGCCTAATTAGGTTATTAGCACAAAAGAAAGATAGTATAGTAATATGAAACAGACAAAGAGCGATGGTGATAAGTAAATACATATTCATATGTAAATGTATATATTTAATTTTCTGATATTTTCTAATTCTAAATGTGCTTAGGTGGGCATTAAGAAACAAACTAAACAACAATATATATTCAGCAAACTTTGATGAGCTGGAAGAGCTAAAATAAAAAGTTGAAGAGAATTGAAAATAAAAAAAATCCAAGAGTGTGTTCCAAACCTAGCTACAGCAATCTATGTCTCGTGGTGAAAAAACCCTAAGCGTTTCGAACGATTGTTTTAACAATTTTGAAAATATATACAATTAACAGAAATTGATCGCATGAAGGATATTTCATATCAGGACAGAAGTAATTCACCTGGTGTGATAAGTTATCACCTATCCACGATAAAACTATTCAATGCTGTGAAATATTGTTTAAATATGTACAAAATGACATTAATCATACATCAACAGGGTGGATCCCTCGGAAAGGGTACTGCAGTAAAACAGATGGCTGACGCAGACCTACTTTTTCCATTAGGCGGTATTGGTTCTGTAAAAGAACTTAGTGGCAAGTTACCGGAAATCCTCAAAACATTACAATCAGCTTTAGACCGTTCAGAACACAAAGTCACTTCTATAAAGAAAACTCCATTTACCATACAGTTCCAGATTTCAATTGATGGAGTTTTACAAGATGTTGATCTCCTTTTTACAATCAGTCACAGACAAACTAACATTATATATACTTCTGTAGATTATATATGATATTAGTGTATCAGTGAAAACAGATGAAACAAGTAACGGACAATTTCTCATAATTTATATATCTCCTATTTGATACGATGTTTCAGGGCTTGTATTTCCTATCATGATTTCCTTGATAGAGATATGCTGCTCACAAGGAAGCTATTAAATTGATAGAGATTTGCTGCTCACAAGGAAGCTATTAAACCAAGAGTTCCAAGTGGTGAAGTTGAAATCGTCCCTTCGTAAATTTTATGGACACGATCACAAGTTGGTTGATCGTCATGGAATATCTGTTTCACAGATGACAAAGTATATGTTCCAATTATCGTAACTACAATCCAGACACCTTTTCCCCGAATTTGACCTACCGAATTAAACTTATCACCGGGTTTGTACTAACATGAGCAATACGACGGGTGCCACATGTGGAACAGGATCAGTTTACCCTTCCTGGGCACCTGAGATCACCCCAAGTTTTTGGTGGAGTTCGTTTTACTCAATCTTTGGTTTTCTATGTTGTGTTTTGAGTACTGTTGTTTGTCTGTTTGTTATTTTTTAGCCATGGAGTTGTCCGTTTATTTTCGACTTATGAGTTTGAATGTTCATTTGGTATCTTTCACATCTCTTTTTCAACGAATTTGTTTTAGGACGTTCAATTTGGGTTATATTTTCTTTTATAATAAGACAGATACTTAAGAGATAGAAAATCAATTTCTGACTCTAACGGCAAGTAAGAAACAGAAAACAGAACATTTTCCGAATTGCCGCCAATTTCATTTTCATTTCAAATTAACGCAACTTCAGAATAGCGGGCTTTAATATCAGTCCCATTGTTGTCTTAAGAAGAAGCAACAACGGTCGTTTCTAAGGGCTTGCTTTCCAACTGTGAAGAGTACAAACAGTTTTAAAATGTCTGATGATAAACTTTATGCCGGAACAGGACACAAGACGTCATACTAATATGTGCAAAAGATTAGATCAACTATTAGCGGATTTTGTTTATTTAACACAATGAAAGTGTTGACCATAAGAGAAACAGATTAAACAACTCGTGATAATCGGGATATCTTGATATCAACTCTCGTTATTTAATTTGAATATTAATAATAAACGCGCTGAAGGCTCGTTTATTATTATATACATGTAGAAATTAGATTAATCGAGTTGATATCAAGCTATATCCAATTCTCATTCGTTATGAAACCTATAACCATCCTTTTGATTAACCCGTCTCTGTAATTGACCCGATAACAGAAATATGAATTGTTTTTGATGTAATAATTTTTTTTTTATTTTCACAAGATATTAACATCGTGTTTTGAGTGAGATACTCCGATATAGTTAATGCACCCGGTGCAAGCGAACTCGGGGGATGGGTTTAAATTAAATAAAAAATATATCGGACATTTGACTGTCCTTTTGTCCATCACATATTTTCTGCCACCATCATATATTGATTTTGTAATATTTTCAATAACGGGTCTGTTAGTTGATCCCATGTTTCCTCAAGCCAGATTCGCAAGGGGTAAATGTGTAATCAAAAAGTAATGAAATCAAGTCATGTTCATCTCAATATCAATGTAATTTAGATGCCAACAATACTTTATTCTGAAATTGTCATTTGTTTTCTCAAAAGCCACAAAGGAGAATCTTAAGCCAATATACACAGAAATGAAAAAGCACGAAAATCTGCGAGATAACTACATGAAATGTTTGTCCTTTCTGCAAGTGAACTTTATCAAACAACAACCACCAAAAGTCAAATCTGTAATACGATTGCTTAAATACTGGATCAAGACAAAACAGGTAAATCATTTCTGAAATATAAAACAATGTTTTAGTGTCACGTACTATTTGGATTATTGGTGTATTTTATTATTCTGTGAATAAAACCAAACCCTCTATAGTTCAACATACAATGTACAATAATATATAATTGTCTTAATCATATGTATAACACTAATTCTCCATGAATCTAGATAAGTTGAAGACACACAAATATGCACAGACATATAATGCATCTCTGCGCTTCCTGTATATATTGTACTAACAGAAGACTTGCTATGAGTTACTGAATCATATCAGTTTCTATAGAAAAAGTGAAAAGTCTTTTCCATTTATGAAAAAATAAATTCGATATTTTAAGATTATTTCACCCAAATAAATGATTCAGGCTCAGAAGATATTCTCCCTGCTGTATGCGTTGGTGTTGATTCAGGAGAATGACTGTTCATTATACCTTTTATTCCCGTAACATGGAAGCAACCGACATGTTTATCAAATCGTATAACAGGATGTTAAATTCGTGTTTACATTGCATTGTTTATTAAGTTTACTTTTAGCACAAACTTAAATCCTACGGAGCAGAACTGTTAGTGATAAAGGCTTATGAGGACCTGGGATCACCGTCATCTGTCAGGAAGAAGATCTGACCATCAAAGTATTTGAGAAACTAACAGATCTTAAATCACTCAAAGTGTCATGGACTAAATATTTTGATCCAAAGAATTTTAATGTTCCGTAAGTTTTCATTAGTTCAGTATAAGTGTTTATGTTTCGTGTGTGGTATATATATATATATATATATATATACGACTGTTATATCACAAGGTTTATACTTGCCATGAACAAAACGATGGAAACCACTAGCAGAGTTCATCCCTAGTTTTTGGTTGGGTTCGTGTCGTTCAATCTTTAGTTGTCTATGTAGTGTTTGTGGTGTATGTGTGTGTGTGATTGTTTTTTTTTCTACTTTTTGTCATGTTTGTTTTGTGTTTTACGTCGACTAAAGGGTTTTCTTTTTCTTTTCTGTTTTATCCCATCTTCTATGATGAATCTAGAACATTATTGATATTATTATTATTTTTCTATTATAAGATATTTCACATTTCTCGAATTAAATGATTTAAAGTTCATTGGTTTAGTTTGATGCTTCTTACAACATAAAAAACTAACCTGAAATCTGACTGGATATACATGTGATGTAAGTTTACAATTACTGCTTTAACTTCATTACATTTTTTCGAATGTATTCCTCATGTTCTCAGTACATTATTCAACTATTAGTATACAGAGGAAGTTATTCACACTTTATTTTCACGCATGTATTTTAGGTCTGCACCCTATATATTAGATCCTGCCTGCCCCTATCACAATCTGATTCGCCAAAAATCGGGAGCTATTGATGACAAGTACGTCTATCTTGAAAGAGATGCAAAGAAAATACTCAAAGTATTAAAGGACCAAGATTACAGATCTAAACGTGGTGAACTTTAACCTTTTGATAATGGTATTCACGTCATGATTATCATTATTATGCTTTCAATTTAAACGTTGACGTTAAAACATAGTTAGCGTATGACAAACTATTATCCACGTTTTATTGCAGAATTATTATATAATAATCAGAAAATGTCATATTTGATGTTCGTTCAAATGTTGTCTCGTGTTGTTCCTCTTACAATTTATGTACATATACCAGCTCCTTCGGATTTGTCAATAAACGAGTGATTTGTTTTGTTATGTTTATGTATTTTTTTTTCAATATAAAAAAACTTATTGTCTAGTAATAGATTTATAATGGAGCTTTTGGAATATGTTTGTTTATAAACATTTGGGTAAAACTTTCCACAAATGCAATGATTCCAATCACCAACACACATACTAAAACCTCAAGACTTTAGGTTTTAGTATGTATGTTGGTGATTGGAATCATTGCATTTGTCAAAGTTTTACCCAAATGTTTATAAATTTTCATTAATGTCTTGAAAAAGGTTCTATATTTTCTGTTAAACAGTTTGTTCGTTGTCATTTCTGTCCAGCTAATGGCGTGCATATATCTTTAATTATATAATATACCAGAACACGTTCTTAATTCAAGGATCTCACTGACAGAAGTGTACTCTATGCGACGTAGTTCATAAAGTTGTCATTTTTGTTTTGTTGCCTTTTTCTAGACATACGCCACAAATGTTCATTACTATCAATTTATTCAACAATAGTTAACCGATGTTCAAATCACATAAATAGATTCAGAAGTCAAACCAAGGTTACGTACAAAAACTGAAAGAATTGCATCAGCTCTAAAAGGAGCGAGTCCGGGTGTGTCGACAGGGTAATCATTTCCTGATAGCAAGCATCACTTGCAATGCGAATCCACACTCGTTTTACGTATTTTTTTTCAAGATTCAAAAAGTTTTTTTTATGTTTATTTATATAGGTACATTAGCTATATTGTTCAATTATCTAAACATAATGAATAGTTTAGGGTAAAAGGTGCATTTGAACGATTTAAACACAAACAATATCATATAATTTGTTTCAAACATTTATCACCAAATACGAATTTTATGTTATTAAAATTTGCAGTTACAAAATTTAGAAAATTATTTTGAATTAAGGAATATATATCTCCGTCATTCAAAGCTCTGATTCCTTGCCCAACTTTGGCTATACATGTACCTTTTTGTCCTTTTTTGTTTACAAGCTCTTTATTTGTAATAAGCTTTGGCTTTTCAAATAGTTTGGTCTCGAGCATCCCTGAAGAGACATTTATTGTCGAAATGCGTATCTGGTGCAGAAAAATTGGTACCGTTAATGTTATTTATAAATTTCTTCATAACAAGCTTATAAAGCATCGCTGATGTATTGTTGACATGCAAGTCACTAATTCAACTCATTTTGAATCCGTATTCAAACTATTCATGCAACAGTTTAACCTTAAGTGGATATGGGATGCGCACGTGTTAAGCATGTTCATTCATAAAAAAGAAAAGAATATAAAAATGAGGAGATATGGTTTCATTGCCAATCAGACAACTTTCGACCATGAAATGAAGTTGTAGGACACCGGCCTTCAACAATTAGAATAACACATACCGTATAGACTGCTATTAAAGGCTCCGACTTGAAAAATGTGAAGCAATTCAATTGCGAAACACGACCTAATGTATGACAAAACAAATTATGAAAAGGAAATATGACAAACATGAGTCAACGACAACTACTAAACTACAAGCTCCTGACTTGGGACAGGCACATGAAGAATGTGGTGGAGTTAAACATGTTTGTGAACGCTCAATCCTCCCCTAGCCTGCGAAAGTGGTTTAACAGCACAAAAAAAAAAGTAAAAATCAGTTGCAATTGGCTCAAAAAGATCGGAACGAGTCACAAAAACTACTAACATAAAACAATAGACATAAAACACCGAAATAGGAGTATTCGTAGTTTTTTTCAGCTATTTCAAAGCCAATTTCAATTAATGAATAAATCGTGTTCTCCCAGACTAACGTATCAATCAGTACATATCCAACGGATCTAGTGAAAAGACGTCAACATTGAAAAGTGAAACAAGAGAGACACCATTTCGTTGACTGATCCAGCCGACAAAACAAATCATAATTATACAGGTTAAACGATGATTTACATATTATATATTTTAAACCTATTATATCAAATCAAACAGACCTAGAAAAATCATCATGGATAATTAGATAATGTCTTAGTTAAAAAAGCACGTATTAAATATAGCAATAATGCGGGATCTATGTCCTAACTACCTGAGCAAAATTTTTATAGAAGGTAGTGACGATTTGTCTGGTGATGCTAATTTAGAGCTGTTTCAGTGTGTGTTTCGATATATTAAATCTTCAAACAGGTTTTCTCGATAGATCAATAACTTATTTGTATTATCTTTTTTCCTTGTAATAAAACATATAAGTTAGAAACACATACATAAACTTCATATATTACTTTTTATTTTCATTTTTATTTTTTGTTCTCTTCATTTGAGCTGATTGTACACAAAATCGCCTTTCCTTAATTATTGTTTTATATCACTGAGTTCACCATGATTGTAAAGTCGTGTGCATCTGAGTAAGAATGAGTGAGGGATTGGATGGGTGTGAAATTTACATCTTTATGTCTTGTCCTATACATATTGTCTTGTCTTGTGCTAAACATGTTTGTAAAAAAATACTTTTTGTTAATTGTGAATCTGTATATATCAATGTTGAGGAATCTCACAGGTAGCCTCTTGCTGTTGGCAATCCTCTTTAAATAGATAAAGAATAAAATATTGAGACATTAAATCCGATGCCTCGTATAAAAAGAGAGCCACGCTCTGTGCACGCTAAGAACCATTGCAACAACTTTTATAGGGGTAATTTGATGGCCTGTTACCCCTATCTAATATATCCCCATTTTCCAGTAGCAGTCACGATTTCGCTGACCTTCATCTCGAACGGCCCCAATACAGGACCTACTTATTATATTTATTCTTAATTTGTTTTCGTCCTGAACATGCACGACACATTTTCCACTGGATGTTAAGCAACCAACAATCATTCTGTCATTAAATATGTGTCAAAATATAAAAAACGAAAGTGAACTGATAGTAATTTTCAGAAAATAGAAATCTATTCTTGTCACCTAGATACTGTTACACGCCTTTCCATGTATAAACACACAAGTTTTTTTTATTTCCTATGGTTACTGCTTCTATGAGACCTTGGCGTATTTTCCACATCTCACATTGAAAGTAGATTTGTATATTAAGTAGCATTCAAATATATATTATGTAACTCCTCATTTACACGCGATTCTATGCCAGAGTTAATGTTAAAATAACGATTCAGTCCTAGTGCTTAAAATCCCTCGATCCTTTATGGGTTGATTTGGCATACATAAATAAAATACAAAAATAAATAAGCAATGAACAAGGTTGTTAAATGTGATATATGCTTTTTTGTGCTTCTTTGTTAAATGTTTGTTTTTGTTGTGATTAAGATTGTGACACGGTGTTGACTGCTGTACCCCTATTTTGGCATTTTTACCTATTATGTCTATTTGTTTTATTCACGCATCGTTGTCAATATAATGGAATTTGATGCGACTGTCATACAAGTGAGAGGTTTAGCGTTATAAAACCAGGTTCAATCCACCATTTTCTACATAAGAAAATGCCTGTAACAAATCAGGAATATGACAATTGTTGTCCATTCGTTTAATGTGTTTGTGCTTTCGATTGTGCCATTTGATTAGGGACTTTCCGTTTTGAATTTTCCTCAGAGTTCAGTATTTTTGTGATTTAACTTTTTATTGTTTATATTTTGTTGAAAGATCAATTCTTCCATAACAGTGGGAAACCATTGAACCAACGGTTTTAAAGATTAACTATGAAAACATAGCGTAATATGATATTAATGATGAATGATGTCGCCCCGCCCAACTCCCTCCCCCCCTTTCCACCCCAAAAAAACACAAACTTGAAGTTTAGATTTATCCAAGATTGAAAGTTCATACTTTATAAAGTGGAGGACCCAGAATTTCCAAAACCAGTTTGTCCGAAATTTAGGGTATTAGAGTATTGAAAGAGATATTTGAAATGAATCAGACGCAAGCTAGTAAGCTGCTGCATCAAAAGTTACAACAGTTGTTACTAAATAAGATATAGATTAGAAGACTACAACACTGAATAATTTGTATCAGACATGATGTCTTTGGTATTCAATTGTTTGTTTGCATTATTAAATGAATTATTATTAATTATAACTTTAATCATGCAAATGATATGTTTAAAGGAACCATGAAGCAAGTAATTTAACAAGCCTGTTTCTTCACTAGTTAATTAAAATTATTAATATCATGAATATCAATCCTTTTACAATAAATTTTGTTAACAAAGTTGTACAATCTATTTTCCATGATTATCATTCAGGAAAACTAAAAATATCATTATATGGTATAGGAATAAACTATTTTGTTTATCTTTTATATTTTCCAAATCTCAAAACTGGAGTTGTGCATGAAGAATTACTAGAGACTTAAATTTTCCAAATGGCTACCAAGTTATCATCAAATTTTGATATATGCTAATCATAATGAAAAATGTTCTTATCTCTATATTGATCTGAATAAAGTAAATCTTATGAAAAGAAATTATTTAAAGAAAAAATTGTCTTGCTTTTTGAAACAATTGTAAACTTATCAAATATGTTACCTTCAGTTTGGCTAATTTTGTCAGTTAACAGGCAAAATTTATCTCCAGAAAAATAAAGTACACTTGTAAATAGATTGTGACATTTTTATGGTCTATTAATTAATTCACTTTTTGTTCTGTGTATTATATTGTTGAAACTGCAGGACTGGCATATGCATTATACATATTCTTAGTATACATTTGCAAAGAATATTTCACTCAACTCAGGCCTTTTAGATAAAGTTAATAATTGCAGGGATTTGAATGAATAAGATTCATTAAAGCCCTTGATTAAAATGAATTTTAAGAACAAAAATAAGAATATTTTTGAAAATAAAATAAATTTATGATGAAAACAGTAAACTTGAATGCTTCACTCAGTAAAGAATTAGTGGTCATAATTTAGAAATAGAAAATGGTGGATAAAATTACTATAAAGGATAGAATTGTTTGTAAAATTAACATAACAACTTAGAGATAATCTATTTGAAAATTGTTTACCTTCTCATTATTATGTCCCTGACCAGTTTATGAATAAAATCTTGAATCTTATGAATAAAATCTTAACCAAGAACAAAAGTAAAAGAAATGCTAAACCTCTATAACATGGAACATGTTTAAAATATTAGCTCCTTTATAAAAAAAGTCATTAGAACTTAGGGCAAAACCTAATAATGTGTTTTGGTTTCTTTCAAAATTGTTATTTCTTTGCATTATAATGATTGTTTTTTTTTTTTTTTTTTTTTGTCAGAAACTAGATTAAATTGTAATATGTTTATATGACAACAAAAATATAATCAAATTTTTCTGTAATGAATATTTTGAATATACATGTATTTATTTAATAGAGAAATAATGAATTGCCTAAATTTTATTTAGAATAAGTCCTAAAGATCATCTTAAACATTTGTTAAACCATGTTAAATGCAGTAAGTATAAACAATTTTGATTTTAGAAAATTAATTTGAGAAACACCTTTTCAATGAAAAAAGGCAGGCATTGTAAAAGTTTAGCTACTGATCATGTTCCAAACAATAAACGTGCAGTATTGATCTGACTTTTCCTTTACTCTTTTAAACTATTATTCATACTTTTACACATTGAGTGGTTCATAGGGCATGTAGAGTTGATTGTTGTTATAACAAGATGTTAAAAATTAATGAATATCACTTATATGTATATACTATCGATATACTATCGAATAAAAAAAAATAACTGTACTGTGCCTCCTCCTCCTCCTCCCCCCACCCCCAATGTGTAAAATTCACAAATCTAAGTGTTAAATTGTAAAAAAAGTGTCAAGTCTTGTTTAAATAATACTTGTGAAGTTATGCGATGGTATCTAATTTTGCACGACGGATATTTGAAATGATTATTTAGCACAAGCTATTTTTTCGAATTTCGTTAGCACGAAACTGATAGTGTCAGTGTTTTGTGGAATACCGTGTAAAACATTTTTTCGATCTCTAGTTAACAATGAAAACAGTATGTTTTAACCCATTCAAGTTCTCGTACCGATGGGTTAAGTTTTAAGGCAACTAGTTTGCGTAAGGTCTTGAATCTTTGACATTTGTTTACGTACAGCAGTGGTTTAGGGCTCAAATCAATACTCTATATAACAGCTTTGTGATTCATTGTGTCTTAAAATTCTCTCAAGTACTGTTTGATATCGAATCAACTCTTACTATTAAGATTTTTCCTGTGAAAACGGGTTTTTTAAGATAATTTTACCAAATATTTCCATAAAGTATGTATTGTAAAGTATACTATTGATTTCGGAGGCGATTTGACTTTTTTTTTACTACTAAAATTTCAACATTTTGACAAAGTATTCCAGAGGTGCAATGAAAAGCTGAACCAACACACAGCAGGAAGATTGCGTGTTCAAATCTCATAGCCAGAGGGGAAAATAATATCCTATATTTAATGTAACTTAACTTAACTTTCAATTGCAAAACATTGAGTCCTCAATATATGCAACAGTAAGAGATTAAGAATGATTTATGTTTGTTTTAAAAGAATTCGTGTGCCTAATTGCACTCCCTTAATTTTTCCATTGCTACAGTCCAATATGAACAAGAACTCCAATTTATTATTGGTAATTCATTAAATCTTTCCTTGTTAAGGCCAAATTTTGTTTGCTGCTTGAATGAACATGATTTAGCCAGAAATTTATGTCAGGGATATGATTTGGATTAAAAAAAAATTCTGAAGTCCGTTATTTTTTATTGTTTATCAGACGTGTCATTGCTTTGACACCAAAACTATACCCTATTATCGCATGAAAATGTCTCTACAAGACTTCTCTCGCAAGAATATTGTATTTTTTTCACATTTTCCCGCAAGTCACGTGACTTTTGGAAAGATACAACGTGACTTAAAAAGACAAATTTTCTTCAAATAAAATTTTCTGAAATTTTTAAACAATTATCTTTCATATGGATCCACAATGGCCTTTGTATGAGCTTTGGTGCTATATTCGATTGAACTTTGCCATAAGTTTAGGTCCAAATTGGCGGAACATGAAAGGGTTAATAGGGGACACTTTTTCGGACAGCCACTAACAAATAGAAATCAGCGTCTCTATTCTCACTGAGATCTGAGTTCTATTGTTGTATATGAATCTTTTTTTAACGGCAACTTGAGACATAATCAAACAATATTCTGTCTTTTTGGTGATGTTCTCTTTTAATCTTGTTTATATCGGATTTCGATCCATGTTTATGGCGTACTCTAGTGACGTGGTATAATCCAGACATCAGAATATGGAAAAAAATATGCTCAAAAGATTTTACTCCAGCTGTCATATGGCGTTACAATGTTCCCTAACGGAACGTGTGATCATGAACCGTCACGAGGTTTAAAAAGAGAAATAGCACATCTTCCAAATTTCTGAAAACACTTTAATCATTTATCCAAATGGTAAAGATAAAAGAAAAGTTAATATTATATGAAAAATTATAACATCAATTCACTTAGCCTATAAGGATGGGATAGTGTGTTAAGTGACAGATAAATTAGTTAAACAAAGTTCGACTGATCGAGATTGACCAGATGTAGGGTTGAAATCTCAACAAAATGGATACAACCAAAATGCCCTTAGTAAACAATTCTCACAGTTACTCAAAGCAAGCAACAGTACTTGTAATTTGTTGGCTATGAAACTTCACCTTTAACACTTTAATACTCATTCTCTGTAACCACTTAAACTTTTTCGGCACACATAGTCACCGATCTTCCTGAAAATTGGCTGATATGTAGATCCTATTAGACTAGTCAGAAAATAATGCCAACCGATATATATATTGGTTGGTTGCCATGGTAACAGCAGAGAAAGTTGGGATTTTGAGAAAAATACAATATTTGGTGTAGTGTTGTGAAATTATGCGGCTACATCTATTAAAAGAAACAAAAAACAATTAATTTCAGTCTTGTTTTAGTCAAAAATAAAAAAAGTTACGGGTAATCTAACTAGAAACATGTGAAATTAATTTCTAAAAATGATCATTGTGCAATATTCCTCACAATACGAATTATCTCCCTTTGTTGGGTTACTCTAATGACTGGACCAAAACGAAAATGCTAATAACTTTTTATTTCTAAAAGGATTGATGTTAAGTTTAAATTGTTATAAATTTAGACCATTCAATACATAAATATAAGAAAAAATATAGAAAACTTTTTAAATCTTCATAAAACGTGACCTGACCAACGCTGACAACGACAGGACCAAATGAAAATGCTAATAATTTTTATTTCTTAAAGGATTTATGTTCAATTTGTAATATAATAAAATTTGGTCATTTAATATATAGATTGATGAATAAATATTGAAAAAAATAATAAAAAATTCAGAAAACGTTACCTTCCTAACGTTGACAATGACCTGACCAACAACAGCAAAAACCTGACCGATGAAAATTTCTGTGTTATTCAATATTATTAAAAAAAAATCAGAGAAAACAATATGTTTTTGGGTAAAAAACTTGACCTGACCAACGTTTTACTGTGTCCTGGTCGTTGTACTACCTAAAACTTATTTATATCTTATAGGACAAAATGTAGGATTTGCTTAAAATTTATGAAAAATTAACATTAAGATTGAATGGTAAAAACTGGGAAGAACAGTTTAGAGTACTTTGACGAGCACTGGATTATTTTAACTTTTATGGTATTGAGTAGTATATTGTATTTAACTGTGTTGTAAATTATGTTGTATGTTACTGGTTATAATTTGACACGTTTGATCACAAATATAAAGTAACACAAAATGTGTGATTGAAGTAGGCCATGCATAAATACATGTAAGTTGATAAATCCAATATAGTTTGTTTTTAATATTTTTACAGTAAATAATTATTTCCACGTACTACTTAAGGCATGCCCGAGCCTTGTGTTGGATATCTTGGTAGTTTTAAATATTTTCATAAAAACAAATAAACACTTGCGGTATGCACGAGCCCCTGCATGCACGATATCCTGGTAGTTTAAAATATTCATAAAATATAAGTATACATATTCGCGGACTTTACTTGATGGATGCCAGAGCCTTGTCTTAGTTTCAAATGTTCCCGGAAGTCAATACATTTATCGTTTGCTAATATGTTTGTAAGCATTTTATATTTTCTTATTTGCAAAATGAATGGTTCAGTCTAAGTGTTTCTATAAATTTGATGCAAAGCCTATTACATATAAATAGGTATAAAGTCATTTTTCCTGGTCATGATAACGGTCAGAATGAAGGACAGAAAGTCACAGACAAAAGTCGCGGACAAAAGTCACATGTATAATATGTTATTTATAAACATTGACTCCTGTTTCAAAGTAAAATGTATTTTTTTGTTGAAAGAAAGACAATATACTAATTTTGAGAAACATCTTTCTGTAATGGCCTTTCAGTGAAAATCAAAGTATATGTACATGTATATAATTCTTTTAAAGTTACCCTGTGTAAAGATCTAGAGTCATCGTATTGTCAATATTTTTAATTTGCTGCTAAAATCCATGAAGATAATTGTTATTTTCTCAAATTTCAATAATCCAATGCCTATTAGTAATGTTAATATAGTGCTACCATAGGCGGATCCAAGGGCACTGAGGCCCGCCCTCCATTCATTGGAACATTTTGTTGATTACATATGGAATCACTGAAGCATGAATGTAGCGGGCCATCTCTTACGACAGTCAGTGGGACCCCTTATATGAAAATTGTCTTGATGGTATATTTTCCCCCTGTTGCTCGTTGTAAGACCCGCAGTCACCCACTGTAAGATTTTCCGAGGGTCCTCGTAGGGAAACCGTATTTTTTTGAAAAGCTCGAAAATTCTCCCCAGCCAGAACGTCAAACAAGAAATGTGTCGGATGGATAGCAGGGACCATCGAGTAGCCGACTATAACCGCCCTTATTTGTTTTCTAAAGGACCCTTGTGTTTATTCTTTTAGGGGCTCCCTAGTTAACCTCTTGAAATGTCTGTCCTTGTCCAATTGATCCCGATTTCCAGTGATATTTTAAATTGTCCGCCTTCATCCCAGCCTAGCCCTATTGCAGGACCTTTTGAAATTTTCTATTTTTATAACTTCACCTCAAAATTATCTTCATGTAGATACTCATCATTCAATAATACAATATTATTCAAAACGTATAGCTATACATGCTTTGCCATTTCAACATTGAGTTTAAAAGAATGAATAAGAAAAATAAACAGCTCATAATAAAGGTATTTTTCCTTTATAGAAGTTTAGATGGTCATTTATCATTTATTTGGAGGATCAACGTCTGACTCTTTTGGTTCTATTTTTAATTGTGTTGAATTGTATCAAATTATTGACTTCAATTAAGTTTTGGTCAGTAGACTAGCACAGAACCTACAATGTTCCTATTAAATTTATTGATTTTGTTCTCTTCTGAAATATGCATGAGATGTTTGACACTGGACATAAAGCAAACCACAACTAATCGATCATTTCTTTTTACAAAATCTTTCCAGCCCCAAATATTGCACAATTGAATATTTAATTTTTAAATGATTTTACTAGTATTTGTTTTTCTAGTTTTTCTTGTATATTTTCATGATCATGAAAACAGAAATTTCTTCATAATCAGCAATTTTATCCACTTAAGAGAAATTGTATTTGTTTCCTTCAAGTGGGAACACCATTATCGATATACTAGACTAGCAAAATTATTTATACATACACATGTGTGAATACAGCGAAACTTAATAAGTGTTTTAGCTTTCCTACTTTTGTGCACATTTAAGAAACTAACTGAAACTTTTTAAATTGTTTTAAACTTGTGTATCATCATGAAATTGTTTCCATAGCAACAGAGTTAAAACTATTATACCTATATAAATGAATATGTTTAAAATTTTATGATTACAATAATTTCCACAAATTGTATATTTATTTATTTTTTCTGGCTGCAGAATTAGGTTTAAAACATTTTTTCAAAATTTTCAAAAATTCTTTTTCTGAAAAATGAAAACTAAGCATTTTGTATCCATGGTAACAAAAATGAAACATACTTCCCATTACTTCGTCGCATCATTGATAAGATATGACTATGGTATTTATGAATTCATGGTTGACTTTAACTGAGGTGTCCGCAAAAATATGGTGAGCATTCAAAATGACCTCAAAGGGTATTTTTCACCTAATGCAAACCACACAAAAGGGGGTATATGTGATTATGATTGAAAATGAATATGAAAATATCAGTTATTAAATTACATTAATAAAATGCTTATATTTAATAAAATAATAAAAATAGTTTTCTTTAAATCATTGATTATGAAAATTATGTTGAAAATAGCCATTTTCAGCTTTAAATCATAGATATCCAGAAGAGGTAAAACTGGTCATCGGTTGCTATGGCAACCGATATGCTTAACAACGAAAATTTTGCCATTTTTGTTTGTTTCATCAAGACTAGTAAGTGTGTGAAGTTTGAGGAAAATCCATGACCATGCGTGCCACACTCCCTATGTAAGAGTTTAAATAGTTACAGAGAACCAGTATTAATACGGTCACTGTACTGTAAATTGTGAAAAACGACACGATCCAGTGGAAAGCATTTTAATAATTACATAGTGTGGTAGTGACCTAATACAATATATATGGGGTTAGTTAATTCCAAGCTCGAACCCAATATGGAATTTAGTGACCCCATATATATCGTATTAGGTCACTAGCACACTGTGTAACGAATTTATCTTACCGACTATCTTAACTTGTGGCATTTAGACTAGTGGCCTATCAAAGTGATCAAGTCTTCAATATAAAGAACCTACTTATAATGGTCTATACAAAACAAATGCCAACAATAACAACTAGTTAGCTTTTAATGTGTTTTCTGCATTTATTTCAAACGTTCATCATCAATTTCTTTGTTCGTAGAAACGTTTCAGATTTTTCATCAACGCCGTATTGTTTTAATAAAGGAACGAAACACCACTACTATCCGTGTATTAGAATAAGCCCCGCCTACTAACCCCATATCAAATATACACGGTCTCCACGCGATAGCTTTTAACAAATGATATTCCTAGAAATGCATAGCAGGTAAGATAAAATTAATTACGAGACAAAAGATATCAAACGGAATGCATGTTAACTCCAACAAATACTAATAATAACATCAATGGTATTCAGCCAAATAAGATCCAAAGGACGACGATTTAATTTGTTTTCATTGTAGACTACTTAAACATAAAGTACTGGGTAAAAATATGTTTTTATTAACTCAATTAACACAATATCAGCTCATCTGACCCTTTTGTGGTACATTACCATCACTCGTCATCTGTCGTCAGTTCTAAATTTTTTTACAAAGTCTTATCTACTGAAACAACATAATTGAAATCCCAAATTATACATGACTGATCCTTACGGTGTCTAGATTATAGCTTTTGGATTATTTTTCGGTCCATATATCAAGGCATCACGGCCATTGGCTTAAAATATAAAAATTGTTTCGAATGTCAAAATCTACCTACTTTCTTCTGTATCAAAATTATCAGACGACTCTTTGTAACAGTGTTTGCCCCTAGATAAGACATTTTGATCAATTCTAACGTTGGTGACGACTCATTTTAAAAACTATGATAGATAGAAAATAACCAGCAAAAACGATCTACAAAAACGCCAAAATAACCGAAACCTAAAATTTACTCCTTATACGAATGATTGCCTTTTAATTACTTTTTTGTTGTCGTATATTTACAATTTACTCTTATATCTTGAAAGGAACAATAGATATAAAACTATAAAAACAACAAAAATGCTACAAAAGTGTATCATTACAGAAATCATCAATTGACTCATTATAAGAGCTATTGTCCTAAAATTTTGATATTTTGACCAATTGTATCGATATCATAGTTGCCTACTACCTCTTATAGATAGGCAGAAAACGCAACAGAAAAAAAGATTAGTACAAAATATACAAAAATACTGACTTAAATGGTTCCATCAATATACTCCTTATCTATTATATGAAGGTATTGCCCTTAAAGTGTTGGAATACGACCTCATTTTAGCGATTAATATACATTTTCAATACTGTCGAAGGCGAAGGGGTATTTTGGTAAATTGATTTTTGGCGTGAAAGCATCATGTGTTTCATTTAGTTTGAAATACATATTAAAAGAACGTGTTTCATTAGTACACATTTGTAGGTAAATTGACTTAGAATATATATATGAATAAAGAAAAAGAGATGTGTGGTAAACGCTAATGCGGCAACAACGTAAAAATATAAACAAAACATCGGGTGATCAATAAATGGTCTTCAACAACAGACAAATATTTACACAATAATTTTATGTCAAGTGAGTGTAGATCTCTTTTGACGTAAGTGCCACTCTGACTAGGAATCAGGTAGTTGTGAAAACATGATAAACAAAAACCCTCTCAACGTTACATTAATTTAAGTTCAAAATGTATAATGGTGCACGAATGCAACATTCGTTTACTTTTCCTGATCTGCTAATTCTAGATATAATTTGATTGAAATGCACTAGAAATTAGCAATCGTAATTTGCTATCATTCCAACCAAAAGTTATTTTGATATTTCTCGAATTACCAGACACGAAGAAACAAAGACCTACCATTTCTTACTCAGGATGAGGGTTACTTCAAAATAGGATGGTTAGGTCGCCAGGTTTATTTCGGCCATGTTTAGAAATTTTTCTAAATTGCCTGATTCTTGCAAAGACTTGCACTTAATTTAACAAAGACTCTTAAACATGTGCAATGAACAGCAACAAAATGCGTAAGAAATAAGATAACAAAAATACCGAAATCCAAGAAAAATGAATTCCCTTTATATAAAAGGGCAAAATCAAAAGCCCAAACACACCAAACGAATGGAAAACAACTGTCATATTCTTGAAATGGTACAGGCATTTCCTAATGGTGATTAAACCTGGTTTTATAGTTAGCTAAACAAAGGACATGGACATTATTAAAGTTATAACTGTTTTTCACCCTGTTTTTCATGAAAAAGAAATTACCACTTTTTTGGTGCGTTCGAAGCGTTTTTGTGGATTTACCTTTACCACCAACGCTCAAACCAATAACACTCAAAGACCAGGATATTTGAGTACTTAAAACTTGAGGAGGCTATATTATGACCAAAAGGGACCTGTAAAGAATAAGTATATCAATTTACGGTCAGCATTACCTTAGTTTCTTAATAATTTCTGAATATATCTACGGAGAATTAAAAAATGGTGTGTTAAAAGTCATGTAAAAGAGGGACGAAAGATACCAGAGGGACAGTCAAACTCATAGATTGAAAATAAACTGACAACGCCATGGCTAAAAATAAAAAGACAAACAGACAAATAATAGTACAGAAGACACAACATAGAAAACTAAAGACTAAGCAACACGAACCCCACCAAAAACTGGGGGTGATCTCAGGTGCTCCGGAAGGGTAAGCAGATCCTGCTCCACATGTGGCACCCGTCGTGTTGCTTATGTTATTACAAATCCGGTAAATAGTCTGATTCGGTAGGTCACATTCGTGAAAAGGGAAGGGTATTGTAGTTACGACATAAGGAACATATCCGATATCATCTGTGAAACGGTTATTCCATAACGGTCAACCAACTCGTGATGTAGTCCGTAAAATTTACGAAGGGATGATTTCAACTTCACCATTTGGAACTCTTGGTTTAATAGCTTCCTTGTGAGCAGCAATCCTCTATCAAGGAAATCATGATAGAAAATACAAGCCCGGGAATATCGTATCAATCGGGAGATATATACTCCGTATGCAGGCGCTGCTGGAATGTTGCTACATAGAAATGGAAAGTTCACAATTGGGAAGCTGAAATCATCTCTTTTGTCGTAAAGTTTTGTTTTCAACCGACCCTCATTGTCAATTTCTAGATATAAGTCAAGATATGATGCAGACTTATCTGTATCTGTAGTATCCTTTATCTCTAGTTCGATGCCCTGACTATTTAGATGATGACAGCTTCGGTGGTCAGAAGTTCACCTGTATTGGTATTGACCCAGTGCCAAAAAATGAACATAACACTTTATAAAGTTGGTGCGTCCAAAACGCTTGGTATATGTTTATATATACTAGACCGTTGGTTTTACCGTTTGAATGGTTTTACACTAGTACTTTTGGGGCCCTTTATATCTTGTTGTTCGGTGTGAGCCAAGGCTCCGTGTTGAAGGCCGTACATTGACCTATAATGGTTTACTTTTATAAATTGTTATTTGGATGGAGAGTTGTCTCATTGGCACTCCACCACATCTTCCTATATCTATATAGTATGGTGTAATACACATGAATTCCAATTAACTTTCTACTACTGAATAAGTAAATAACACCTGTTTATATTAGGAATGATCATATAGTTCCTTCCTTGTTTGAGGATATTTGTTCCTTGTCCATGTGTTTTCATGTTTGTCAATTACGTCGGCATATCTTTACCATGGACATGAGGTAAATATTGATTGTATTTGACATCGTAACGTTTTGAATATGTACAAAATGTGCATCAGGATTCATGTACTAACTATTAATAGATGTGTTCAGAAAAGTGATGCTTTGAATTATGCATTTGACATCTAAAGTATTGAAAGTAATCATCTTTTTGTATTCAAATAATGTTCATCTAATAAAGTGTGTCAAACAAAACAATTAAATTCATACTTTGCCGAAATGTTTAATACTTTAATAGAAATGATAGGTCCCCAAGTTTGTTTTGAAGCTACAGGATGTGCAAAAATACACATTGTATACAGATAAAAAGCATCATTGTGAATAGAAGGTAAATTAAATGATAGAATTTTGAAGTAAAATATGTGCAGATAGCTCTAACAAAATGCTTTCAGAATAAAAAAAAAACAAAAAAACTGGTCGTTGTACGCTCCACATTGTACCATAAAATAAGATTTCCTGTATATTCCTTTATGAATTATACAATTTCTGAGTTACATGTACCAACCCTTAATATGCTGTCTTATAAAAATTGAAACCAGTAAAAAAATAGTCTACATTCCTGCATCGAAATATGCTGACTTGATTGGAAATCTAGACCTATTGTGTTCTGGTATATTACAACCATAAATGGTTGTAGACTCCAATAATACAAAAATAACGAGGTATGGTAGAATTGCCAAAGTGACAACTACGTGTATCCACCAGAGACAAAAGTACGAACATGTACATATATATGTAGGTCACCGACCGTGTGGCCTATAAGGAGTATCAGGTATTTAGTTTTTAATATACTTCATTGACCGTGATATTTATTTCACCTGAAGGGACATTAGCTACAAGATATAAAAAAATAAAGATATGATTTTGTTTGTTCAATCATAAATGAAAGTAAAATAGTGAAATAAAAATTCGCTTTTTAGCAATCAGTTTGGTTCCATTTTTTGTCAAAGTAAGCGAAGAAACATCGCTGATGAATTATTCACTTGCAAGTGAATAATTTGACCTCATTGAATCCGTATTTATTTGACATTCAACATAACCGCTAAGCTAGAGATTGGTTACGCATGAACTAGGCGTGTTCAGCTATCAAAAGGAAATGAATGTCAACATTGGAAGTGAAACAAAGGCAAACCATTTGGTTGACTGATTCGATCCACAAAAACTCGTTCTTATACAGCTAAAAACGATGATTATAATATATATATTTGTTTAACCTATAATATGAAATCAAACAGACCTAGAAAAATCCAATTGCATAAGTTGGCTATTTATATGTATGTTTATGTTTATATCGGGTCAAATAATTGTCGGCAGTCTTCGGAGGTCACCTCGATGGTTAATTAGATGGCGTCTAGACTAAAATACACACGAAATGCTGAAACATATTATCGTGTTCATGCATCGTAAATTGTTTTTTTAAGACTGTATAATTTGGATATACGTTTTAGTATGTTATAAGTCGAATATGAGAATTTGAGTCAAATCGGTGAACATGAATTTGACAGCTAATACCCCTTTAAAAGTCTTCTCCTGATTGGCTGTTCGTTATAGTGTATTTAATCAAATTTCGAAATAACATCATAATATACTTAATAATTTTGTAAAGATGGCGGATGACTACAAAATACGGTTCTTTAAATTTATACTATGTTCTGTCAAGTAGGCGGACAAATAAGAAAGAAATCTCTTCACATGTATACTAATTTATTATGTTAAAATGACTGACAACTACGACAGACGTCTCTTTATATTGATGCTAATTTATAATTGAGATGGCAGACAACTAATGAAACGAACGTCTCTTCGATGTATATGCGTGCTTACTCATTATGTTAAGATGGCGGACTACCATGCAAGACGTCTCTTAATATTTTTACAATGTTTTATTTAATTTATTGGAAGACAGCAAAATCTCAAAAAGTAGACAAAGATGACTTTGTTGGGAGACTTCATGGTGAATCTCTCTCAAAATGTATAGCCAGAGTTGTCGATCATAATAAAGAATAACTGCTTAAATTTGGAAGGAACAATGACAATGTGGCTGATTTGATGAGAAGTAAACTGGTACCCAACAAAGTAGCCGCAACAATCAAGGTATCAAAGGTGATATAGAACTTTAATATATGGACACTTTTCTTTTGTTAAAGACTGTATGTTTCCCTTTGGACGTCGTTAGTTTGTTTTTTTTATTCATACAGATAAAATTACAGTCGGAAAAAAATAAACGTTACAAAACAAGTGACAGAAAAGGTCAGCTATATATTAAAAGAAACAAAACGTCGTAAGACTATTTTGACTAAAATTAGTGTCGTGAATGCTAAGACAGATAGCATGATTGGTACGTGAGATGGCATAAATGCTTAGAGAGATTGTATGACTGCTGAGAGAGAAATATGATATGAATACCAAGAAAGATAGTATGAATGGTAAGAGCTAATATGAATACTGAGAGAGATGGCATGAATACCGCGAAAGATGGCATGACTGCTAAGAGAGATTTCTTTTAGGTTAAGAGAAGTGGTACGAACGCTAAAAAAGATGACATGCATACTCAGAGAGATATCATGAATGTCAAAAAGGATGGTAAGAATGTTAAAAGAGGTGATTTGAAAATTTAGAGAGATATAATTGAATAGAGAATGGAAATGGGGAATGCGTCAAAGCGACAACAATCCGACCGAGCAGAAAACAGCATGTGTCTAACAAATGTTTACCACTATCTCAATGATACAGGTCTTACGATAAGTTAACAAGCCCAAACATATGACAGTGGTGTATGGACCGAATTTTGTACCTCCGCTTGAATCCAGGGGATTATTTGAAAGTTACATGTATGTACTGAAATCAAGTCACCATAATCTTATTATAGATGTAATTCAGATACCAAAATACTTACACATTTACTGTCCACTTCAAAATATATGCTATGACCTCGTTCGAACTTCATATTCAGTAGATCATGTTCATATATTGTAAAGTACAAAACTATTTGTGCAATACATCTAATTTCATTGAACAAATAACAACTTTTTTCCTCTGAATTTAGATGATATTTGCAACACTATTAAGACGTTGTCCTTTTTTATAGCCACAAAGGAAAATCTAAAAAAAAATATACACAAAAATGAAACAGCAAGAAAACATACAATACTGGATCAAGACAAATAAGGGAAATCATTTCTGAATTATGGACGCTCATAATTTATAAATAAGATTATAAAAGACATGATTCACGTGCTATTTCGAGTATTTATGTCTTTTTGTTTTTGTTGCAGTTCAGTGTTTCTGTTGTTCCGTTTAGTTTGTAACCCGGATTTGTGTTCTCTTAATCGATTTATGACTTTTGAACAGGGTTTACTACTGTTGCCCTTATTTTTCATCTAAAAATACAAAAATGTGTAACAATCACTTTTCTGGCGGTGAATCAGGGGGCGAACGCCTCATCCCTTTATCGAAAAACAATATCATTTACTCTACTACGGATATAATTTCCTCAACTCTAGGTCCGCTCCTGTGTACTATCGTCTTTATCCTATGTATAGCACCAAATCTCTATGATACAAGTAGGGAAAAATACTGTAGATCTGCTACTTACACTACGTAACTACAATACCCTTCCCTTTTCACGAATGTGACCTACCGAATTAGACTATTTACCGGATTTGTAATAACATAAGCAACACGAAGGGTGCCACATGTGGAGCAGGATCTGCTTACCCTTCCGGAGCACCTGAGATCACCCCCAGTTTTTGGTGGGGTTCGTGTTGCTTAGTCTTTAGTTTTCTATGTTGTGTCTTCTGTACTATTATTTGTCTGTTTGTCTTTTTTATTTTTAGCCATGGCGTTGTCAGTTTATTTTCAATCTATGAGTTTGACTGTCCCTCTGGTATCTTTCGTCCCTCTTTTACACCAAACACACATAAAATCCATAGAAACAAAAAGAGAATTCTACACTTACCGTCATTATTGATGAAACAGTGTAAGATACAAACAGAGGAGCGTGTAAATCTACCTTCTGTGTAATTAAATCATATAGCATATAGAAATCAGAGAAAAATCTGTTATATTTATCAAATTATAAATTAGATTTTTTAAGATTATTTCATCAAAATAAATGATACAGGCTCCGGAGAGATTCCTCCTGATGAACGATCCAGTAACAGTGATTCGGCATATTTTCTGAATAAGCATTTAATTCCCGTCACACGAAAACAACCGATCTTTCTGTTGAAATAATTATAACAGGGTGTTAAATTCGTGTTAAAATTGCAAATATAGTCTATGTTTTTAGCACATACTCAAATCTTACGGAGAAGAACTGTTAGTGATAAAGGCTTATGAGGACCTGGGATCTCCGTCATCTGTCAGGGAAGAAGATCTGGCCATCAACGTGTTTGAGAAACTAACAGATCTTAAATCACTCAATGCGTCATGGACTCAATATTTTGATCCGAAGAACTTCAGTGTTCAGTAAGTTTGCATTAGTTACCGGTGCCGTATAAAGTGTTTTTACTTTTATTTGTTGTTATCAATTAAGAAACGTTCTAACACTGAGTTTATGCTGGCCATGGACAACACGATGGTTGATACTAGTAGAGTTTATGGTGGCCATGAACAACACGATGGTTGATACTAGTAGAGTTTATGGTGGCCATGAACAACACGATGGTTGATACTAGTAGAGTTTATGGTGGCCATGAACAACACGATGGTTGATACTAGTAGAGTTTATGGTGGCCATGAACAACACGATGGTTGATACTAGTAGAGTTTATGGTGGCCATGAACAACACGATGGTTGATACTAGTAGAGTTTATGGTGGCCGTCACTACAAACCAGTAAAAGTCTGAAATGGCCTATATCTGTACTCGACTGTACTGATTTTTACTCGACCAGTCTGAATTGGTCTGAATTTTACTCAACATTACTCGACCCCAGTCTTAACCATACTCGACTGTACTGATTTGTACTTGACCCTTATCTTTGCCATTGAAAATAGTCTGAACTATTACTCGACCAGTCTGAAACAGTCTTAATCCATTTTCGACCTGTACTCGACCTATTTTGTCAGTCTAAACCATACTCGACCTATTTTGTCAGTCTAAACCATACTCGACCAAAGGTCTGAACAATACTCGACCAGTCTGAACCATACTTGACCAAATAATCTCTACTTTTTTAAAATTTTAACTGTTAGAATAAATTTCTTTTTAACTGACATGACAACAGCCACAATAGAATAAAGATATATGTAAAAAACAGATTTTTACATCCTTACATGATTCTCAGATTTATCAAATAGAGATAGTTAAATCAAATTATCTTATATGATAATTTAATTATATTAATTTTAAAGTTTTAGAGTTTTGTTAAAAAAAGATTTTCTTTTACCTAAAAAACACACCTATACTGAGGGTAATAAAACCTTATTAAGGTGCTTCTTGTTTGGCATGTGTTTTTTTAAACTTAATTTTGTTAAATTCCTAAATAAAAACTACATAAGTTTCATGGTTAAATACAATAGTTATATAATTATCTTTTAATGAGGTAACAACAGCCAACAAAATCACTGAAATTGTTTAACCTTATATTAGAAATATATCTATTATTATAATTTGGGATATATTATATATCATATATATCAAAAGGGATAAAAAATTAAAGAAATGTATAAAATTGTTCTTCTGATTAGTGGTAAAGTATAAAGTAATACTTCCTGCTTGGGGCTACTCATTAAAAAGATCACACCTGGTCAGAGAGTATTAAATTCTAAATAACATTCATTCAAAATTGCAACATCCTGTTTAACTTAAATCGCAAGGCCTTTTGAATTCACTAGATAAGTAATACACGAGTGTAATATATATATGTAAGTGTTGATGAATATGGTGTTGAAGTTATATTATGTTTATTGTGAAATTTTGGTTTCAATGCCATATTGAATACATTTTTAATTTCAAATTGTTGTTCAAGTTTCTAGCCAGGGGAAATAGCTGTTGTTAAAACAGTTCCTTAATTGATGAAATACAATAGATAGATATAAAAACTAGGTATAGGTTGGTTAAGACTAGGTCCAGTATGGTTCAGACTAGGTCGAGTATGGTTCAGACTAGGTCGAGTATGGTTCAGACCAGGTCGAGTATGGTTCAGACTAGGTCGAGTATGGTTCAGACTAGGTCGAGTATGGTTCAGACCAGGTCATTGTTCAGACACGTATAAAATAGTTAAGTACTGGTCGAGTAAAGGTCGAGTACAAGTTCAGACTGTTAAGTATGGTTCAGACTACAGTCGAGTATTATCAAGTAAATTTCAGACCAATTCAGACTGGTCGAGTAAAAATCAGTACATTCGAGTACAGATATAGGCCATTTCAGACTTTTACTGGTTTGTAGTGCGTGTACAGCACGATGTTTGATACTAGTAGAGTTTATGCTGGTTTGTACAGCACGATGGCTGACACTAGTAGGGTTCCCCCCTGTAATTTGATTGGGTTCGCGTTGATCAAATTTGTATTTTTTGTGCATATGTATAGTTTTTGTTTTGTCTGATCTTAACAGAAAAACTTTTGGCCATATTATATTCTGGTTTACTTACAGTTTTCCTTTTCCAATTCTTTTCTGCTTGAAACTTTCCTCTGTGCATCATGCCATACATTCTATTAATATTATTATGTTTACCAGGAAATCTATCAAATTTCTCATATTGTATTATATAAAGTTCATTTAATTTGATGCTTCTTACAAAATACAGAGATAACAAAGTTTCATCTTAATTCTTACTGGGTACTTGAAATTTATTCTTTATATTCTTACGGCATTCCTAAACTTTAAGACGAAGTTAAACACATTTCATTTTCTCGCTTGTATTTCAGGTCTGCACCCTACATAATAGATCGTGCCTGTCCATATCACAATCTGACTAAACAAAAATCAGGAGGGATTGATGCCGAATACTAAAATTATTAAAAGGCCAGGACAATAGATCTAAACGTGGTAAACTTTAACCTTTTTGTAATATTATTCACGTCATAATTATCATTATTATGCTTTAAATTCGAAAGTTGACATTAAAACATTAACGTTAACGTTTTGGGAAATTTTATACACGTTTTATTGCAGAATCGTTATCACAAATCACAAAATGCCATAATTGATGTTCAAAATATTGTTTCGTGTAGTTTCTCATACAATTTATGCAATCATATTCCTATTTGTCAATAAATGAATGGCTGTTATGTCTATGCATATATATTTTTTTTAATTGAAAGACATTTGTTTTTCTAGTAATAGCTTCAAGATGAAATTAAAAGTTATGTTTGTTGAAAGGAATAATAATTTTAAAAGGTTCTTCCATTTCTGTTGAACAGTGTATGCGATGTTATTTCTGTCCAATAAATAGCGTAAAGGTATCTTGGTTTAAATGAAATACCAGAGCGCGTTCTGCATGCAATGATTTTACAAATCGAGGTATACGGTGGACTTAAGCAAGTTCATAAATCAAGGTAACAAACAAACACTGAGTGAATCGCATGAACTCCATAAAAAGGGGAGACCGGATGTGTCGACAATGTAAGCGGTTCCTGCTATGCATGCATCATCCACCATGCGAATTTACGCTCAGTCAAAATGTCCCAGTCGGGAATAGAACACAATCGGTACAATTACGACGATTTGTCTTGTATCTAACTATCTAGGATTGCAGAACTATATCGCTAGTAAGTTGAGACACAGACATATCGTATCGGACAAACAATTCGTGATAGTGCTCATAAAACTTATGTAGTATCGATTTTAATTTGTCTTCCTCATAATGCTGTTTGGGGATTTCTCTTTTTGTGTAAGGAGGACATCCCTGCTAATGAATCGAATATATTTGTTTGAGGTCGTCAATCTGTGTCAATAACGAGGAAAAGATCAAGATATGAAGTAAACCTTCTAGTTTTGGCAGTATCATTAATCTCAAGTCACTGCATGGATATGTAAGATGCACTGACGCACTGCACTGTGAGTTATTGAGTGAAAGACATAATCGATATATCTGAAAGTGAAATTTATGACCTTTGCAAACTATTTCGGTTCTTATACATCTTTTGTGTTTTGAACGTTCGGCTTTAAACGATCCTGATGAAGGTAAAGTCAAAAAGCGCTTCGGACGCATGTAATTTGTTAAGTGTTGTTTTCATTTTTTTTTTCAAGCTTTATTTTTGTCTTTGTGAAGATTTTGTATGAATTCTGCTTCACATAAGTACAAAAAAGGGAAGTCAACTAATAGGGTTTTCAATTAGAAGGCATTAGAATATAAACTGTCTTTTGAAATATCAATCAAGAATCTTTTTTCATTAGCGGTTTTGTTATATTTCTAATTTTATCAATACCTTTCGCACATCAGTTTGGAAAACAATTGATGCATGTGTGGCAGAGATTTAAACATTGTGTAGTGTGATAGTACAGAATCGTGTTATTTGTCTGCATTGACCACATTGGTTCCTGTGTATTAACTTTGCTTCTATTTTCAAAACTGTGATACACACAATAGTCATTGGTATACAGGGAAAGGTTTATCTTTTATTTTTAATTCACTATTGAAGTTTTAGTTTACTTTATAATGTGTTTCATCATTTATAACAAGTACATATATATACAATTCATAATAAGAATCGGATATGAATATGTTTCTTTTCTTATTAAAAAAAATACTTCCTTGGTTTAATGCTTCAACACATTTATTTTGTCTTTGCCATTTGCATTTTGCTTTTTATACACCGAAACCTTGAGAAATGAAACAATATTATGAATATTGATATCAGGTAATGTAGTGTTATTGACAATGAGCCACCAGCAACACATACAATCAAACGACATCTAAGGGCCGGTAAGTCATCACCAATAAATATGTCTCTATATGCTATTGCAATTAAATTTGAGAACTTTACAAGCGCTAATTCTCCTTGAGCGTTATATGGTTTTCGTAGTAAATTCAGATAAAAGCAGAACATCATTTAAAATATTGTTGTGAAACTTTAGCATACGTGGTTGTTTGGACGCCTTTCATGTGAAACATTCAAAATGTCATTTATTTGAAACGACGAGCAAAATTTTTTTCAGGGTTGTAGTCTTTAAAAAGTGTTACATTTAAATGCAGTTGTTTTACCTTCAATGTTTAAAAAATTAGGCAACCAACAAAAGTAGTTGGAAAAATAGTCTGAGCTGAATGAACTTACGCCTCCCAAGATGTGTCCTGAATTTGATTATCCTTTTCTTAGATGGCATTTATAAGATAAATTAAGAGATAACTGTATTGTATTTGAATCTTTGCGGACGTCCATCGGTAGTTTTACTGCCGCAAATTGAGTTTACCTGGCGACGCGTAGCGGAGACGAGTCTAAATTGAAAACAACGTTCAAACCTATGATTGCGTTGGATAAAAACCGCAATTTTTATACGTGTGCATGTAAAACAAAAATCTTGGTAGAGGGGTCTAAATACAGCACAAACAACAATTTCCAAAAGACCAAAAAAAGTGAAAAAGTCTATTTTAACAAAACGCATTTGACTAACAGGTCGAACAACTGATGTTCTTAAACCCTGCTGACTGCCATTGGCGATTGGCAAATAAATTGATCACCAGATCTAACGAAATGGATCTTTATATTAATTTAATAGCAAAGAGAAAACAATAAACTTCTGGAAAAGATGGTATACCACAAACATGAGGTGCAAAAATTTGTACACCATATATCCGGTTTCGACAATTAATGTCTCTTCAGTGATGTTAGGGATCGAAACGGTATTTGGAAGGCCATATAATTTACATATATATGTCAGATCAGAAAATCTTGCTCTCAACAGCCTATGGAAACAAAAACATTTGAGCAAACACATTCGTACCTGGTATATAGCATGATCAGGCTAAATCAAACCTTATTGTATTCAAATAGAAGTAACACATAAGAGTTTAAAACATAGCAACATTTTGAGCCCCGAGCACCATACAACTCAAGCAACAAACAAGCTGTCATTCAAATCTACCTACAGTACATACAACGCTTGATGTGAGTAGGCATATCCCAAGATATATCCCTTGTTTGTAAGCGTAACACTACAAAATGTTACATAAGCACTGTGTAAGACTAAACTTATTGCTCCTTGTGAGACACAGTTGGGATCAGTTCTAATCTCTCTTTAAATCTGCCAGGAACTGTCAGGAGAACTGTTCTAGAACAGTATATTGAAGAGTTATCCTGATTTCTTCAGAACGGTTTCTGACAGAAGCAATTCTTCACCTTAACATTTTGAATAGTTCTAACCTAGAGCAGTTTTGGACAGTTTTAACCTAGAACAATATTATACATGTACAGTTTTACTCTAGAGTAGTTTTAAATCTTACACAGAACAGTTCTAACTTAGAGCATATTCTGACAGTTTCGCTATAGAACAGTTTTGGGCAGTTCTAACCTAGAACATTATAATTATGTATGTACAGTTCTACCGTAGAACAGTTTTAGATCTTACTTACAACAGTTTTGAATAGTTCTAGTCTAGAATATATTCTGACAGTGCCGCTCTGGAACAGTATCGAAGAGTTCTAACTGGAACATATTCTGACAGTTTCGCTCTAAAACAGATTTGGATTCTGTCTACAACAGCCTCATCAATGACGCTCGAATAAAAAAAAAGTAAAAAGGTCAAATAAATTCCTAAAAAAATAGTATTAAACCCCATGTGTATCGTTACTTAACATAGTATAATGTAAAGTACACTCGCGAATAAAAGCGCCCCCTAGAAAACTGATATGGTCACTAATCCAAATATTTTACCGTTCATAAACCTCCCGAAAATTCACCTTGACTTGTATGATTGTCTTTATAAAGAGAATATATTATTAGAATTTTGTTAAATAAATATGGAAATATTAGAAACATATTTGTTCACTGCTATGAAGAAGTATTATAAACAAATGAAACATGTTTTTGATGAGAAATGAATTATACACATGTAGATATAACAGAACTAAATTATACATTTAAGACTGTATGTATAGCAAGGACATTCAAGCTAATTATAACTGTTCTAAATCACTATTAGACTCTGCTCTAATTTGCGTCATTAAAAACTAGTCTACCCTAGAATAGATTCAGAAGGTTCTACCTTAGAACATATTTGGACAGTTCTACCACAGAACTGATTCTGACAGATAGTTCTAACATAGAACAGATATATGACATTTTTGTCTGACAGTTCTAAAGAGGTTTGAACTGGGTTTGTTTTTGCATTGGAAGTGCCCGACTCGAAGTTGGCATCGTTTTAATGTGTTAACTTGATCCGAATACTTTGTCATTGCACTTTTTCACACAGTTATAATCTTACTATCATTGACAGCATATTTTACTCATCAGAAAGAAAAGCAACATTGTCATTAAATTTCTTAGGTATTTGATAATCTTGTTATGATATTACATCCTCAATAATAACCTATTAGTTTCCGCCGTGAAGTACCATAGATATAGGATTGGCAATTCTACGTCATTTTTATATGTTCTGTTGATGAATGACACTTATTAAAAACTTAGATAATAGCGTGTCAGTATAACAAATTACAATTCTATGAAGGAGAGTATAAAATAATTCACATGACTTGACAGCACCGATATATCCTTGTCATATTAATATATCCTTATTGTTAATAACTCCAATGCTATTGTTATAATTATCAGCTCAATTATTTACGACTCCTTGCTTTTCCTGGATTAATTTCCCACTCAACAGACAGGTTGGTTTTTTTTTGTCTTGCGCACGATGAATGTTATAAATGCGAGACATAGGGGTGTTAATCCAGCACCGACGACATTATTTCCTGTATAAAGCTTCTGTATAAACAACTGTCATACAAGTGGAAGGTTTAGCTAGCCATAAAACCAGCTGATTTAACCCACTATTTTCTTCAGAAAATGTCTGTACCAAGTCAGGAATATGGCAGTTGTTTTTCATTTGTTCCATTGATTGATAGCTTTTGATCTTGTCAGTTTTTATGGACTATACCTTTTTGAATTTGCCTTGGAATTCAGATTTTTTTAATACTTTTTTCTTATTTCGGGAGGTTGAAAAGCTGGATAACTCATATCTTTGCATTTTAATTAATTGGTTGCAAATGTAAACCCAAGATTTCATGTGGGGAAGGGTACAACTGCAACGCATAGGGGCTCATTTTCATATGATCTCTCCATTCAGCAATGACAGTAGATGATAAGAGCTTTCTTTGCTTACCAGAAAGCACAAGCTTACCAAAAATAATGATTTGGCGGTTTCTACGTTCATCTAAACTATTCATACTGTGACCATAACCTTACACAAGTTTTGTTTTTAAATTTACCTTTGAACACATAAAGCGGACTTTATTATATGTAGTACACAAACAAAACATGGTTCAGGGAATTGGAGTGATCGTACATGAAACGTCTGCGTTGTCTGATGACAGCCAAATTACATCTTTGATTAAACTTTAAGGCTTGCAATTTAAAACAGCTGAATCGGTTCCCCTTTTCATGAGGCAGCATCGAGTTTGGTAAAGCTTCAGACCTCGTTTATGTAGTCTCTTTTTTCTTGAGCATTCAAGTGCTGTTGAATCCCTTTTAAAATTTGAGATTTTTTTTCTGCAATTGATATAATCAATTTTTCCTTTCAATTTTTCGAAATTAGAAAATTTAATTACAAAGATTAATATTACCATTTTCATCCATGATCCAAACATGCAGTTATCGGCTTTCACTTGGACCTCTTCTGCTGGAAATCACATTAATCGTGCAACCTTAGAAGTTGATTACAAGACATGCTCATTGCATAAGACGAATTAATATCTATGTCGAACAAATAACAATAACTACAGTGCATGGAAGTTTTATACGATTCCGTTATTTTGATTGGCCGAAGAATTCCAAAAATGATATTTTTTTCCGTATACAGTGCAACATATATGACTGCGCGAGATGTCCGTTACAACTTCAAAACAGTGAATATAAAAACAAACGAAAGGCTTGATTTAACTCGGTATTTCATGGTTGTAGCATTATACTGTAATTATGAAATTGCATGTTTTTTTTGTAATTTTACAGGGTTCTAAAAGCTTTGAACGCACGAACATATTTAACTTCCGCGCTTCATAAAAAATGTGCTTCGGTCAACGCTTTTACACCCCAATAAAATTGCAAAAAGAAGAATTTAAAGTTGTCACGGAGATCACGTGCAGTCATAGATGTTAAATTTTATAATAGAAAAAAACACTACTCTGGTCGTTCTAATGTATGAGTTATACAACTGATAGAGAAACAAAGCCGATAATTCGCATATATAAATGGGAAACTCGAGTTTGAAAATCTACATTTTGTTTAGTTACTCGGTGTTTGTTTTCAAAATTTGTTTTCTAATAGTGATTGATTTGAACCTTCATTTTACACAAATGTAAAAGAAGAAAAAATGAACGTGTGGGAGAGTTATTCGTATATGACATTTAAAAAAAATCATATTTTTTGTGTGTAAGGCTTCTACTAATATCAAACGTTGAATTTATTATTGATAATATCAAATCTTGAGCCTAATACTGTGATCAATAGAAAGATACATGTTTAGATATATACATTGTTATATGTTACCTAATACTTGTCTTTATCAAAGAAGATTACTCCTGTAAGGTGTAATGATTGGAATGGGATGTATACTAATCTATTAAACTAACTATGACTGGGAATAGATCTCCAAGTAATCTACAAGCAATTAATTATTTCAAGTTATTACAAAAAACGTGTAATCAAATATTAATTGATTATATCTCTCCTCGCCTTACGTAAAAATTGTAAAAGATTACACGAATCATGCTAAACCCTATAAGGTGGTTAATTAAGCAATGGCGTGGGCATAGATTTGAGTTTATGAGAATAACTTTAATTTACGTATAATTAATCTTTTATAAATATTATAAGAGTACAACAAAATGTAAAATTAAAAGACATTTTCGTTTGTTTATTTATCCCTATAATATTTATCATGTTTATTAGCATCACAATTGAATCGTGCATAAAGATGCTGTTTTATTGCTGAATACCTCAGATCCAACCAATTACAGGTAGATCTGATCCTGTACAATTACAGGTAGATCTGATCCTGTACAATTACAGGTAGATCTGATCCTGTACAATTACAGGTAGATCTGATCCTGTACAATTACAGGTAGATCTGATCCTGTACATGGTCCTTTGTGTCTTTTATGATCTGAGTAATAATTTTTGTGTTTATTTTTGGAATTTGCTGTTTATAAATCTTATTCTCATCACCCCATACATAGGTACAGAGAAGACATGTAATACATTACATTAAATACATAAACATAAATACAATATATACAACACAAAAACAAAATGTCAGATTTAAGGAAGTCTGGTTTATATCTAGACTACAGACATCTCTACAGTGTCTGTCGTATGGTTTTTGGGCAATCATTGAATTATTGAAGGCAGTAAAGTAAATATATGTTGCTTATTGACATTACATGGTTTTGAATATTTTTTATTTCGACTCACTTTCGTTAGCTGGTTGCTTATTTATACTTTTTTTTGGCGGCCTCAACTGTTGGCTCTACATGAGCGTTTTCGATGATTTATGCATTTTCTTCAATTTTTGACTCTACACGAGCATACTTGATAACTGTAATTGCGAAATGTATAACGGACGCAACAGAAACAGAAAACGGACGTCCTCGTGATTTTTTGCATATATTTACTAAATTTTATAATGAAATAAATATTTTCACGCAGTTGTTGAAAATATTATTGTTATATAATCCATTCCAAAAAAAAAAAAAAATTTTTTATTAAAAATATAGTTTACTGTTTTTCAACTAAGAGAAAATTAAACAAACGCCTCTTGCTCATCAGAGTATGATTACATTTCTAGTTAAGTAGATATTTCTCCAAGTCTATATCGACGATTGCATATAGAATAATGGCATTTTTGTTTTTGATACTGACTTTATCAGCAAGAATATCAAGCGAGCCCGCTAGGGCGAGCTGATATTCGAGCTGATGAAGTCAGTATCAAAAAATTAAATGCCATTATTCTTTTTATCGGCAATCTGTCTTAACTCTATGTTTTTTGTAAAGAATAAGAAGTAAAATGAAATAATAAGTAAAACTACTTTTACGCGTACAAAACGTTGGGTTCGTTGTTCGGTTGTATGAATGAAGTCGCGTGCATTTCATTGATAAATTGAAGCGGATGGACAAGATCATGTGACGTTACTGCACTAATACATGACGTCATTGCCTAATATTTTCGAGTATCAAGTCCTGTCCATGATATTGAAAATATTAGGCAGCAAGATCAAAGGGGAAATGTTCTAATTGCCGATAAATAGCGGAATCTGGGAGATTTATATATTGATATATTGTACAAACTCATGTCGAGTCACACCTTTTTTTATAATATTATAGACCTCTTTATCAATCTTCAGTATTCAAATGCTGCAATTGGATTTTTAATTTTGTTTTCACATGGAAAATCCAGAATTTAAATTTTGTCAGTCGACGGGCAGGCGGCATAAGCTTTGTCAGTCGACGGGCAGGCACCATAAGCTTTGTCAGTCGACGGGCAGGCGGCATAAGCTTTGTCAGTCGACGGGCAGGCGGCATAAGCTTTGTCAGTCGACGGGCAGGCGGCATAAGCTTTGTCGGTCGACGGGCAGGCGGCATAAGCTTTGTCGGTCGACGGGCAGGCGGCATAAGCTTTGTCGGGCGACGGGCAGGCGGCATAAGCTTCGTCAGTCGACGGGCAGGCGGCATAAGCTTCGTCAGTCGACGGGCAGGCACCATAAGCTTCGTCAGTCGACGGGCAGGCACCATAAGCTTTGTCAGTCGACGGGCAGGCGGCATAAGCTTTGTCAGTCGACGGGCAGGCACCATAAGCTTTGTCAGTCGACGGGCAGGCACCATAAGCTTTGTCAGTCGACGGGCAGGCGGCATAAGCTTTGTCAGTCGACGGGCAGGCGGCATAAGCTTTGTCGGTCGACGGGCAGGCGGCATAAGCTTTGTCGGTCGACGGGCAGGCGGCATAAGCTTTGTCGGTCGACGGGCAGGCGGCATAAGCTTTGTCGGTCGACGGGCAGGCACCATAAGCTTTGTCAGTCGACGGGCAGGCACCATAAGCTTTGTCGGTCGACGGGCAGGCACCATAAGCTTTGTCGGTCGACGGGCAGGCGGCATAAGCTTTGTCGGTCGACGGGCAGGCGGCATAAGCTTTGTCGGTCGACGGGCAGGCGGCATAAGCTTTGTCGGTCGACGGGCAGGCGGCATAAGCTTTGTCAGTCGACGGGCAGGCGGCATAAGCTTTGTCAGTCGACGGGCAGGCACCATAAGCTTTGTCAGTCGACGGGCAGGCGGCATAAGCTTTGTCGGTCGACGGGCAGGCGCCATAAGCTTTGTCGGTCGACGGGCAGGCACCATAAGCTTTGTCGGTCGACGGGCAGGCGGCATAAGCTTTGTCGGTCGACGGGCAGGCGGCATAAGCTTTGTCGGTCGACGGGCAGGCGGCATAAGCTTTGTCGGTCGACGGGCAGGCACCATAAGCTTTGTCGGTCGACGGGCAGGCACCATAAGCTTTGTCGGTCGACGGGCAGGCACCATAAGCTTTGTCGGTCGACGGGCAGGCGGCATAAGCTTTGTCGGTCGACGGGCAGGCGGCATAAGCTTTGTCGGTCGACGGGCAGGCGGCATAAGCTTCGTCGGTCGACGGGCACGGGCGGCGGCATAAGCTTTGTCAGTCGACGGGCAGGCGGCATAAGCTTTGTCAGTCGACGGGCAGGCGGCATAAGCTATTTTGTGCAGTCGACGGGCAACCTTTTGGTTTTATTTTTACTATGGCATATGGACGCTATGATGTTTGTGCAATAACACAAGAACCGTTCAGCCTTTGGTTTTATTTTTACTATGATGTTACTGATACAAAAAATGGACGTCAAGACTGTTCTTGACGATTTAATTGGGTTTGCTGAAATTTGAAAGGTTCTTGTATAAAAAGAATCAACAAAAGATATACATGTGATGAAAGATCATTGGTATCTTTTTGATAATTGTTAAAATGACAGAAAAAATTTCCAAAGATTTTTATATATTATTCATGATATTTAGATAAACATTTGATTTTATATGTGACCAATGTTCAAGACATAGATAAAGTTGAAAGAGTTCGTGTGGTATATTTTGTTCAGTGTCCGTCGTTGTCTTTTTCAATCAGATCCACTTTTCTTTTTTGTATGGTTTTCCTTCTTCTTTTTAAGGCAGGGTGGGGTAGGATTGAAACTAATAATGTCCTATCTAGTAGTCCTCGTAAATGAAGTTCTTTTTCGACATGTCGTCACTTTGTGGAAGTTGTAGTATAATTTAACTCCTCCCTTCAACGTTCTATATTTTTAACTGCTACCTACCCAAATTCTCTCTCTCTCTCTCTCTCTCACACACACACACTGTAAAACATTAAAATGTAACACATTGTAAAGATGAATCAATTACGTGAATGCATACATCACTTAATTTTATCAAATATGTATGCATAATATATTATGTCTTACTGTGTATCTGCTATAAAACACTGTCATGTACATAAAAGCGAATGTAAATTTACCTAACATAGACGTTCTAAACCGCTTTCAATTATCAAAAATGAAAACAAAACAAAAATCAACTTCAGAATCCCCAGGGGTCTTTCTAGCTAAAGACAAACAATTGATATTAACTAAATTAACCTATAGAAAGACAGCAACTTAAAAAACGAGATTAATCAAAATATATAGGCCAGCAAATTGATAGACACCGATGATAAAACTACATTTTTTAGTTTTCTCCTGAAAAAAAAACACGATAAAAAATACAGTATTTAGGAATGCTGGACGTTACTGATTAAAGTAGCAAAAAAATACACAAAACATTTTAAAGCAGTGAATCAATTTGCAAAAACATTTCAACTCAACACTTTTCATTTTAAGGTCCCTTTTGTTCATATAGCTCTTCAGGTATATCGGTACTCATACATTTTTGACCGTGAAATATTTGGCTTTGAGCGTTCTTGATGAAGGAAAAATCCTTTGGACGCATACATTTATAAAAAAAAAAGTATTATTTTCATTTTAACATGTATATACAAAAATATATTTATGATAAGTTAATGTTTGAAGCACGATAACCTAGGACATTCAGAAGGTATCACATCGGTCTACAGTCAATATTTACTTTTTTACATGATAAAACTGACAATTCAGTCTTGTGACACTGTCTCGTGATCACACAAGATTTCAAACACGTGTTTATTGGAGTCGCTTACCCATGAACTCGGTATAGAAGAAAATCAATGAAACCTGTAAAGTCGAAGATTTTATATGCCCGAGGAAGTAATTAAAACTACAGATAATTTTGTGAATGAAAGCAAAATATTGATATAAAGGACGTTCTGCACTTTCCATTGAATCGACAACATTAAATGTGTTTTATTGTTTATGGACGCAAATGCTGTCTGACATTTTGTAATTCAGTTGTTTCAAGTGGAATGCGTTGCAATACAAATTTTCACTTACAGATATTTGGAGTCAATATATACGATCAATCATTATTGGTCATACTGAATTTTGTCATGAAGTTCGTGTTGCTATAACACGTTTCCAAATTTGGATTTCTCAAAGATATTTTACCTCGTTAAACTTTAATTTTTATTTAGCAATACAACTATAAAGAGATTTCGTATTGCACATTTGAATTTAAGAGCTTCATTTAATGAGTCCCAGGAGCGAGCTCAATGCGTGCAAACATATAATTCATTTATTGTTTCTATTTAATCTGGTCATGGTGGTGTCTGTTTAGTCCAGATTGATATTATTCAAAACCCTTGTAATGTCTGTTCACTGTTAAAGAAGACCTATAAAAATATCACGCAGCAATACTCAAACTTCTATTCTGAATTCATTTCTAGACGGTATTTTTTTAGAACAAAAAAATACTGTATAATATACAGTAAGACGGAAAAATCGCAGTTACTAAAACGTAGCTAAAAGTACTTAATCTGATGATAATCTAGTTCTGTCGTCATACATTTTTACAGCAATTTTGATATGTTACTCATGTTTCCACTGGGTGCCACATGTAGAACATGTACAGCTTTCCTTCTGGTGAGTTCACCCACACATAATTTTTAAACACACTGAAGTAATACAGCTTTCCTTCTGGTTTGCTTGAGTTCACCCACACATAATGTTTAAACACACTGAAGTGTTACAGCTTTCCTTCTGGTTTGCTTGAGTTCACCCACACATAATGTTTAAACACACTGAAGTGTTACAGCTTACCTTCTGGTTTGCTTGAGTTCACCCACACATAATGTTTAAACACACTGAAGTGTTACAGCTTTCCTTCTGGTTTGCTTGTGTTCACCCACACATAATGTTTAAACACACTGAAGTGTTACAGCTTTCCTTCTGGTTTGCTTGAGTTCACCCACACATAATGTTTAAACACACTGAAGTGTTACAGCTTTCCTTCTGGTTTGCTTGAGTTCACCCACACATAATGTTTAAACACACTGAAGTGTTACAGCTTTCCTTCTGGTTTGCTTGAGTTCACCCACACATAATGTTTAAACACATTGAAGTGTTACAGATTTCCTTCTGGTTTGCTTGAGTTCACCCACATAATATTAATGTTTAAACACACTGAAGTGTTACAGCTTTCCTTCTGGTTTACTTGAGTTCACCACACATAATGTTTAAACACACTGAAGTGTTACAGCTTTCCTTCTGGTTTGCTTGAGTTCACCCACACACTGAAGTGTTACAGCTTTCCTTCTGGTTTGCTTGAGTTCACCCACACATAATGTTTAAACACACTGAAGTGTTGTAGGTATCATTCTAGCATTAAAAACATATGTTGAAGAAGAAAAAAAAGCATGACCAAAAGAAAAATAAAAGTACAAACAAACTGTTAAATAGACAAAACCAATTCCACTTAATGAAGTGAAGTATACGTAATCTGGTGATATTTTGGATTTTTGTGAGATTTTGTATGCATAAGAACTCGTTCAACTTTCATTGAATATCGAAACATTGATATTAAAATTGTAAAAGACCATCTTATATTCAAGCATTCGTTATCTGAGTGAAATTCATTCAAGAAGAGGACAGATTAGTCGTTTTCTCGTTTATATCCCCCCCGTTGTAATTGAATAGAAAATGAATAAAAGTAAATCACAAAAAACGCGAATTTGCATGAACATGGTAAAAAATTTGAAGAAATACAAAACATTAAGCAGGAGTATTAAAAGGAAAACAGAAAATATGAAAATGATGCAGGGAATGTATTAATTTTCAAATTGATTTTTTTTATTATGTCAGCTGTCCTGCAGTAAGACGCACATGCTGAGGGAGTCACATGTTTTGCTTTGTAATGTGTTTAAAAATTCAGCCACTTTAGGTCGTAACTTGGGCGATACAGATATTGTTCTTGTATTTGGAGAGCATTATGCTGAGCCTCTCGACATGCTGAAAGACGTAAGAAATACTTTTTGAGAAGATGTATGTTATCTTCAAAAGGTATACTTGCTGTCCTGTACTAACATACCCTCTGTTTTGGTGACATCCATCCCGATAAAATAGCTTTACAGAAACTACGTACTTGATGTAGTTTGTTCGGGTCCTTAATATGGCGGATGGATATTAAGCGAACAACAAACACAGAATCAATCATATCCTTCATTGAGCTTTGATGTCTTGCCATGTACAAAGATGACAAGTAAAGAAGGTAAAATATTGCATACTAACCTTCATGAAGATGTATCAACTTTATTTTTTTTGTTCGGTTATTAACTTTGAAACAATTTGATTATAAGCTTTTTTGGTCATATTGTTTTTCTTTTACCTTCCAAATCAATGAACTCGTAATGCAAGTTAATTTTATATTACTTTTTTTCTACATTTTTAATTAAGATAATATTAAACGCATGGATTTCCTGTACAATCCATATATAGTTTTAATCTCAATATAAAATGATCAATAAAACGTACAATTTTGCAATTGAAATAAATATAAGGATAACATTGTATGATGTACATTGAGAATGATGCGTATGTAGAAAAAGGGGCTACAAATATATTATCGCACATCTGTAATTGCTAAAATTCGTAAATTCAATCTAACAGTATGTGTATTGAATATGCATATAATTTTTATATGCCGTATATATGCAAGTTCTAACGATGTCAGTAATGATTGATTGCCGATAGTTTCTATTTGCCATAATTGATATACATATGACTAAGAAGAGTTTTGATATAAAAGTCAATATAATCTCTTACAAGAACACTTCCTGATGTCCGTATTTCCTAAATATAGTAACAAAGTTATATTTTGTGCAGTCATTCATTTTGGGAAGGAAAATTAGTTTTAAATAACCCGATCGTGTTTTTGTAGACATTTTAGCTGCAGTATAAACATTATACTAACTCAATGTACAGCTTCTAAGTTTCATGTATAAAATTTGATAATTTTGTGACATCGACCTAGCATTGTGCATATAGAGATAAGGAATAGCAAAACATACACAAACAGTAGTTCAATACCAAATCCTTATTTTTGTTTTGTCAAATGAAGCATTCCATTGATAAAGATTTATTCATTAAATAATACATTTCACAGCTATTTTACAACCATGTTAAACTATTTAGAACTGTTTCGAAAATTGGAAAAAGGAACATCTATAATAATAGAAAATGAAAGGATATGGAGTAAATGTACATGGGACAAAATCGCACACAATACATAGAAAACATAGAAAATTATCAATGAACATGTATGTAACAGAGTTTACTTAACAATGAATGCGTATATTAAGCATGATTATTGCTGTTTCCTGCAAATTCTTGTTTTCTTTAAACCCATTGCATTTATAATAAGGTCGTAAAATTTGGCAACCAAAATTATTGGAATTCTTCAATGGTGTTCTCATCACTTATTTGTGAATTATCGTCGTCGGCTGCATTTGTTTAGAAGAAGTCAGAATCCAGACTTGTGAACTTATTTCCCTGAAAGTTAGGTTTTAACTTATAGATGTAACAGACGACATTTAAGAATTGAAATTTGCGCACGTTGGACGCTTTTACAATCCTATTAAATTACAAAAATAAACTTTCAATTCACGCAGTCAAAGATGTTGCATTTTATACGAAAATACAATTTAACTTCTGAAATGCCAATCAAATTAACAAAATCGTATGAAACTTCAACGAAATGTAATGATTTAAAAAAAATATAATATTTATGCATATTAGATTTGGAAATACATCGAAATAAAATCTTACTATATAGGTGACTATATGTATATTTAAAGCGTTAACTCAGCGATGACAGATGAAAGCAAAAAAGCTTATTTCCAATAGGCAACTATTTCCTAAAAGCTTATTTGCATGGGACCCTTGATTTTTTTTTAAATAATAGAAATTCTATAGAACTTCTAAAAGCAGATATGAATCTATTTGATTAAAAAAAAAAAAAAAAAAACAAAAACAAAAACATAAAAACAATCAAATAAACAGCAACAATTAAAATTAGAATTCTTATTAGATTCAATCGTAATAATTCTTCCTCGGAAACAATATTGTTTTCTTTCGAAGTTAACTAAATTAAATGATTTCTAATCAGTAAGATTGAGAGAGAGAGAGAGAGAGAGAGAGAGAGAGAGAGAGAGAGAGAGAGAGAGAGTAAATGTTAAATTTGTTTGGCACACATCAATGCCAATGGTCAGTTTTATGTTACCAATACCGTTTCCTTTTCACATTTTAATGGAACAACAGAATATTGTGTATTCGTTCATGAAACAAAATCCTAAAATACACATATGCGAAAACGAAAGATATAGAAACGACGCTATTATTCATGTTCTTCATCTTAAAGTCAGTTTATACATATATCTGTCTGAGACAATTTGAGACACATTTTCAGAATTTAATATCTATTTCGCTTGTCCATCTAAAGAACTTTACCATGTCAGTTTTTATATAAATTTTTCTTTTGATTTCTGGTTATAAACATTCCTTTAGATATTCGGTATTCTAAAATAGGTATCTAATAAGAAGATGTTTAAATTGACAATTTGTTTTATTTCTTCTATCATGAGTTTTGTTTCTAGGACGTAATATGTACATTGATTTTTTTTTATTTGAAGGTTACACGTACACTTTTAATTTAACTCGTAGATTGTTGTTTTTAAACACACACATATATGTACCAAATCATATTTAACCCTTGTTGTATAATTTGTTTTGTCTATATCAGATATTGACGTACAAAAAATCAATATCACGGGGTTAAGTCGCTTGACGTTAAGTATTTTGTGACAAAAACCTTAAAATCCATATTTAGTACAATCACGTGACATCGAAAACTGTATCAAATCTTTCTCCAGAATAATAACAAATGCTTGATATTCGAAAGTTCAAACTTTAATATCCATATATTTTTTTCAGAAGAGATAAATCAAATAAACGATTTTTTCCCCTTATTGATAAGATATACAGTATCACAGACTTTACCTTTGAAGCATACAAGCATACTCTGTACACTTTAATTTGTTTTAGAAAATAAGAAATATATATATGTAAAGGAAACGATGGACGTAAAAAAAGACTCAATTGGCGATATATATAAGATATTAATGGAAACTATAAATAACATGCTTTGGTTTTATCTTTTTATATAATATAGTTTTGTTTGGTACAGATGTGCACGTTTTATCAATAAATCTGTGGAAAGGTCATAAATAAACAGTTTTTTGGGGATCTCGACCCTCCCCTTTTAATTTCGATAAGTGGACAAGCAATTATATATGCAACAAAGATACCCTGTTTGTGCTTTTCCTCTTGAAAACAAAGAATATAATCTACTACGATACATCTCCTTTGGGAAAACAGGGAAACAGTAAGGGTCGTTTAGCGTTATAATAGCCCTCGAAATGATATTAAACGTTGTCGCCAACATTTAACCTTCTTTAAAGCGGTAGAACTGCGTTAAGTGAGTTATGAAAACACAAACAAAAATCAGTTACGTGTGTGTAAAAGTCAGTTACGTGTGTTTAAAATTCATTTGCGTGTGTGTAAAAGTCATTTGCGTGTATGTAAAAGTCAGTTTGACCATTGCTTTTGTTATATGTCCCTTCACCTAGAGACCAATGACGTTTACTATTCGTTTACTACTTTGGCATTTGATCAAATAATCTTAGTCGTATTTAAATCAAATCAACATACTTGAGTTTGTTGTTTCCGTTATTTCAGGGAAATAACAAAACATTATCAATTTAACTGACTGAAGGGAGGACACTCTTTTGACAGTGACTTCTTAATTGAATAATACAATCCTGTTTTGAATCAGCCATGCCAAAATCTTGATGTACAATATTTAAAATAATTGGTCTTCCTTTAAAATGATAATATTTTTTTAAAACGGAAAATGTTCTTTCTAATAGAATATTTGTAGTCTGTCAAAATGACAAAATTTATCATACAAGACGACAGTTAAAGAAAGCAAGTGTTGTGTAATGTCTATCTAAAACATGTAAACATACGTATTATCTGTTTATCCTTAATTATGACAAATCTGTCAAAGCCAATGCTGGTTAATTTTATCCTTTTAGAATATGAACAGCTCATTCTAGTAGTAGCTTCATTAGTTCTTTTGGCAATTTTTTTATTGGATTTGAAATGATCATACTTATGAATTTGATAGTCACCGCAGCTTGTGTAATCGGTATCTGTTTTCTTTTTACGCCGACAGAAACATGCATTCATTACTTGTAACTGTATCAATGGTCAACAGTCAATGGGTATAAAGTGATCAATTGATTTTATGACTTGAACCAATCCTATTTAATCATTTAAATCAGTATGGGCGACATTTTCTCTTTTACACTTTCTGTTGTTTCATTTTTACATTTGAGGCGTATGCATATTGGAGATTGGTCCTTATCCTCCTACATAGCAAGCCCGTGACTTATTGAAAATATTGACAATTTGATGAAACGTGAGAATCTCCTAGAATATAATATGGAATAACAATTCTTTCATGAAAACAGCTTTTAACTGGAGATTAATAACTGAATAACAACGATTTTATATAAAAAATATCCGTAGTATGTCTTGTGTATTGGAAAATAATTATTGTCAGATTGATACTAAAGTTTTATAACGGAAAACTACAAATTTTGTTTGTGAGAAGTTTATAACGGACTATTAATTAGATATGACTGCTGTTGTCCATATTTGGCTATTAGTTTTGTCGATTGGACTTTCGAAAACTCTCACTTATTTAGGTAAGTACTCAGTTCTTTCAGACAGGGATTCTTTGCGATATGTGTCAGTCAATGTAAAGATGACCCATACTTTAATAACCTTGATTTCATTGTAGGCACAATCATTTCTTTTTTTTCTGTTTGTTGATGATTTTTATAAAGGAAAGATACAATAAGTTTGATTTTAAATGATTTTCAAAATTTCAAGCTTAAAGTTTGACACATGTCTATCATGTCTATTGTTGAAGACTGTTAGTTATATATGTTGTTGGGTTGCTGTCTTTCGGACGTATACAGCATCGTCTTTTCATTCACACGTACTTTTTAAAGCAACTCTAGGTAGTTTTGCAATATAATGTATTTTTACTATTTTATTTACCTGCTAAATCATATTTAAAAACAATGGAACAACCAACAAAAACTGCACCCCTAACATTCTTTTGGAATGATTCTCTGAGAGGCAGTATTAAGTCACCACTTAAAATTTCAGTGTAAACAATTAAGTGATCACATGTCTGTTCCAAAAATCCTTAATCTATAACCCTGCCCTTTTGAATCTTGTATCGTTAGACTTGATGTCACTTACGGTGTACACAGCCAAATTTTGCTCACGTGAATTTCACGTGAATCTCATTCACATGAATTTCACATGAATTTCACGTGAATTTCACATTAATTTCACATTAATTTCACGTGAAGTGATTTCACGTGAAATTCACGTTAAATTTTCACGTTAATTTCACGTGAAGTGATTTCACGTGAGATTCACATTAAATTTTCACGTGAATATCACGTGAAATTATTTCACATAATTTCACGTTATAAATTTCACGTGAATTTCACGTGAAAAATATAAATGATGTCTAAGTTATAAAAAATTAACTGAAAATCATAAATTTTGTCAACATCTCATACCTTGTATTATATGTATCATATATTCCCTGGGAATCTTAATTTAATTTAAAAATTCTATTTTCACGTGAAATTCACATGAATATGTCACGTTAAATTAACTTGAAAAATTTCACGTTAAATTCACATGAACAATTTCACATGAAATTAACATGAATCAAAACTCCTGTGAAAGTTATGTTTCATTTTATCTGAATTAAACCATGAGTTAAATTCTTAAGAGAAATTTAAATTTATTGAGTTAATTTTTTGCAATATGAGAAACAAATTCACCTGAATTTTACACATACTATTATATTCATTCCAATTTTCTTTTTGCAAAATTTAATTATTTCAAAGCTGTTATTCTTTGTGTCTCAAGATTTACATAAAAGTGGGACATACAATCAATGTAAATGATTAATATTTATCCTTTTTTAAGCACAAATTATCTCCCTTGATAGTGGGTTAGATGCAACTACAAAAACATGTTGGTTTTGAATTATATTTTCTATCACTGTTTATATTTATCTCTAGTAGAGTCATTAAATTGGAATTTTGTATGTTTACATGTGTATCTCTTATTTGAATTTCAAATTCATAGATGCATATATTATATTGATGGACTGATTGATTTACTAGTAATATTTCTATAATTATTAATTAGTAAATTTAATTACTTTCACACATCTTATGTCTTCTTTACTTTTATACTTTTAAAAATGTTGAAGGTAACTCCAACTTATGAAATAGATAACTGAACATTACTGTAATAGATTCTTTACTTCCCATAATTGCAAACAAAAAAGGATAATATATATATATATATATATATATATATATATATCATTTACTTTCAAACATGAGTTATCTCCCTTTTTACTGTGCATAAAACTTTTCCTCATACTAATAAAAGTCAAGAAAAATTGTGAGCAGTTTGAATTGCACATAAGTTTAACATTAGGACATGTGAATAAAAACAGTAAGTATACAGAAAAGAATTTTATATGTACTTAATACTTTGTCAATAAATGTAAATTTGAATGTTTATTAATTTTTAAGTTTATATTTAAAGTGCAGTATAAAACTGCTATGCTTTCACAAATATCAAAAATGTTTGATTCAACATGCATTATAAAGTGGTGAATGTTAATAACTTGATCCTCGTCAGAATTAAGGAAGAAAAATATCATATCAGGGATTATATGTGTAGTGACTAGATATCAATTTATTTGTTTGGACACTTTAAAAATATTCCATACTGTTTTTATAATGTAAAAGATTTCTCAATTTTCCTAAAGAGTTGATGAGTTGTCCGGGTTTGTCAATCAATGGGCAGGCGGATCCAGCCATTTTAAAGAGGGTTCCCAACCCAGGATAAAGGGGTTCAACTATATGTCCCCATTCAAATGCATTGATCGGCGAAAAAAGGGGTTCCAACCCCAGAACCCCCTGGATCTGCCACTGATGGGGAAAATTTAAAGTAAAACATATAAAAGCTTTATCTTTATTTAGTTTTTATAATTTTTGGTATTAAATATTAGGTATATTTTAAGTAGTTTATTTAGGATTGTCCTTATTAACTCTGGAAAAAGGTAAATGTAAAATTTTGAGTGTCCCCATTCTTCTGGGAATTTTTTTCCAATCAATGTAGGAAAATAGTTACAGAATAAAAGCAAAGTAAATAAAGTTGCAATAATTGGCAGATATGGTTCCAGGATACTGAAAAAGTGTGAGAAGACTTGTAAAAGAAGAGGTGAGAATGTGGTAAATTCCCCCTTTTAATTATCTTTTAAACTTTAATGATATTTAAATTTATGGTCTTTAATATACATAGTGTCCAAGATGCATCATTAGTAGGCGGTTTGCTCTTTGGTCAGGTTGTTGTCTCTTTGACAATTGTTTCCCATTTCCATTCTAAATTTTATGTATGTTATGCAAACTTATTGATTGACAGTAAAATATTATTTGAAAGCTAAATGTGTGGTAAAGGATTGCTAATTAGAAAAGGCTGGTTTATGTCTAATTGAATTAAAGTTAAACATTTATCTATATATATATATATACATATATATTCTTTTACACAATGAAATCACAGTCATAATCTGGGACTATTATACTACCTAATATATATTTAGTCCCAGTCACAATTGAAATTATAGTTATTATATTTTATAAAAATTAAATGGTTGTAAGGGTTGTCCATGTGGAGGTGCTCCTATGTAAAGGATGCTTATTAACAAAATAATGTGTTATATGTTCCAAGAATTTGTATAGTATATAAAGAATGGGGGTACCTTTTTTCACATGGAGAAATACTTTGAACATGTATCAGGAAAATATCCGCAAACATCTAGTCCGGATTCGGGTTATTTTAAAACGCTTGAAAGATACAGATTATGACGCGTTTTGAAGAGAAGGACGCTGACAGCCGATTGTCAACAACAAAAGTACTTGTTGTAGCTAATTTAACAAGACAACCAATACCAAGGAGCTATGCATCAATAAATACTCGAGGATATACTACAGGTAACTCAGACAAATAATTTAATAGTGCAGGAATAAACAGAAATCTGCAATGACTGAATGTTTTCATATTCGAGTTTATAGTGTCCGTTCGCCCTGATTCACGTTCGCACAAGTACCTGTTCGCCTATGATCGATTGGCTCTGATTTTTTTTATATGTTGTCTGCTTGCATAATGTTTATTATTTGAACAGCGGATGGCAAAGAATGTTGAAAAATTCGGCGAATATGTCACTATGCTGCAGTTCTGCCAACTTTTCATGAAGTTAATGCGTGAGAATTGGCCAAAATTGTAAAGATCAAAGAGAAAAACAATAGATCAAAGGAAAATGCCGCCAAATAAGCATGAAAATGCGTGAGACTTGGCAGCCCTGATGCTGCAAACGAAAAATTATGTTCCTTTAATTTTGTTTAAGTACTTATCTTTATTGATATTTGTTTACTGTTACAATTCATGCAGTATTATAACAGAGGCATGCAATTGTATGCATCTAATTTCAAATTCAGCTGAATTTTAAGATATTTTATCATTTGTATACAGTCTATAAATGGCTTGCCTTTTAAGTGCTATTATTCAGCAAGGCAGGGGTCTTGACTGAGCCAACGATTTTTTACAATTAGAACAAGAAGAAATTATCTATTAAAATATTAGCTGTATGTTTACTTTATTTCATCAAAATAAGGTTAATGTGCTTGAAACTAAAGTTAAGCTACCGACTTATTAGTTGATTACATTTACCTGCATTATATTCAATGTTCAGATGGATACTTATCTTTTCAAAACAGTTAGTTTCTCATATCAAATTCTTTTAGTGTCTGAACTTCCCAGATGATGGCAGATTGAAAAGTCTTTATGATAAAGGAGATGGTTATGTCAAATTCTGAGGAGTCTTATACAGTCAATGAAAGTATATATTTGTCACTTTTTTTTATTTGTGTATGATTCAAACTGATACTACATTGTACATGTTGTAGTACTTGTATCTTATCTATGATTAACTCAAAGTTATATAGATAACAAAACACTTGCAGTTACATACATTTGTACATGACACAGGACAATCACTGACAAGATTTAAGACTTGCTAGCAGTAACTGAAAGCCAGCACAAATACCTAATCTGTTGACAGTACACTCTTATACAGGTGGCTGTACCTCACTTTGACATTAGATTTAACGTCATATCAGAAGGAAAACAATTGTGTTGATTTTTCTTATTCGAACATATTTGGATTACAATTTACAGAAAACTACCACAAGGGCTGGGGATTTCCAGCTAGGGAGGAAATATTCCCATACATTTTGTAAGTCTTGAACTGGCAAATGGTATGAATCAATAACGACAGCAAGAGGCGATACAATATAAAAAGAAGATGTGGATTTGATTGCCAATGAGACAACTCTCCACAAGAGACCAAATGACACAGAAAGTAACAGCTACAGGTCACCGTGCAGCCTTCAACAATAAGCAAAGCCCATATCACAAACTCCGCTACATTTACATGTATAAAAGGCCCCAAAATCACAAATGTAAAACATTAAAACAAGAAAACTTATGGCCTAATTAATAAACAAAAAATGAACAAAAACAAATATCATTATGTAACTAACAAAGCAACATAGAACAACCACTGAATTACAGGCTCCTGACTTGGGACTGGCACATACATATACAGAATGTGGCGGGTTAAACATCATGTAACAAAAATTACATGTAAGGAAATCCCAACCCTCACCCTTATTATAGTTATAAATAGATTATGACAAGTTTACAGATCAAGCTCAATATATATTCTGTTCAGAAAAATAACTTCAGATGTTTTATTTTGCAGAGCTTTATAGTCCTTGGACTTAAAAAATTCATGCAAATAATCAGTTTTATCTGTTTATCACTTTTTTTGGTTATATACATGTACATGTATGCTTGAAGATATTGATCTGATAATTATGATTTATCATGATTATTGTATAGTTTACCATGACCAGTTGCATATCAAGTTTAAAATTTGTTTCAGTTCGAATGATTTTATTTTGGCAGAAACTGATCAGGAATTATGGTCCAAAACAAGTATTTTGCATGTTTCATGGCAATAAATTGTGTAAGTGTAGGATCTCTATGTACCACTGTGTACATGTAGGTTCCATACCTCAAAGGAAGGTTTGGATTAATTTTGGGGTAATGGACTAAACCTTTGATAATTATGGACCAAAACCAAAAAACAAATATATAGATATAAGAAGATCTGGTATAATTCCTTCACTTAAGATTAATTTAAATGACATAGAAGTTAACATATTATAAAACTACAGGTCACAGTACATCCTTCAACAATGAGCAAATCTTATACAGTGTACCTTTCTATGGATCTCTATGAAATTGAGCCTCAGGTTCGATACCAAAGTGGTAAGATCAAAGGGTTTATTATAGAAGTGTAAGGAAAATTGTATAAAAATCAATTACAAATGGTGACAGGTCACAACTTGAAAACTAATTTAATAATGACAAAAGGGGAGGGTCTTTAGTTACTATGTAAGACTACAATGGGATGACCTGCTTTTAGTTTAAACTACTGGGCCAAATTTAATAAAACTTTAAAGCCTCTAGATGATATTTGATAGTACAATTCCAAGTTTAATACTGAATAGAAAGAAATTCATGTATATTATAGGCTAATTGTTTGCAAAACTCTTTGAATAGTATTGTGTCCACATGCTAAATACTGTTTTCTCCTTTCAGCAATATTACAAGGAATGGACAGAGGAGTTGACTATTGATAATGACTGATACTGGAATGAAGTAACCTACACGCAGAGTCCAATGACTCCATGCCTGACAGTCCATTTTACATGTACAAAAATTTAAAATGTATGTTGACAGCCAATGCTAAGTATTAATCTTAATATATTAATCCTATATACAATGATTGTACATGTATGTGCATCTCTGAGACTTATATTTTGCTGTTGTGTGGCTTCATTTCTGACCAGAGACTGATAATATTAGATTATCCTGTATTTTAAGTTCAAATATTATGTACTAGTAACTACATGTCAGGGTTTGACACTAACTAAATGTATGTACTAGCCTGCAGGGCTAGTGAAATTATTATTCTACTAGTCCTCTTATCAAATCACTAGCCCTCCAAGTGCCGAAGGCACTTGACGGCGGTCGTACAACGGCACGACCCTATCTAGGAGGGTCTGGGGCATGCCTCCCAGAAAATTTTGATACAAATGAAGCAAAATCCTATGTTCTGGAGCATTTCCAGAGGGTTTTGAACATGTTTTGTTTCATGAAATTTCACTGGTTTGCTAATAAAAAATACCAAAAAAAAAAAAAAAAAATTTCATATTTTAATCATCTATATTAAGAATGTGTTCGACTTATTTTAAAGACCCCTTTAGATCATTACTTCATCATTCTCCTCATTTTACTTGTCATTATTACTAGTGTCTTTAATGAAGATGGGTAAGTAAGGATTTACAAATACACCAACAAAAGAGGAAAGGTTTGCCCTTGCTGTTTTTATCATAATTCTTCATCGACTCCTTCTTTTCCCTTGTTGTTTGTTACTTTTTTCTTTTTTTTTTTTGCAGGACGAAATTTTATTCCTAAAATCTGTATATTTTACCAGAGACCTATAATTTAGTATATATTATATGTCAGTGATATTGTTTGCCTCAAATCACATCCGAAATACAGCTTTTTCCCCTAAAGAAAATTCCCAATTACTTAAAAACTGGCTTAAAATTCCTCCCAATAAGTTGTACAATTTTCCCAAACAGTGATGGCATCAGTAGTAATGTATGTAAATTTCGTATTTATGTTAGTATTTTGATATTCTGAAAGCACTTTTGAGATCCAGGTTTCTGATCAGAATCATCACGGCGTTTGTAACACACGTGGTTTTCAATCTATTAAATACCATCATTGTTTCAGTTTCTTTCCTCCCAAAAGTACCTTTCATAAAAATGTCTGACAATCAAAATATCGTGAATAAACTGTACAATAAAGACAGCAAAGGTCAGCAAAAATGTGGGATTTGTTGACAATTAAAATTTTGTAAAATTCCTAGTTATAAACAAAATTTTGACTAGCCCGTCGGACTACTGTGATGAAAACTTTACTAGCCCTCCTAATTTTTACTAGCCTCGGGCTAGCGGACTAGCGTTAGTGTCGAACCCTGCATGTACTCAATGACTTTCATTCATTTAACTTGTAATAATTATGATGCAGCATCCAACAAAAGTATATCTTTTGACCTTGATTGTATGCCTCACTGAATGTGTACATGTATGAATTCTTTCAGATTGTGGTACTTAAAAAGTTTTGAGTGTTTTACATATATTATATACATGGTCATTGGAATTTAGATAAATTTGATTTCTGATAATGGCAGAGTGTTTTGAACATTGCTTCATAGTGATGATCAGATTACCTTTAATTAATATATACAATGTACATGTACACTGCTACTTTTGCAGGTACTTTTCTGTATTAAAATCTGTAGACTAGTACTGGACATTTACTTTTAATATTTTAAGTACTATTTCTTTACTTTAAAATTATTGTAATATTTAGGTACCTGTATTTTTGTACTAAAAAATTTGGTATAGAAATAATACCCACAGTGATCACAATATTCCATGTTTGAAAATCATAACTTTAAGAGATTTGAAATAGACAAGCTTTCAAAAGCTGAAAAATGTAACGTGTAATATATAACATGAATAAAAACTGTAGTACTTAAATTTTGAGTACAAATCAATCAAGTACTGTAAAATACATGTACAGGTACCTCAATATTACAATAATTTTAAAGTTACAAAATAGTACTGAATATTAAAGTAGATTTCCAGTAATACATATTTTGGTACAGAAATAGTACCTATCAGGCTATGCAAAAGAAGCAGTGTACATTTTAGCTCAACTGGCGGAAGGGCCAAGTGAGCTTTCTCATCACTTGGCATCTGGCGTCTGTCGTCGTTGTCATCGTCGTCCGTCGTCGTTAACTTTTACAAAATCTTATACTCTGAAACAACTGGGCCAAATTAAACCAAACTTAGCCACAATCATTATTTGGGTATTTTGTTTGAAAAATGTGTCCGTGACCTGGCCAACCAACCAAGATGGCCACCATGGCTAAAAATAGAACATAGGGTAAAATGTAGATTTTGGCTTAACTCTGAAACCAAAGCATTTACAGCAAATCTGACATGGGGTAAAATTGTTTATGAGGTCAAGATCTATTTGCCCAGAAATTTTCAGATGAATCGGACAACCCGTTATTGGGTTGCTTTCCTGAATTGGTAATTTTAAGGAAATTTTGCCGTTTTGGTTATTATCTTGAATATTATTATAGATAGAGATAAACTGTAAACAGCAATAATGTTCAGCAAAGTAAGTTCTACAAAAGTCAAACATGACCAAAATGGTCAGTTGACCCCTTAACTTAGCCTTAAGGAGTTATTGCCCTTTATAGTCAATTTTAACTATTATTTGTAAAAATTTTGTAATCTTTACAAAATCTTCTCCTCTGAAACTACTAGGAAAAATTCAACGAAAGTTGCCCACATTCATCATTAGGGTATGTAGTTTAAAAATGTGTCTGATGACCCGCCCGTGAACCAAGATAGCCGACATGGCTAAAAGTAGTACATAGGAAAATGCAGTTTTGGCTCATATCTCTGAAACCAAAGCATTTAAAGCAAATCTGACAGAAGATAAAATTGTTCATTATGTCAAGATCTATCTGCCCTGAAATTTTCAGACCAATCAGTCAACTTGTTGTTGGGTTGCTGCCCTGAATTGGTAATTTTAAGAAAATTTTACAGCTTTTGTTATTATCTTGAATATCATTATAAATAGAGATAAACTGTAAACAGCAATAATGTACAGCAATGCAAGTACTACAAATAAGTCAACATGACCAAAATGGTCAATTGATTGCTTAAGGAGTTATTGCCCTTTATGGTCAATTTTAGCTCACCTGGCCCAAATGGCCAAGTGAGCTTTCTCATCACTTGGCGTCCGTCGTCGCCGTCGTTAACTTTTACATTTGAACTTCTTCTAGAGAACCACTGAATGGAATGAAACCAAACATGGCATGAATGTTCCTTATGAGGTGCTGACCAAGTGTTGTTACTTTGAAGCCGATCCATCATCCAAGATGGTCGCCAGATAGGACTTTGTTTAACATAGGACCCTATGGGAAATAAGTACAAATGTCTTCTTTTAGAGAACCACTAAATGGAATGAAATAAAACATGGCATGAATGTTCCTTATGAGGTGCTGACCAAGTGTTGTAACTTTGTAGGCCATCCATCTTCCAAGATGGCCGCCAGTGGGGGACTTTGTTTAACATAGGACCCTATGGACAATACATACAAATGTCTTCTTTTAGAGAACCACTAAATGGAATGAAACCAAACATGGCATGAATGTTCCTTATGAGGTGCTGACCAAGTGTTGTTACTTTGAAGCCGATCCATCATCCAAGATGGCGCCAGAGAGGACTTAGTTTAACATAGGACCCTATGGAAAATACATACAAATGTCTTCTTTTAGAGAACCACTAAATGGAATGAAATAAAACATAGCATGAATGTTCCTTATGAGGTGCTGACCAAGTGTTGTTACTTTGTAGCAAATCCATCAACCAAGATGGCTGCCAACAGGGACTTAGTTTAACAAAGGACCCTATGGGAAATATATACAAATGTCTTCTTCTAGAAAACCGCTTAATTGATTGAAACCAAACATGGTATGAATGTTTCTTTTGAGGTGACCAAGTGTTGTTACTTTGTAGCTGATTTGTCATTGTCCTTATAAAGTCATTTTCTACAATTTCAATGAATTTATTGGTAATTTCTGTAAACTTTACAAAAGTCTTCTGCTTTTGATTAAATTCTGGGCCAATATTAAACCAAATTTGGCCTCAATTATTATTAGGATATTTGTTATGATTTTTGTCTATTTTACATGATTTCCAAAACCAAAGTAGAATCAGGTGAGCGACACAGGCTCTTGGGAGCCTCTAGTTAACAATTTTCAAAATTTTGTAAATTTTACAAAATATTTTCACTCACTTCTGGGCCCAGTTCATTATAGATAGAGATAATTGTAAGCAGCAAGAATGTTCAGTAAAGTAAGATCTACAAACACATCACCAACACCAAAACACAATTTTTGTCATGAATCCATCTATGTCCTTTGTGCACATAGACCATGTAGACCAAGGTGAGCGACACAGGCTCTTTAGAGCCTCTAGTTTTGTATATGAATAGAATTTAATTGTTGCAGATTGAAAATTTTTAGTAATTTAAAAATAAGGAGATGTAGTAGGATTGCCAATAAGAAAACGATCATGATCAGCCACGTTCAACATGAAGGGGATGTAAGCACTTTTAGGCCACTTTTATTATGACCTTCAACAATGAACAGAACAATACTGCTTAGTCAGCTGTTAATGATCCTGACAAAATGTGCAACAGTTCAATCTAGAAAACTAGTACAAGCCATTTTGCTAGTAATGTTCACTTATTGGTTATAAAAAAAAATCAATTGTTTTCTCTGTTGTGTGCTAAACTGACTAGGGTTTGTCTCACCGAAAGAGAAATTTGATTTTTTCTCTATTATGTCAACCAAAAAATCTAAAAATTTCTGTCTGACCTAATTATCCGATTCACTGCTCTTGGCAAATATTTTTTACAACAGTTGCCTGTGTGAATTTGATATAGGTATATCTAAATGAATTTTCAGTTGTATTGCTATTTTTTTATTTGGAAAACATTAATCAGGGTTCAGGGCTTATATGTTTATAATAATTAATGGAATTTAAATTTTCAGAATTACACATTTGTAGCTCCCAAGATGTAAAGTGGAAGTGAAGTTATACAATGAAATGAATGAATTGATTAGATATACATGTAGAGGAGACCCTAGATCAACAGTACATGTAACTGGTATGTATTTGTTACAGTATTTGTAGTCAAAATGGTATAACAAAATGCAGAATCCTGTCATGCCTGTGCAAATGTAAAAGGAGTCCACACAAACTGACAAAATAAAAATTCTATCAATCAACAGATCAATGGTAAAGTTAATCTGCTATATACATGTATGGAATAGGCATTTATTTACCCTTTTCTGTCCATGTAAATTTATGAGAATAGAATTTTATTATCTGTATTTCCTAAGATTTCAATTCTTATTTCACATATTGATATTCCCATGTGTTATGCTTGTAGTTTGAGGAAAATTATCAAAATAGCTTGACCAAGATTAAACAATTACTGGTATCATGAATCAGGCCATTTTGTCTTGTCTGCAACTGATTGTATAGTGTACATGTCTGTCTTGGCAGGGTTCATCTTACCATGACCTGATATTCATGGTTCATTGGTCAATAATAAGTTTCATATTTTGGTCTGTTTGTTGTATACTATATACAAGCTATAATTAATTAAGAGATCAGCTATATTTGGTGTAGGTAATGATTGTAAGGTGCACATGTCTGTCTGGCTTGGTTTTTCTGACCTTGGAGTTGGTATTACATGTATTTGCTTGACAGTACTTTTTTATGGGTCATTGGTTATGTTAACTGGGCAAATCACCAATTGATCATGTCGAAGCTTAAAATACAATACAGTTATCTCCTTTTATAAGTTTGGTAAATCATTGAAGATTAAACATGTTAAATTGATGTAATCTTTTTTGCTTGACTACAGAAACAAACTTGCTGATTTTGTTATATTACAGGAACTGTAGGAAGTATTCCAAGAGTCTGATTGCTTAGTATGCATTACAGGATTTTATTATTGGAGCAACATCTTAGGAGGATAAGTGCAAATGTATGAAGGAATCCTTGGGAACAAAAAACAATTATATGCAGAAGAGGAGTCTTAAACATTATTAACAGAGTCAAAGTAGTGGTGTATTCAAGAAATGTAAACCAACTGGAATTAACTATTGTGTATATTTTTTCAACCTCAAGTACTTTCAGAATTATAATACAATTCAAATTCAAATTATTGTGTCAACATACATGTTACAGTAAAAAATGAAAATGTTTTAAAATGAATTTTATATAAAAATGAAATAACAAAATTTGTTATCTTATTGTGCAGCCAAACTTTGAGATCAACATTATGCATTAACTTTAAGATCAGGGTTAAAATTGGAAAAAAAACTATTTTTACATATATGAAGTAATGAGTAAATGGTTGTGAATTACAGAGACTTTCAATATGGTACATTTGTATATCAGCTATATTTCACAGAACTTTCTATTTTAGTTTATTAGTACAATGAGATATGAGGTATACATCAATCAGACAGCAATACTACAACAAAAACACCTGAAGGCATTTAGGTGCTAACATGCAGTCCTCAACAAAAGACAGGTGTCTTAAAGATATGACATGATCTAATTAATTGACCAGAGGCTATAAACAATTACAATATGAATCGAGAATAGCCATCAACATCAAATTCTTAGAATTTTTTTTTTTAGTTAAGATGAAATTTAAGACAACCACTGAAACGGTTTCTGGCTTTAAACAGGTACATGCATATGTTGCGAGGTGAACTGTTTTTTCTTCTTCAAAACCTTCTTAAAAAGAATTGGCATCTTGTGCAAGTATACTTTTCCATAATGTGATTGGTTTGTGTCAAAACTGAAAACCACACAATATGACTTATATATACATACATAATAAAATCAACTAAAATGAAATATACATCAGTGCAAACATCTATAAATGACCACAGTCCATAAATCATTTTCAAATAAGGTTTGAGACTCGAACACAACCAAAATAGTTCTAGGAGTGAACTAAGGTGCCCTGGATATTATTTATAACCTGTGATGATTTTCTTGCTTTCTTCGTTTAAGACCAAAAACATTTGGATACAAAGAAAGTAGAAATAGAATGGAAGTATGAACACATGGTCAAGACCAAGAAGAATGTTAAATAAGATCAAATCCTGTGAAATTTGTGTGATTGAGGCTGAATTCACTGTAATTTCATTTAATAAAAGAAGCTCGATTCACGTTAATTTCACGTGAAGGCTCAATTCACGTGAATTTCACATGAAAATTTCACGTTAATTTCACGTGAAATCTCAATTCACGTGAATTTCACATCAGATTCACGTGAAATTCACGTGAAAAATTTCACGCGAGTTTCATGTATAAGCTCGTTTGAGGTGAATCTCACGTGAAAATTTCACATGAAATTCACGTGAATTTCACGTGAAATTTACGTGAACAAAATTTGCCTGTGTAGGATATCCTAGGGAATCGTTAGAACATTTTAGCGATAATAATCGAACGTTAAACCGCCAAAGTATCACCCAGATTTTAAATCCGCTTTAGCTCAAACTTAAATCACCAATTACATTTTGAGCGTCTGAAAGCGAATCCGTTTTTTTTTTTTTTATCTTTAATAAACTTCAGTAGATAAATATATTTTATGCCAAAACATCACAATATTAAAAGTTGAATGCAACACTGAACGTCTTTTAAAATACTTTGCTCGCCGCAATATAGGCTTTTTGTGCTGATGCGGCGTAACGCAACCACCAATCAATCAAATGTAATACAAATGGTCTCATTGGTTCCTTTTGTTTAAAATCATCGTAGATTACAGCAGTTGAGTTTAAGTTCATATATGAACAATTTGAAATCTCTAATAATATTCTCCAAGCTATCTCTTTGCCTTACAATACTCTTACCGATAATGCAACACAACACCTTGCTTATCTTGGTTTGTTCCAACAAATAACTACTGTTCAAGGTACACGTATGGTTACGTTTTATTTATATCGGTAAGTTTTCGCTTACATTGGATGAAGAAATTACAAGTGAATAGATTAAATAAAAGATTATAATGTCGACGCTAAAATATTCAATAGTAGTTAAAATGGGTTAAATATCTTGCGGCTATCTTTACAGCCTTGCTTCTTTCATTTAGACTGTCATGTCCACATGTGCTGGTTCATGGCACGGTTACGACAGACCATTTGGTGGGCATCATCCCAACTGTCTCAGGAGTAATTAAACGGCATCTCTAAAGTTTCTATTGTTACAGATTTTCATGTCTCTTCGTAAAAATATTTTCATTCTGACTTGTAGAATTTCTATATGTTGTAATTCTACTTTATACTGGAATGTTTACTCCGACGAAATAGAAACTCTAGGGAAAATTAGTCACGATATGTTTTACACTAGTCATCTGTGTACTTCTTCCTTTTCAGAAAAAAACTTAGCTTAAGGTTTTAATATTATGTTATCCGAAAATGGATGGTATATTTGGCGTTATGAAATCTTGTTTTACCAACATGAATAACTTGCACAAAACTGATTTTAATTCAACTGCGAGTTTAAGATCACACAAAGTATGTAATCATAATAAGACTATTTACAGTGAGGTAAATCAAATTGTTTGAAATAAATGAACTGAGCAGAAAACGTTGACTTTCTACTCAACTTCTCCTTGACAACTCTTATATTAACAAACACACTGTAAAATTATAGAAACGTTGCTAATATGTTTTATGTACAAATTATTAGATATTTGAAGGTGAATTGTCTTTAAATTGTTTCCGATATCTAACGATGTCAGTACATTGTTTCAGTATCAAAATGGAGATTGCGTATTTGACATAAAAACTACAAAATCCTATAATTGTTGAAACTTGATATATTATCCACCAACATATATGGAAACATTATTCCTCAAAACACTGAAACAGTATTGACAAAGAAAAAACAGCTTCTGCTATCATATTATTATATTTCTGGTCATAAAAGTATTAGCATAGATAACCGGATAAGCAAAATCAGAAAACAGAATCGCATCTTTATTCGTAAAGGTCATACTTTTCAAATTACACTGGATATGTTTACTGTCATCTAAAAGAGTTAAGGCCAATTTCTTCTGATTTATTTCACACCAGGGTCATTTTTCAAAACGTCTTCCTATCTTTACGTAAATTCACTTTATCATAGCTCCATGATTGTACTATAAGGTTCTTATAATATCAGTGGATATTTCTAAATATGATACAATCTTAACGGTCTGAAGAAAGCTCAAAACAGCAACTTTGAGAATTTTTAGCAAATTTGAATACATTTTTGATCTTATTGATATATTTTTTTAAAATATACTCTTTGATATTCAAATTCCGGTAGGGTTGAAAACTGTAAATCCAGAAAAGCGTTTTTGATGCATCAACTTCATCTGTATAGTGTTCTCTTCATATTAAAATCTTGACCCTTTAAGTAAAACAAATACAGGGGAAATTGACCTAATTTATTTGTAAAAAAAAAAACCGAAAAAACTATGTAATTTCTCTTTTCTTATTTTTATATACCAAATAATACAAAGAAAGGGATATTTCAAACATGCTTAATTTCAATACATGTGAACCTACGTGATTTTGGACACATGTTAATATGATAGTGCAAACAGCGACATGAGAGATACGTAATTTTTTTTCACCCAATAAAATTGCCCGAGGGAAATATGACTTTTTGAGTGTGAACAAATCTTCGTTTCTCCCTAAGTCAAGGGAAATGAATGTTTTATTCCACTGCCTATACCTTTTTAATCCCTGAAAATAAAATATTAATTTACATACAATGTTTCTTATACTCTTGCTTGTATACCAAGTAACTAAACACGACATAAACGTTGATAAACAATATTGATCAAAAGTTTAATTATTTATTTTTTAAAGAAGTTTTTCTCTGTTTTTTATGTCTGAAATAATTATGAACACAAACATTACTATACTATTGCTAATTATAAACGTTATGTAAATTAACCGCGGGTAAAGTCATACGAGGTAGTCCCGATCTTCAGAGGTGAATATGAAGTTTTTTCAATGTCACGTGAGATAGTCTCAACCAATCAAATGTTGATTTCGCTATCAATATTTACATACAGTGGAATAATGGTTAATAGAATATATTTGAATATGATTCATATGATATAATTTTGTAGTATAATATAAAAAAAACTTATTGCACATTTTTTCATATTCCTGAAGATTTCATAATGGTCAGAATGCCTTACTCATGGCTGAAATGTGTAATAATAGTAACTTATGCGAGGATTGGGTATGTTATGATCACATGTCAACATGCACTAGAAATGGGAAGCAAAACAATGGGAAGGCGTATGTACACACTTTAAGTTGCTTTTGTGACGTAATGATACCCTACTTAAATTGTATGAAGTGGTTGATAATTATTAGCTATTTATAAAAACAGCTGCAGGATATCTCATAATCACTAACTTTTCAATCAAATAAAGATCCAGTGGAAAATACAACCAATTATACTAGCAATGCTTTTATTATCATCATTTTCTGTTACAGAAATTGCTCCTCCAAATTAAGGACCAGCATGAATATTTGTGTTGATTTTGTATCATTAATTAAATAACTCGAATTAACTTTGATGCTATTTGGGTTCCTAATTAAATCGAAAGCTCCACTACACAAGCGATGAATCAGTCAACGATTTTGGTATTTCATAATTTGTCTTGGTTTCTCAAAATGAAATGAGGTTAATATCCATATCATAGGCAATACAAAATGTACTGAAAAGTCATATCATGATGAATGAAAGAAAACGCTTCGACTAAAAGAAAAAGACAAAAAAGACAAACAACAATTCACCAGAAGAGTGGTAGTTACAAGAATTCGTTTTGCTAACGTCAAAGTCTACTAGACTTGTTAAAATCTTTTAAATATCGCTTGTGGTTTGTTCTAGAAGGGTATCTTACAAAAAGTAGGTTTTGAGTATTTTGAATATACACGTATATATACAGTTGACAGTTCTTTATCGCTGAACCTGTTTTGTCTGACTTTTTGATATATAATTCCGTACTTATGAACATTCTTTAAACTATTTCAATTAAAATCAGAAACAATTATTGTAAAATGGTCCTGAAAATAAAGATTTTACCAGAATTGATCTGTTTTGATCGTCGATACATCATTTTAATATATTTCCGCCAAAGAAGACCGTGAGACGGAAACGTCTGGAAATATGAGTTAAAGGTTGTTATTAATACATTAGAGACATTGTATAGTTCTTAAATGTCCGTATTGCTTCACAGACTTATAATTATAGATAGGACAGATTTGAGATCATAGGAAATATTTGTGCAGATATTGTACAACGCGAGCGCTAACAAAACAGATGTAAACTCCAGAATCATGTTACCTTAATGACCATTAACATTTGGGTCAGTAGTGAAGAAATACCTACTAACTCTTTCGAAGCACCCGATTTCCATCCCACATTTGAAGAAAGGCCTACTCACTTTTCCGAGCACCTGATTCACTCCCACTTGTGAAAAAAGACCTACTAACACTTTTAGAGCACCTGATTTCACTCCCACTTATAAGTACGATTATGATTGTTAGATATTCATGTTTCTGTCATATTTTTGCTAACTATTTTGTTTATCTTTTGTCAGTTTATCCTCTGTAATAGATACAAGCCATTTTAGAATGACAAAGTCCATTATATGCGAGTTGTGGGAGTTAATAAGAGGAGCGAGTAATTTAATATATATGATATCTGAGGAACTCCTTATATTGTCACTTATATGTGTCAGTTATTTTCTGTTCTGTCAATTATCATTATTGTAATTGTTTATTATTATTATCATCATTATTACAATTCGTTTATTTTTTTTATCAAGAATATTCACTCACTTTGCTGAGAATGCAACAGGTAAAGTTATATTGGTTCTCCACAATGATAACTCGACAATATGAAAACTGAACTAAATGCATTATTTCTAAGTCGCCCATCTGTCTCTTTTTCTTAATGAAATCTAAATTTAAATATGAAGAAGAAATGTTAGTCATTGTTTTATACTTGATTTTAAGTTCAACTGGCACATATTAGTAATATAACACCATCAATATGTTTTCTTATATATACCGTAATGAATAGTATAATGGATTGTTCAGAGAGGAAATTCTTAGCCAATCGACACATCTGGTCTTATGAGCTCGTTAACAATGTAAACTTTATCTCTATCAGTATTGCTCAAAACCAAAGTCTCCAAAGGATGTTTCAATACTGGAGGGCTATATCGCCAAAGGGACATAAACTGAATAGCCAAAGTTATCTAAGGTGAAATTAAAAAACACAATGTATGTTCTGAATGCTGTCAATGATTTCAAAGGGGAAATCATAGTATAACAAACGAAACCAAGGTCAAAGGTCAAAAATTGTGAGAAGGATGGTTATTTTAAAGATTTATCTTGAGGAGTGTTATTGTTTTCATAAGTGGATGAATTCAATAAGGAAACGACTAATATTAAGTATTAAAACGTATGCGTAATATACAAAAAAAAGAATTTTCCACATTTTACGGGAATAAAGCGAATACTAGTATTGCTAAACCCAACATTTTTCATCGTGTGCATTATCTAACATAACAACGTGAATTATCTAACGTAGAAACGTGAATGATCTAACATAAAAAACGTGAATTATCTAACACAAAAACGTGAATTATCTGAATATAAATACGTGAATAATCTGAATATAAAAACATGAAGAATCGTTATGATTTTATGCTTTTTTCAGGTATATTGTTAATATTTTTCAAACAACCTGTTTAATAATTTCGTTTGCCGCCAATTGATATTTGTGTGATCTTTAATCATACCATTAGTATCTATAGTATACATCAACCAAATACAGTACATAGCTATACTATACTTACAAATTGAAAATATCATGATTGGTCACAAGCAACGCTTCATTATACCATTGAATTTTCTGTCTGAAAGGATCTGAAAATTGACCCAATGAGTGAATATGACTACATAAACCCATTCAGATCAAATTATTAGCTTCCGATAAAAAAAGTTTACCAATTTGTATCTCCATGTGTTACAGTACATCGGAGATACCAATTCTGGTTTTTACTCGACGGAATGGAAGCTCATTGTAACGAAATTTGAAACAGAATAGACTCAATGACGAGCTTCCAAATTGACGTAAATGATACACGTGTAAACTATCCATTGGAACTAGATTATATGTCTTGTCAATTTTGATGTGCATTAATTGTACTTATCATTTATTGTAAAGATAAAAATAATGTCATTTGTGGAAAATAGAACATCAACGTGTTTAAAGGAATTTTCTATTTGTTATAAATATCTAAGCATTTATTATCATAGGAAACAATTTGATGTGAAGTGGCAATTAAGGCACCTAATAAATATTTTTAGAGATAAAAGTTATTGACTACGTCCTAACGGTCTTTTTGACATGAATCTGTACTGAAATAAAGAATGACAGGTTAAAAAAACTTGTATTTATCTGTTCTCTTTTTACCAAGATCATACAGAAACGTTATATTTATCAAACTCACTGGTCTTTTTTTTATAGTGCCTGATAATGTTTTACTGCGTAAACATAATGATCATAGCATATCATTGCAATCTAAGATATCATAACTCATTTACAAATGATCATGGGGGTAATTATTGAAAATTAGAGAACTCCAATGAGTCTAGAAATTAAGCCTCTCATGTTATGAAAAGAACCAGGTTTGGTATAATTGTGTTTAGCTGTTGTAGTCTTTTATTTAAAATTGTCGGTCATGCCATTTCAAGCTATTCTCTGAAAGTGACACAACAATAACATTGAAAACCGGGAATCAGTCAGTTCCAAAATAATGGACGACACAAACAATAACATTGAAAACACGGAGATGGTCAGTTCCAAAATAATGGACGACACAAACAATAACATTGAAAACCGGGAATCAGTCAGTTCCAAAATAATGGACGACACAAACAATAACATTGAAAACCGGGAATCAGTCAGTTCCAAAATAATGGACGACACAAACAATAACATTGAAAACACGGAGATGGTCAGTTCCAAAATAATGGACGACACAAACAATAACATTGAAAACACGGAGATGGTCAGTTCCAAAATAATGGACGACACAAACAATAACATTGAAAACACGGAGATGGTCAGTTCCAAAATAAGGGACGACACAAACAATAACATTGAAAACACGGAGATGGTCAGTTCCAAAATAATGGACGACACAAACAACACTATTGAAAACACGGAGATGATCAGTTCCAAAATAATGGACGACACAAACAATAACATTGAAAACACGGAGATGGTCAGTTCCAAAATAATGGACGACACAAACAATAACATTGAAAACACGGAGATGGTCAGTTCCAAAATAATGGACGACACAAACAATAACATTGAAAACACGGAGATGGTCAGTTCCAAAATAATGGACGACACAAACAATAACATTGAAAACACGGAGATGGTCAGTTCCAAAATAATGGACGACACAAACAATAACATTGAAAACACGGAGATGGTCAGTTCCAAAATAATGGACGACACAAACAATAACATTGAAAACACGGAGATGGTCAGTTCCAAAATAATGGACGACACAAACAATAACATTGAAAACACGGAGATGGTCAGTTCCAAAATAATGGACGACACAAACAATAACATTGAAAACACGGAGATGGTCAGTTCCAAAATAATTGATGACACAAACAACACTATTGAAAACACGGAGATGGTCAGTTCAAAAAATGGACGACACAAACAATAACATTGTAAACACGGAGATGGTCAGTTCCAAAATAATGGACGACACAAACAATAACATTGAAAACACGGAGATGGTCAGTTCCAAAATAATGGACGACACAAACAATAACATTGAAAACACGGAGATGGTCAGTTCCAAAATAATTGATGACACAAAGAATAACATTGAAAACCGAGAATCAGTCAGTTCCAAAATAATTGACGACAAAACCAACAAAACAGAAAACCCGGAAACAGTCAGTTTCAAAATAATTGACGACAAAACGAACAACATTTAAAACTCGGGGATAGCCAGTTTGAACATAAATGACGATACAACAAATAACATAAACAGTTTAACGATAAATGACGATATATGCAACAACTTTTAAAACTCAAGAAATTGTAAGTTCGAAAATGAATAACAACACAATCAATACCATTCAAAACCAGGGGATAGTCAGTTCAACGATAGTTTTTGACAGAACCAACAACATCGAACACCGAGAGTAAGTCAGATCGGCGATAATTGGATAATTTAGAGACTCTGACGTTGAACAAAGTCGTCATGGTCTCTAAACATATTTGCAGCAGAATTGCATAGTTATTCATGTGATATTTTTTCAATATGTTATCTCATGGCGTATACATCAATAAAATATTATGCGATAGCTGTACAATAACGATAGTTTGTATCGTTTAAATTGAAATCCAGAATGAAAATTACCCAGACGCATACTACCATAAAACAGAGGACTAATTCAAAGAGAAAGTATTATTTCAGTTTCATTTCAGAAATGTAAATATTTGGTGTATATTAAACTTCTATCCCATTATATGATTATTTGAATGAATGAAAATTACTTCCGAGGTACAATATGTTTCACAGCATGAATTTAATTTCTGACTGAAAAAATGTAAAGATGGTGTCTTATTGAAAAATAGAATATGTAGAATGCCTTTATTAGATGATTTAAATTGGTTCCGTTCGTTTAATGCATAGTTCCGTCTCAGACGATTAATTAAATCACAATTCAATTGATCGTATTGACCGTTTTGTCATTTAAAATTTGTATTCATTTGCTATCTCACTATTTTGATAAATTGACCTAAGTTTGTTGTAGGTGTAAGATTTGAAGGTCAATTTTATATCACTTTCTTTTATGAATAAAGGAGATCATAATTGTTCTTCAATTTTCGACATAACCAGTAGATATCATACATAGAGGAATCGAATTGAGCATACTATTCTGACTCTCCTAGACTGAATCAGGTTAAGCCTTTTATACTGACACTCCAATATTGAATCGAGTTGAGCATACTATACTGACACTCCTAAATTGAATCGAGTTCAGCATACTTTACCGACACTCCTAGATTGAAAAGAGGTGAGCATTCGATACTGACTCTCCTGGATTGAATCGAGGTGAGCATAATATACCGACACTCCTGGATTGAATCGAGGTGAGCATACTATACTGACACTTCTAGATTGAATCGAGTTGAGCCTTATATACTGACACTCCAATATTGAATCGAGTTGAGCCTTTTATACTGACACTCCAATATTGAATCGAGTTGAGCATATTATACTGACATTCCTAGATTGAATCGAGTTGAGCATACTATACTGACACTCTTAGATTGAATCCAGTTGAGCATACTATACTGACATTCCTAGATTGAAACGAGTTGCGCATACTATACTGACATTCCTAGATTGAATCGAGTTGCGCATACTATACTGACATTCCTAGATTGAATCGAGTTGAGCATGCTATACTGACATTCGTAGATTGAATCGAGTTGAGCATACTATACTGACATTCCTAGATTGAATCGAGTTGAGCATACTATACTGACATTCCTAGATTGAATCGAGTTGCGCATACTATACTGACATTCCTAGATTGAATCGAGTTGCGCATACTATACTGACATTCCTAGATTGAATCGAGTTGAGCATGCTATACTGACATTCGTAGATTGAATCGAGTTGAGCATACTATACTGACATTCCTAGATTGAATCGAGTTGAGCATACTATACTGACACTCCTAGATTGAATCGAGTTGAGCATACTATATTGACATTCCTTAATTGAATCGAGTTGAGCATTCTATTCTGATACTCCTAGATTGAATCGAGTTGAGCATTCAATACTGACAATCCTAGATTGAATCGCGTAGATCATACTATACTGACAACCCAAGATTGAATCGAGGTGAGTGTTCAATACTGACACTCCTAGATTGAATCGAGTTCATCATACTATACTGACACTCCTAAATTGAATCGAGTTGATCATACTATACTGACACTCCAATATTGAATCGAGTTGTTCATATTATATTGACACTCCTAGATTGAATCAAATTGATCATACTATACTGACAATTCTAGATTGAATCTAGTTGATCATACTATACTGACACTCCTAGATTGAATCGAGGTGAGCATTCAATACTAACACTCCTATATTTAATCGAGTTGAGCATACTCAACTGATACTCCTAGATTGAATCGACTTGAACATTCTATACTGATACTCCAAGATTACCTAAGTTCAGCCCGAGATTTTGATGGAGTATCCGCTGATTACGTTTTCTGTTTTCTTTTTGAGTTTAAGGACTAATGTTTTGTCCATCATGTGGTCTTTCTTTACTGGGCTAATGCTCTTGTTGAGTGTATTGCAAACGTAGAAGGATATCCTTTCGAAGCATATCAAAATACTACCGGCTTTAATTAGAATTATTGATGTCGATTTGCACAAACACTTCTCTGTACTCAACAAACATGTCTATTTGTGCTTGTCATTTTTTTTGCTTTCAGCTTTTCTCCTTCGAGGTTTGTTATAGCCACGATTACAATTTTGTTTCCCGTTTAATCAAATCTCGGAAAGCTTCTAGGTTAATAGCTCTTGATCCTTTTAATAAGCTTTGGATTTTCAAATATTTTGGCCTCGAGCATCACTGAAGAGACATTGATTGTCGAAATGCGCATCTGGTGCAGAAAAATTGGTACCGTTTAAGTTATTCTATTAACCTTTAAACAAATAGAACGACAAACGGAACAAAGACAAAAACGAACACAATTTATTGGAGTATATTATATATATATATATATATATATAAGGAAGTGAAACCCAATATTTTTTATGCAAGATCGTCCGGGTTTCTCCTTGTGAAAAATAAAAATAACTTGTAATAAATATTATGCGTTCAAAGTACTTTTTTTTATTTACTTTCAACAGGCACGCTCAATGCTAAATAATTGTAACGGTAATCGAAGCAATTTCTACTTGATCGCTCGATTTCTCTTTGTGATCGATATCCTGGCATCTAGATCGCCGAATTTCCTTGTAGGCGGTGCCATTACCACTATAAAGCCCGATTTTTCCCTGTGATTAATATCCTGGCCACTGTATCGCGCGATTTCCCCCTGTAGTCAATATACTGGCCATTAGATCGCCCGAATTTTCCTTGCAAGCAATGCCATCATCACAAGATCATCCGATTTATCCCTGCAATTGATATATTAGTAATTGATACTAAATTGTCTAATTTCTCTTGTTATCTTAAAAAGGCATTAGCTGTCAAATTCATGCTCACCGATTTGAGTCAAATTCTCATATTTGATTTATAACATACTAAAATGTATATCCAAATTACAAAACGTCTAAATAAACAATTAACAATGCATGGACTCGATAATATGTATCAGCATTTCTTGTGTATTTTAATCTCAACGCCATCTAATTAACCATCGAGAAGACACCCAAAGACTGCCGACGGTCATATAACCCGATATAAACATAAATATAGATATATGTTGATATTCTTTTCATTTTAATAGCCGAGCACGCATAGTACATGCGTAATATATTTCCGGCTTTAAATTGAAGGCCACATAAATACGGATTCAATTGAGGTTGAATTATTGACTTGTTGTTGAGCTTATTTTGACAAATTTTAACCAAACTGACTGCTTAAAACGAAATATTATTTCAAATTTCCGTTTTTATTAATACTTGAAAAAAAAAAGAGAATCGTATTGTCTAAATCGTAACTCATGCCCCTTTAAGTAAATATCAATATGAAAGGATCAATCATTAGCCCAGTACACATCATTTCTTTACTGGAATGATGTACACATTTTCTTTTGTAAAATCGGGTTCCCATACACTATTTTTATATTTTACTTATAAAAATGTTGGTGTTTGAAATCTATTAAGTTTCTCCCCTTTAAGAACCTTTGATTAAGTGTTATGTTCGCAGTGTCTTTTCATTTCTCAAACTTTCTAGCTTTCCTAGTGTATCCTATATTTTTCAAGTAAATAGTTAGAAAAAAACAGCACTTTCTTTCTAGCACTACACGCGAAACTACATGTAAATAGTTATCAAAAGTACCAGGATTATAATTCAGACGCGCGTTTCGTCTACATAATGCTGCGTTCACACGTAATTCGATTTCGATTCGAATTAACTAATTCGAATTAGTTTAATTCGCATTCGAAACGTTTTACGTCCGAACGTAAATTTTAATACGAATTGCAATGCGAGTCAAATTCGCTTTACTGTCCGAACGTCGTTAACTTTTAATTCGCATTATCAGTTAATTAATGCTGCGTTCACACGTAATTCGAATTCGAATCGCATTAACTGATTCGAATTAGTTTAATTCGCATTCGAAGCATTTTACGTCCGAACGTAAATTCTAATTCGAATTGCAATGCGCATCAAATTCGCTTTACTGTCCAAACGACGTTAACTTTTAATTCGCATTAACAATTAATTTATTATAATTTAATTCGAATTACAATTTAGAAAGTGTCCACATCACAGTTTAATTCGAATTAATGCGAATTAACTAATTCGTATTGACGAAAACGCATTTCTAATGCGAATTGGATAATGCGAATTCAATTCGAATTAAACGTACGTGTGAACGACGCATAATTATAATTTAATTTGAATTACAATTTAGAAAGTGTCCACACCACAATTTAAATCGAATTAAAGCGAATTAACTAATTCGCATCAACGAAAACGCATTTTTAATGCGAATTAGCCAATTCGAATTCGATTCGAATTAGAAAAAAAAGAGTGTGTGAACGTGATTAGCGAATTCAATTCGCATTCGATTCGAATTCAATTTGAATTAAATGTACGTGTGAACGAGGCATAAGACTCATTCGTGACGCTCAAATCAAAATAGTTATAATGCCAAACAAGTACAAAGTTGAAGAGTATTGAGGACCCAAAATTCCAAAAAAGTTGTGCAAAATAAGGCTAAGGTTATCTATAACCTGGGATAAGAAAATCCTTAGTTTTCGGAAAATTTAAAGTTTTGTAACAGGAAATTTATAAAAATGACCATATAATTGATGTTCATGTCAACACCGAAGTGCTGACTACTGGGCTGGTGATACCCTCGGGGACGAAACGTCCACTAGCAGTGGCATCGGTCCAGTGGTGTAAATAGTTAACAAAAGTACCAGGATTATAATTTAATACGCCAGACGCGCGTTTCGTCTACATAAGACTCATCAGTGACGCTCAAATCAAAATAGTTATAATGCCAAACAAGTAGAATGTTGAAGAGCATTGAGGACCCATAATTCCAAAAAGTTGTGCCAAATAAGGCTAAGGTTATCTATTCCTGGGATAAAAAAATCCTTAGTTTTTCGAAAAATCAAAGTTTTGTAACAGGAAATTTATAAAAATGACCATATAATTGATATTCATGTCAACACCGAAGTGCCTACTACTGGGCTGGTGATACCTTCGGGGACGAAACGTCCATCAGCAGTGGCATCGACCCAGTGGTGTAAATATGAGTAGACAAAATACATAAAAACCGTTTTAAAATAAGAAGTGTGATGATTTTGTATCTTATGTTAGATAGTTTACCTTAGTTACAGCTCATTAGAAGCCTTATTTTATGTACTTGTATATACTTTAATAAAACATAGAAAAGAATAAGATATTATGCGGGTAAACCTTGGGTCAGGTCAAAGGTGAAGGGGTGTTCCAATGGAAACTCTAATGCGAGTAATGAGGCACTTTGCTCATTGTCATTGTCATAAGTCTACGAAGACGGAGACCTGAAATTACGGTACGTTGATATTCAAGATCGTTGTCTCTTATATGATAGATACTATTACATTAAGTGTAATAAAAAACAGGTTGGCGCCTGTTAGGAAGTGTAATTACGAACAGGTTGGTGCCTGTTAGAAACGGGAACTTGTTCAAGTAGGAGCTTTACAAGTTGTACCGTATTGGACAAGTTATAGCTTGTAGGGTACATAATTGTACCAAAAGGACAAGTGTGTTCCTGACCCAGGACAAATTTGAAATTGTACAAATTTGTACCAGTTGTATATATATTTGAATTACTATAGTTATAAATAGTTCATTATAGAACGCAAAGAGCAGTTGTACATATTTTAGTTCATTGATGTCAATTTATAAATAAAAGTTTACTTGTTGGATAATTTGTAAATAGAACATTTCGGGTTCAGTATCAAACTGGTAACGAACCATGTACATAATAGAAATAAACACGCCTATCCTGTGTACACGTTACAGAAGTAAATATCAAATATGAAAGATTATACTTTGTGTACTAAATTTTGATGGAACCTCGATGTCCGAATGGTCTACGAAATTAAATATACTGTATCACATGCCTGTCAATACATAGGTGTGAGTTCATATCCCGCACGTTGCATGTGCGTTCGGCACCAATCTTAATTGATTAGGATTAACAGTTTTCCTTTCCAGAGGTTGGTAATTCTCCGTCGACACTTAGGCTTCTTCCACCAATGAACACTAGCAGCCACGATATAGCCAACAGTACTGAAAGTGGCGTTAAATACCAATAATCAATCGATCAATCTTAATTTTGAGCTAACAATGTTATTGCACTTAACAAACTGCTGTTATAGTATTGGATTAAACATGCCAATTCTCAATACTAGTAAGTCATAGACAAAGAGACTTTGAATTTGTTGAAATATTAAGGATTTTCTATCACCAGGAAAAGATTACCTTACATGTAGCTGTATTTGGTAAAACCTTGCGATTTTTGGGTCCTCAATTCTCTTTAACGTCTTACTATTTTTGGTCTTTCCAACTTATTCTAACGTCAATGACGAGTCTTTTATAGACGAACTGAGCGTGTGGCGTACAAGATTTTAAACCTGGTATCTTTGATGAGTTTATTTATTTCTCATAATAATACTTTTTAATCATGAAAAATGTTTTTGATTGAAAACAACCAATGAAAAATACTTGAAGATCTTCCATTGTCCTCTATAGTTGTCTTAATGAAAAAATTCCGAAGTCTTAAATTATAAGAAACTGTAAAAACTCATCAAATAAACTAGGCGTATAGTTTGGTATTCGAGACCCGCGTTTCGTCCACAAACGACTGATCAGTGGCACTCGCACCAAATCCGTTGAAGGCCAAATCAAGTACAAAGCTGAAGCTTACTTAAAATCAAACTTTTAGAAAATTAAGTCTATGGCAATCTATACGAGTGGCGGAGAAAAATCTAGTGTTTCAAATAAAATATAAATATATATATATATAGATATTGTTAAAATATACTTTTTCACTTTTTTGGTCTTTTGGAAAATGTTGTTTGTGCTGTATTTAGACCCCTCTACCAAGAAATTTGTTTTGCATGCACACGTATAAAAATTGCGGTTTTTATCCAACGCAATCATAGGTTTGAACGTTGTTTTCAATTGAGACTTGTTTATATTTTTTCGTTTGGGCTTGTATTATATTTGCCTTCGGGTTTATATGATCCATTCATCCTATTTCGACTCTTCAAAATTCAAGAGTCTATCCTAAATTGAGGTAAATTATATGGCCTTCCAAACCCCGTTTCGATTCCTAACATCACTGAAGAGACATTAATTGTCGAAATCCGGATATGGTGTACAAATTTTTGCACCTTTTGTTTGCGGTATACCATCTTTTCCGCAAGTTTATTGTTTTCTGTTTGGTATTAAATTAATAATTAAGATCCATTTTGTTACATCTGGTGATCCGTTTATTTGGCAATCGCCAGTGGCAGTCAGCAGGGTTTAAGAACATTAGTTGTTCGACCTGCTAGTCAAATGCGTTTTGTTAAAATATACTTTTTCACTTTTTTGGTCTTTTGGAAAATGTTGTTTGTGCTGTATTTAGACCCCTCCACCAAGAAATTCGTTTTACATGCACAAGTATAAAAATTGCGGTTTTTATCCAACGCAATCATAGGTTCAAACGTTGTTTTCAATTGAGACTTATATATATATATATATATATTAGAACCCTCTACCCAGAAATTTGTTTTGCATGCAGACGTATAAATAAAAATTACGGTTTTAACCAACGCAATGATAGGTTTAAACGTTGTTTTATATATACTGTGTGGGTAATTCATTATTTCATCGTTTACTTTCAATTAATGTCACACGCATTCTAAAAATAATTCTACAAATCAAGCCTGACTTTTCCCTCCAACGTTCATGCACTATACAAAGGATGTCGTTATCTGTAATTATCCTGTGATTGTCGGTTGGTGTGTTTGTTAGGTCATTAGTAATTGTCAAAGACTGACATTAAAATTAAGTCTAGTGCATTTGTTATATACCAAACCTATAACACAGAACAGTAATCCTACAAGTAATTAACGACGATTCAATTCTATGTATATCATTTATTTTCCTATCAATATGATTTGATATCCGTACCAATCCATGTATTGTAAAAGGAATTTATCTCTCATTCAAAATCATTGGTACATTCATTAACTGTGTTGGAAGTCATAGGTTAATACATCCTTCAGTAATCAAGAAGATCCTAGACATAAATTCTATAACAAAGATAGAGTGAGTCATCGATCATCATTCAGACAAGAATACCACAGATATATAGAAGTAGCACAAAGAAATGGACAACAACTGACATATAACAGGAATTTGATATGGAATTTGAATCAAACTAAGTTAATAACTAAGTCGCACGCAAAATTCAATTTTTAAAAGAGGAAAACGTCATGATAAATAAAGAAATCGCTTATTTAAAGCAAACCTTTTCTGGATTTAAGTAAACTAATGTGTTGAACATTTGAATAGTAATTTATAAAATCAGTAAAATACTTATGGTAATTGAAAGAACACGCAATGCATTATCCATACAATTAGTTTCAATTCTTTGCAAATGAGCAGACCGAAAACTTATTTGATAGAGTTCGTGTGTTTCATGCTATTGGGAAGACTTTTCTGTGAATCATGACAGCGTCTTAGTACTTAAACTAACTATATACAATTCAACTCTGTCGAAAATATATAGTACCGTCTATTGACCATCTGCTTATATAATACATACAGATGTTCCTGGAGTTGATACCTAAGTATGACATTTGAATATTATGGAAGATGATGCATTGAGAAATAGATATGCTAACCTAATCAACTTACATGGTCTCATACTGTTACGAGTTGGTGGATATATCCCAAAGGTGCTATTCCATGTTAATACAAAATCTTATTTTAGAATTTAAAATATTGTAATTTGTTGAGTTATTAATCACCAAACAATAATAACTGAGGTTACTGAATAAAAAGCAATGTTGCTCGATATGTACTTGGTTGTTTTATCGGTTAAAAGAGGTGTTTAAATCAAAAGCTATGGTTTAATATAAAACAAAGGAGTTGTGGTATGACTGCCAATGAAATTACAAGCCATGAAAATTAATGGACAAATATGTAAACAATTACCCGTCACCGCACGGCATTTAGAATTGAATAAAACCTATACCATAATATAAGCTATAAAAGGTCCCGATATGGCAAAATGCAACTATTTAAAAGAAAAACAAAACCTGGTTACTCTGATATTAAGACTAGAACAACAAAATAAAACAAAGATGTCAGACAGCAACCAACGATAACCACTGGATTGCAGGTTCCAGGTTTGGGAAAGGCACTAAAAAAATTTGGCGGGATTAACATGTTTTGAATGCTGAACCCTCCCATTTATCTGAGATATTGGTATAATAACACAACATTAAAACAAACTGCAATATCAGATGGTAAGGTCTTAACTCATCAGGTCAATATAAAGTACACAAACAAATAACATAAAGACAAAAGACAAAAAAAAAAAGCCGATCTGGGAGTACTTGTTTTTATTGAAAGCTATGTCAAGCCATATTTTAACTAATAGATTAAACTTTTTTCCCCAAGAGTATTTGTCTCCGACGAATCGAGTGTAAAGACGTCATGAGTAGATTGCGAAAAGTATGACCAATTTAAATGCCAAAAACAGAAGCATCTACAGAATGTAGGACAGTTAGTGTCAGTACCTGGATAGCAATATTTGTTTAGTTGTTACCTTAAACTGTAATGATCAATTTAAAAAAAAATAATGGACTAAATGTTGCATCCCGATAAATCATTGAAGCATACCAGGAGACATTATCGCTGTCGATATACCTTTGAAATTCATATAATTGGATTATTTACATTCCCCATATTTATGTTTGTATTTGAGCTTCTGATATTTGTTTACTGCCTTCATTTTTCTAATGTAAACTGTTTCAAAAATTTGGGCAATGAAAATCTTTCAAGAATTTCTTAGATTTATAAGCACTTGATGTTTGTCTGTGCAATTAATCTGACTTATCTATTTGACATAAATGGTCTATATGTGAGTGTAATAAAACAAGTCATAAGTAAGTGGTAGTGTTAAAGTATCTGGTGTGTTTTCTACCTTAAATAGAAATTAACAACATAAAAAAATGGTAAAACGACTTTATCGTTCCTTATTAGGAACCAACCCAAAGAAACTGAAGTGAGAGACGAATAGAAATACGAAAATTTGTAATTACTGCCAAAAATGAATTTCTACTTGTAAGCTTCCAAACATTAACACAGTCATATTTTATAGACATTGTGTTACATAAAGGCTCTGGTTTGATAAGGTAGTCTTCATCTAATAATACTTGATAGAAAGGAAACAGTATTTTGTGTGACAGTTTAATTGACACATATGATAGGAATGTACATTGAATGACACTTTGAGTTTATAAGAAAATTAAAAAAGAATCTCAACGATACCGGACATATTTTTTCAAAAATGTCTGTTATAAATTTATAAATTATTAAGAAACTAAGGTTCCAAGTCCACCTTAGATGGATTTGGTTATTATCATAAGGCATCTTTTGGTCATATAGGTCTCCACATGTTTTGGTTGTTTGACCTCTTTGGAGTTCAAATATTTGGTTTGAGCATTCCTGATGAAGGTAAATCCAGAAAAGAGCATTAAATCTATAAAAGTGTTATTTTCATTTTTTATAATTTAAAACACCAAATTCGCGTTTTGTCTACTCAAGCCTCATTAGAGGCAGTAAAAAATAAAACAGTTGGAAGAGCATTGCAATAAGTTTTGCCAAATCATTGTAAGGCTATTTATGCCTGGGACTAAGAACCATAATGGTTATAACGTTTAAATATCAATAAGATATACAAGAAATGACCGTATGTAATGATATTTCATGTTGGCAGAGGACCACTGACTACTGGGCTAGTCATATTCTCTATTATCGTACTCAGACTCAATAATCAACCAATCAAAATATTGAATTGAAATTTTCGAGCACAAATTTGGTACTCCGAGTATTGATAAAGACAATTGTTTCGACACAAAGTTGCATTTTCGCAGAAATTTCTTTAGAAAAAACACTAAAATTAAAAAAGACGCTAATATTTCTTTTTTGTATTCTTTTATTCAACGAAATTCCAATATTCATTTTTAAAATTCTTTGTTTAATGACAGATCTAGAACTATTGCGAATTTTCCATTTTTTATGATGTATGCGAATTCACAAAAAAAAATAAAAAATTATCAGGTTGATATAAATGCTGTTAAACACTGTCATTAACATACTAATTGATATCTAAACATTCGTTTCTTTTACTTACCTTTCGTGTCACCGATCGTGTACCAACCTGCAAAGACACAATCAAATGCATAAATAGAATTGGTTAACTAACAATACGGATCGTCGTGTCGATTTGAAAAGCACGACAGTTAAATGAAATGATAGGGAAATTCGGCAAAAGATGTGAATAGGTATTGGTTCAATAGAAGACAGAAAAAATATGAAGACAATTGGTTCAATAGAAGACGGAAAAATAGGAAGACAATTGGTCCAATCGAAGACAGAAAAAATAGGAAGACAATTGGTTCAATAGAGGACAGAAAAAAATTGGAAGACAATTGGTTCAATAGAAGACAGAAAAAATAGGAAGACAATTGGTTTAATAGATGACAGAAAAATAGGAAGACAATTGGTTCAATAGAAGACGGAAAAATAGGAAGACAATTGGTCCAATCGAAGACAGAAAAAATAGGAAGACAATTGGTTCAATAGAAGACAGAAAAAATAGGAAGACAATTGGTTCAATAGAAGACAGAAAAAATAGGAAGACAATTGGTTCAATAGAAGACAGAAAAAATAGGAAGACAATTGGTTCAATAGAAGACAGAAAAAAATAGGAAGACAATTGGTTCAATAGAAGACGGAAAAAAATATAACACTATCACTATAACTTCTACTACCATAATGTTTAGCAAACAAAAAGTACCAAAGTTATGAAGATATTTTGTATATCTTAAATGATTTCCATATGTTTTAAAAGCATATTTCATTAAACAATATCCATATATTCATTCCAGTACCGAAGCACTGGTCCTTTGATACACCAAAACACTTTAATGCCACTAGCAGATGCATTGAACCAGTTTTATTAATAAAAAACGGTAACAAGGTTACTGTCCCAGATGAGCATTTCGATAATTAGTGTTTCTATCATCTTAGCATAGTGTTGGCTGCTCATTAATCGTTTGTAAATGCTTGAAAATGAATCATTGAAAATAATGCCGGCTTGTCATTGTTTAGTATAAAATATTCATTTGCAGTTGCTTTCTAATTGAATGCTCGCAGGTATGGGAAATATTGATATCGATATATAATCTCATTCAACCTGTTGTACCACAGACCTCTGTATAACCAGTAAGAGTTAAAACATGTTGATTATTTTAAAGGATTATAAGTTTATTTAGGGGGAATAAAGCAAATACATGCATCATTATTATGTCATCTGCGGAAATAAGGTTAATTGCATCAATTAAACCGCATTGCAATCTATTTGTAAAATGATTAAATGTTGCCTGTCTTCAAACGGAAAACTGATAGGCACCAGAAACATCTTGAAAATTAATAGTTTAATCTTTAGTGCATTAATTGACACTGCTTTAATTTTTGTAGACCATTTATAACAAATTGAATTAATTAAGCGCATATGAGTTAATTTTTGACACTTTCTAAGTTCAGACTTTAGTTTCTGCAATTTGAAAAGTGTGTTAGTTTTAACATTTTATGATTCTTCATTAATAGAATGATTGATTCATTGAAGGCTGCTTGACAGCAAACAGCAAATACTGCATGCATGTTCACGATGATTACATTTTGATATGATTCCTTGTATGGGACGGACATGCAAATTCAGATTATTAACAAGCTTACTCATACGATAACAAGTCCGTTGTGTTATATGTCTGTGATATATGTTGACACAGATTTCGTTCTTGGATTCTAATTATTGTCACATTAACTTATCATGTATGTTTGGGGTGCTCACCCAATTTTGTCAATATAACGGAACTATAAACAACTGTCATACAAGTGGAAGGTTGAGCTAGCTATAAAATCAGGTTTAACCCACCATTTTCTTCAGAAAATGCCTATACCAAGTCAGAAATATGGCAGTTGTTTTTCACGTGTTCCGTTAATTGATTCGGTAAATTTTATCAGTTTTCATGGACTTCCCCTTTTTGAATTTGCCTTAGGGTTAGGTATTATCTTATACTCTTTTGGACTTGGTATAACTGCTGGTAGCCCTATCTCCTACCCTCCTGTCGGTGACATTTCCTGAGGACAAATGAAGCAATGTCAAATGTTTTATTCAGTTGAATTATCGCTATGAACATATCATATACATTCAGTTACTAGAGTTGGGTACGTATTGTAATGTTTTCAACAATTCTTGCAGCAGAGTCTATTTGATTTCTCGATTTTGTTCTTGGATATGTATTTAAATTCCCATGTAAATATTTGTTATAAAGAAATAATTGAAAGTTCCCCCCCTTAAAAAAACCCTTAAAGAAACTCCTCAAACGTATATACCAAACACTAAAAGTGAAACATTTGGAAGGTCAAGATGTTGCTGGTTTTCAGTTATTAATTATGCATCAAAAGGATGCATATTTTGCAATGCTTTCATTAATCTTTAAGGAGGTGAAATTTACAAGAAGATATAGATATAGAATATTCATTGATAACTTTGATAAGGGACTTTACGTCTTGAATTTTCCTTGGAGTTTGGTATTCTTGTTATTTTACTTTTTATTAAATCTGAAAAATCTGTATTTGAAGGATCTGCGTAGAAACATAGGTATATCTTCTGTTTTTGAAATAGTTTATCCCTTATGATATTCAAGGTGAAGTCAAATGACAGTAAACTTGCTAAAACTGGAAAAAATAGAAAAACAAAAACAAGAGGTTAATGCAACATGAAAAAAAAAAAAACAAAAAAAAAACAAACAAAAAACAAACAAAAAGGACAGCTGTCTAACTTGTTTTTCGTTATGTTTTGTTTAAAGGAATTGAGTTTTGTTTAAGGTATTCTTCAATGAAGTATTAACTTCTATGCTTTTGCTCAGCTGTGTTTAGTATTTATTGACGCAATGATTCAATAAAAAATTACCATTTTCAACACCTTCAATGATTTCGTTCTTATACAAGAAAACAATCTTACATATTCCAATTAGCAGTATGAATTGGAATCCGTTATAATAAATGTTTTCTGACATTAAATTATAGACATCGTTTAGGTGGGATCTCGATTCGAGTAAATTTTATTCCAGGAGAATTCAATTAAAGGAGTTGATAAATGGACATGTCATTCAATCACCGTCAGATATAAAAGTAATTAGATAGTCTAATGAGGCTAGTTCATCACATTGAGTTATGATGTATATTTTAATGATAATTATCAATACTGTTTTACACGGTCATATTTATTATCTTTTTACATTGTGCCTTTTTAAATCAATTAGGTGAAAGTTTAGGTATGATACTTTGTGTAAGAAGACCTCGTCATGCAGGTCAATTGCAATAAGATGTTCATTGATTAAGGCATCACTTGAACATACGCTTTGAACATTGTTTCTGTGTGCAGTGATATACTATTTGCACAATCCATGAAACTTGTTATTAGTGCTAAAGATTTATTTCCCAACATAGATGAAAACGCTTTTTATTTGTGTTTCCCAATCTGTTAAAGTCGTTAGTGAATTTTTCTTTACAGAAAATAATGCAGAGTTTTTCAATTTTATTTCATATAAGTGTAAATATCAAGTGAAAAATATGGAATGAACTGCATTAAAAAGAGCGACGGAAATATAAAGAAAAACACAATAATGACAATAAAACAATGACAGGTTTATAGATATGCAAATAATAGAAACATTTCATACCTATAAAGCACTTTACGGAATAAACTTCGAAAAAGAAAATTAAATAGATGCTCTTCAAAAGTAGGCATTTTCTGCTGAGCATGAGACACTTTTTGTATTTTCCTATGGCTAACGCCGTTAATAGGTCAAGCTAGCATGGGTTTAAAAATCTGCTAAAAGTACTTGAGTCACTCATGCGTCTATTAGCATTTGTAAAACACTCACAAAAGACTTGTTAGAAATCGCGGCTGTAAAACTGTAAAAAATTCAAATTAGACTACATGACATTTTTGGCAGTACTGATAATTTTTCTGTGACATTTTCTGTTTTCTTTAAATACAGTTTTCATACTATACAAAAACTGTTGGCGAGGATGGTTTTGATGCGAACTAGGTATGTAATTTGTGGTATGTGTATATACACACAGTACATATTTCATAACAGGATGAATCCGCTCAAACTTTGCTCCACGATATAACAAGTAATTGTTTTTGGTATGTGCCATATATAACAAGTCTGTAGTAATCAGCGGAACAAACCTTTCTTATAATTATATATAATGTAAAAATGTTTTCAAACTATTATTGTAAAAATGCTTTGTAAAACAAATATTCACCAAAGACCAAGGAATAAAACAGTTTTACGCCCAACAAAAAATGAACAGAGGCGTCTTATCTAACCAATCAAAACCATAATATAGGTTAACATTTTTCTTTCTTTCCTATCGTTTCTTATAATATAAAGTTTATATTCGTTATTCACATATATTTTTTTTTTATCCGTCCACCTACAATTCGTGAATATTTTCCACATATAAGTTATCAATGCTTCCTTAAAAATAACTAGTAATCACGTCTGTACAGAAATTAATTTCCGTATGGTACGATTTATTGTATGTTTATTGAGAAAAGCATCGGGAACGGTCATTATTATACCGTCATTAACGAACTGTGAAATGTTCATTTAGTATTTATTGTTACGATAAACCACAATGTCTGTTTGAATTACATAAAACGCAATATGTTATTATCCTCTGTCTCTTCATAAATATTTACCAGTCGTGAATAGTGAAGATTTATAATAATATTATTTTTATTCAACTAGCAAGTAGTTATTCTGTAAAAGTCCACAGTGTCCGTCTTTCAAAAGAAAATAAGTTATCTGTCCGCTTAAGAAAACAAATTATTTTACCAGTAAAAAATAAAAAATAAATAAGGAAATTTTTGTTTGGTTCAAGTCGGCACATGTAAACCCAATTGACTGAATTTTTTTAAAGATATGAAATTGAAATCTTTCCTAGATTTTAACGAAAAAATAAAGTTTACTATGCGGTTTTGGTTTTGCTAATTGTTAAAGGCTGTATGATGACCTATAGTTGTTAACTTCTACGTCATTTGGTCTATGTTGGAATTGGCAATCATACCACAACTTCTTATCATTATATAGCCTTACAAAAAAAAACGACCTGAACAATTGTTTTAATATGCATATGAGGGAACATGTTCTGAAATAATTTCTTATCATTGGAAACGTTGTTCACTCGTCCAATAAGAACGTTTGGGATAGTTGCAAAGCTTTCATGGGTATTGTTCTGAATTTTAACACAAAACTAAGAACCAACATTAACCAAGGACAAATGAAATATACATGATTAGCATAAACGAATTAGCCTGTAAACCAATAATCGCATGAAGTTTTTAATTTCATAATTGTAACATTAAACAAGACTGCTTTCGAATTTATGTGTACAAATAAATGTAAAGAGTAAACCTCTTGATTGCACCTGTGTTACTTCGAAATTCAAATATGATCCGGCTGGCCACTTTATTACTGGTGACCTAAACATTATCAATAACACTTCTCTGCGAAAAGGTCCGAAATATCGTCAGCCTAAATCCATCAATTGGAAACACAACTTCAAAATACTGATGGATTCAGTCGAGGATTATGCCAGGCAATGGGGGTAAATGCGAGAAGGAAGACGTAGATACTCTTTCCGAATTGATTAAGGCTGTTAGGTCGTTGATACAAATCAGAATTAAACTCTGAACGGGTCTATGAATATCTATGCTACATCAATCTTTAAAGACCCAAATGTTGCAAAACATTTGTCCTACCTCTATGACAAATATGTTGTTGTCCCCGCAGATAAAGCCCCAAACAACTCATTTGTGTGTGTAAATTACATTACATAAACTGCTTGATAAATTAATTAGGTTTTGACAATTCACTTGGAAACTCAAAATATACCACCCTGACCCTTTCGTACCTTGACCATTTCGTACCTCATGGAAAATTTATATGTATACCATTTCGTACCTCATGGAAGATTTGTATTATACCATTTCGTATCTTATGGATTTTTGTTTTGTGTATGCAATTTAGTATCTCATGGAAGATTTATATGTATGCCATTTCGTACCCCATGGAAGATTTATATGTGTTTCATTTCTTAGTAAAAACTGTCTTATTGATGTGCGCCATTTGGTACCTTATGGAAGATTTATATGTATACCATTTCGTACCTCATGGAGGATTTGGATGTAAACCATTTCGTACCTCATGGAAGATTTGAATGTAAACCATTTCGTACCTCATGAGAGGTTTGTATGTATACCATTTCTTACCTCGTGGAAGATTTATATGTGTATCATTCCTTGCTGTAAACTGTTTCATTGATGTATACTCCTCATGCCCTTATTATACAATTACTCAATCAGGTATATTTGATGCATTTTATTAATGTCATATTTAAAAAAAAAATCTAAGTTATATCAAAATGTTTCATATCTTAAAAAATGATAACTTTTACAAATATATGATACAAAATAGTAAACATGTATTTAGTCTATGAGGTACGAAATGGTAGATGCATTTGGCCAGTAAGGTACGAAATTGTTTTTATCGTGGGTACGAAATGGTAAATGTTGGGTACGAAATGGCAAGGTACGAAATGGTCAAGGTACGAAATGACTTGCTACCCGACACTTACCAGGGAGGAAATGCTGGATAATCATAGGTCTGTTTTATGTTCCTTTGGAATTTCAGCCAAAGATGAAGAATTGGATCTTCCTTCACTGTATTAGATGCCTAAACTACACAAGTGTCCTTACAAACAAAGTTATATTGCTGGGTCTTCCAAGTGCTCCACCAAACCTCTTTCTAAATTATTAACATCAATTTTATCAGATATCAAAGCCGGGCTTCAACGTTATTGCGAAACTACTAGAGGTGGCGTGAATCAGATGTGGATACTAAAAAATTCCAAAGATCTTATAGAGTACATACAATTTAAGACTCTCTCATCTTGTAATAGTATTAAACCATTTGACTTTTCTACACTTTACACAAGTATTCCTCATTCCAAATTAAAGACAAATTGAAAGAGGTGGTCCTGCTTTGTTTCATAAAAAAAGAACGGCCTGCATAGATTCAAGTTTCTTTCTTAGGGAGGGATACATCGTACTTTGTAAAAAAACACTCTGATTCAAACAAAAAATTCCCTGAAACTGACATTATCAAGATGCTTGATTTCTTGATTGACAACATATTTGTTACGTTTGGAGGACGTGTTTTTCAACAAACAATCGGCATTCCCATTGGAACCAACTGTGCCTCTCTTCTTGCCGACCTGTTCCTTTATTCATATGAAGCTGACTTCATACAGGAACTTCTTAGAAAGAGAAAAGAAGTTAGCAGTATCCTTTAATTTCACTTTCCGCTATATAGATAATGTTTTCTCACTAAACAATTCAGAATTTAGTGACTATGTTGAACGCATCTATCCCATCGTACTTGAGATAAAGGATACAACAGATACAGTCAAGTCTGCCTCATATCGTGACTTACATCAAGAAATTGCCAATGATGGTCGGTTGAAAACAAAACATTACGGCAAAATAGATGATATCAGCTTCCCAATTGTGACCTTTCCATTTTTATGTAGCAACATTCAAGCAGCGCCTGCATACGGAGTATATATCCCCAGTTGACACGATATTCAAGGGCTTGTATTTCCTATCATGATTTCCTTGATAGAGGGTTGCTGCTCACAAGGAACCTATTAAACCAAGAGTTCCAAGTGGTGAAGTTGAAATCATCCCTTCGGAGCACCTGAGATCAGCCCCGGTGTTCAGTGGGGTTCGTGTTGCTCAGTTTTTGGTTTTCTATGTTGTGTTTTGTGTACTATTATTTGTCTGTTTGTCTTTTTCGTTTTTAGTCATGGCGTTGTCAGTTTATTTTCGACTTATGAGTTTGAATGTCCCTTTGGTATCCTTCGCCTCTCTTTTGATATAACATCCAGAATCTTTAATGTGGCACAACCAAGTGATGAGAATTGAATATTGGCTTTACATATTTGCAGAGTAATAAATCATCAAAGATACCAGGCTAATTACTTAGTATAGAGTAAAAGTACATTTCAAACCATAAGGCATGATTCCTATTTTGATTTTGTGGTCTACATTTTGTAACTGAAAATTACAAAATATGTATCATTTATATCATTTCAGTACCCGCAGGGTATAGTTTCATCGAGGACAGATGGCTTAAAAGTCCACCAGCAGCTGTGTTTTATATTATTTGGATCCCCCGACTTTTTTCTAATGTATACTTAATTTGTACCATACCTTCACAGACACATTTAATATCTGCTTACTCTTCTGGAGTACCTGAGATCATCCCCGGTTTTTGGTGGGTTCGTGTTGCTCAGTCTTTATTTTTCTTTGTTATGTTTTGTATACTGTTGTTTATCTTTTGGTCGTTTTTCGCTTTGTTTTTTTTTCCATTGCATTGTCAGTTCGATTACGACTTAAACGTTTGACTGTCCATTTAGTATATCTTTCACCTCTCCTTCAATAATAAGACCAACGCGATATTTCGGAACCCAAAAATAACAAAATTTACTTAGTCATTCATAAGCACCAATCGTACAGATAATATGTCATATTTCGCCGCCAAAATCTGACTGGTCCTACATTATTTATTATGTATGACAAAAACGTTCTAATACTGTAACTATATACTTTACCATACATCGGAACAATGGCAAATGCGATATCTTAACACTGACATTCCTCTCATATTGTTCTCACTCATGTATTCATTGAATATATTTTACTATTTTGTAGATCCTGAGTTTGATTCTGAAGCCATAGAAAAATTACGAGTAATAAAAAGGCAAGTATGCAACTGGTACATATTTACAATTTAACGGTTATTAGTATAATTATAAACATTGATACTCATTATGTGCGAGCGCTTTTTCTTTTCATTTGATTGGTTCATTTAAATGATTTTTGTTTCAGTTTTGTCCTTAATATGCTAGATATTCTTATTTTCATTTTACTTATACACTTGCATTTATTCTCTTTTTTTTGAATAATTTTAAAAAGGTTGTAATATATTTGTTTCGCAAAACTGATAAAAACGTATTGTTAATGTTCCTTTCATCATGTTCATATGTAATTCTGGTTATTTTGCTATTGTTTGAATGTCACCTTTCAAAACGATATGCTCTGTACAATTTAAACAGATGTTCTTTCCCATTTTTTCAACGTTTTAAATTAAAAATGGTTCTTCAAATTGCAGTTGTCATAGTTTTCACAGAATCATTTTGAACTGTAAAATGCTTACAAAAAAGAAATTTAACAAACAATGACCGATCGTATTTTTTTAAATTGCATTTTGGCAAAATATGAAATGTAAAGATTATAAATTGGTTGTAGATAAGAGCTCTATAACACCTAAAGTTGAAATTAGATTTGACATCTGTTTATGCGTATGTGACTAGGCTGACACCGCAGCTGTTGGACAGTTAGTCTATGAGTGTACTATCAACCTAGTGACCAATGATATCCAGTTGATACGTTTTATTTGATTTTATTTTCAAGTTTCGATATTTCGTGGTTGTACCAAAACTAGGGTTTTGACTCATTCCGACAAAGCTGACCATGTTTCCATTGGCTCCAAAGGTTTCATTGTGTATTTTGTCCCATGCATTTTGTCTTCAATTTACTACATCATTGTTACTGTTAAAATACCTGTCAAAAACTGGATAATCTATGAACATCTAGCAAAAGTCCCTTTAACTCGATATTGTTATTGTAAATATAGTGTAAGTCCCTTCTCTCTGATTAACTTGTTCTATCGTTGTTTAATTTTACCCTAGTAAAAAGGTTTTTCGTCAGTTTGCTCCTATCAAAGTTAATGTATACTGCATATAGTCTGGAACATGTGATTATTTGCACCATACACGTATGGTCATGACCATAAGCGGATATACTCAAATGGTCCGACTAAACGCGTATGGTCCGGGTAATTAGAACATTGAACGTTGAAAAGTTATTTTTACTTTAAATAACATAAGGTATCATTATGACCCTTCAAGGTGACAATAACTAAAGTCTATAAAAATTGCTTTCGAATTCTCATTACGAAACACAATATGTAAATTGACTCTTGTAAAGGCAAAAATAACAGATACATCAAATTCATAAAATATGTCAAATATACAGGACTTCAGCTAGTAACTTGGACCATTTAAGGTTCAGAGAACCCGCTGTGTGCTCCTGCAAAGGAAATAAGAATATATTCAAAAAGTGCCTATATGGTCTAAATACTCATATCGTCCATCCCGTTAATAACCAAATGAGTAAATACTCATATGGTCCGCAACAAAATTTATCACGTATAGCAGACCAATATTTCATTGAATCAACTCAAAACGAGATGGATAATATTAACCGAAATGAATCTTTCTTAAGTATTCGTCGTACCTACTTGTCTGACATGAATGAGTAGAAATACAAATACTTTCATAAAATCAAAAAAGCTATCTTGGTATAAACATTTAGTCGTAAAAGTTAAACATCTTAACTGTTCTTAATATGGAATTGAAATCCATTTAGTTTCATTGCATTAGAATTTATATTACAGCTTCCAAAATTGTACTTTAGAGAACAATTGTTTACAAATCATGTCTGTCGTGATCTAAGAAAACTGTCTTTTCAATTGTCGAAATTGGAAAGAGATAACGTAACACTAAAACGATTTTTAATTGATTACGTTAATGGTATGTTGGTTAACCCGAACAGTTAAAGTTCAACTGATACTTTTTTGAAGATACCGTTTTTATAAGATTTACAAGTTTTTGAGTTTGTTCATATAAAATGTTCCGTAAGCAATTCAGGATATTTGTTTGTAGATTGATTCAGACTCTTCACCTTTTCTTTTTCAGTGCGATATAACATTTGAAAACTCAAGACGGTTAAAAGTACAAAAATGCCTCATTTGTAGAAATGTCGAGGGTACATTAATGTCGGTTTACGCTACGTAATGGTTCAATCTGTCTGATGAATCTTGATTAGAAAAGTAAAATATTCTCGTCCACTTCTCTGGGGGCCTCTAAAAGTGATTTGCAGGCCTTTGTCATGCAGCTAAGATTACTAAATCAGAGGACAGCCAGAAAAGAACTTCGATGTCTTGATTGAAATGCAACCAGTGATGTGCGGCGTCATCATTGTTCATTTCAAATAAATAAAATGATGATTATAGACAGGTTCAAAAAGGTAAACCTGGAAAACTAGCTTAAACTTATGCAGTCATTGTTTTCATGTTCCTTTGCGGTTTGTTGTTAAGAGTAATTTTTGTAGTCGCATAATAAGATGATATGCAATGAAATATTAATGCAGGGTTTGTTGATGCCACTCTTTGTTTTGAGCGCTGTGCTGCTGATACAATTAAGGCAACAGTAGTTTACCGATGCTAAAATCTCGTAAATCGATAAAAAATGTCACAATAAGAAACAGGACACAACCAGTTGAAAAACAGATCAAACGACTTTACTGGTTTTTATATGTCTAAGACCTTGGAAACGTGTCACTAGTGAACATAGTTTCGGTCAACTAACTTTGAAGGTGACCGTAAAACTTTAAATAGTGTCAATTTTAGTTACTCTTCCTCATAACTCTGTTAGAGCAGTTTTTGTGTAAGGAGCACACTCCTTTTTATGAAGTCCGTATAGTGTGAACCTGCACGATTGTAACTTATTGACTTAACACCATTCGATGAATTAGAGGGTAAGTTGCTGCTAAATAATGGAAAGTTGACATTTGGATATTTGAAATCATCATATTTGTCATAGATTCAAGTTTAAAGTCGTCAATTTGTGTCAATGTCGAGGAAAAGGTCAAGATATCAAGCGGACCTTTTACCCCCGGTAGTATCCTCAATCTCAAGTTCACTAGGACGTATGAGATGTAAGCACTTAATGAAATGTGTGTTATTGGGTGAAGGAGCAAGATGATTTTTCGTTTTGTTTTTGAGAAAGTTCTGTATGAAGTCTGCTTCATATGAGTACAAAATCTAAATGCCAAGTAGTGGTACATTAGTTCCCACTGGAATACCGAATGTCTGTTGAATTATGAACCTACAAAACTCAACAAATATGTTACAGCATTTTAATGATATCATCTTCGATGTATTTTTTTTTTTTTGAATCAGTGTTATTCTTCACAAAGTAAGATTTTTCATGAACTAAAGCAATGCATTTGTATCTCTGTTTAATGAGATGGTGTAGTCGATCTTTCAATTAGGCATGGGGAATAGTAGTGGAAAGCGTAGAAAATTCAAATTCGTATTACTGCAAAATTGCAAAGATTTTTAACAATACACAAATAAATGAAATCGCTTGTCGAATATACTTCATCACTATATTTCTGATGGCCATCTTTAACTGTAGAAAGAATGGTGGTAAGAACTTTAAAAGACATCTGTTCTAACAGAGAATTGTGCAAACACGTCTGAAATCAACTAGTTGTAAATTTTTGTTTGTTGTATAAAGAGGGCTCATGTTCAGCATTTTAGCCATCCTGATACTACATTTCCATAAACAATAAGCTATTCCATTATATATATATAATGTTGTCCTAGTCAGCCGGTATTATTACGACTGCAATGTCTTGGAAGTTTCTAATATACAAGAATCTAAATTTGATTAAGTTTTGTGGGAATGTCTAAGATTCAGTACATTATGGATAAATGGAAGAATTAACTTTAAATCTATGATGTGATGCAATTAGTATGTTATGTTTTGTTTTATCAAGCTTGAAGCATTGGGATTTTTAAAGATGAATAGCGTTTTAACGTTGTCTGATAGTCTTTGATTTGCCTCGACATCTTCCTAAATGAATTTATTTCTTCTCATGAATTAGGTGTTAGCATTTTCAGTCTATCAATTTCGAAATGGATTTGTTTGTTAGCCTTTTATCGCAAACGTTTGCTGGGTAACTTAGATAATGCTGTTATATATTTGTGTACATTTACTATACAGGTAACTTTGTAGTGGTTGTAAATATTTCTGTCTGCTTTATTGTCAATTTGTATGTAGGATGTTGTGTTGATTTTAAGATATTCAAGAGAGGCAGAGGATACCAAATGAATAACCAAACTCATTAATCGATGACAAACAGACATTTCTTGGCAAAAACAAAAACAAACGAAAAATTATCGAAAGACATAACAGTTTACGAAACACAACAAAGAAAACTAAAGACTGTGCAACACGAACCCCATCGAAAACCGGACTGATTTAAAATTGATTCATGTGTAATACTTCTAGGAAGAGATAACTCTCTATTTTGAAGTGACCATTTGAAATTTATTGTCGATTATTATGTAGTATCGTGAAACACCTCATGAACATATACTTTCAACATGGCCTAAACAGATTAGCTGAGTTCAACACATTTTGAAGCGACAAAATAAAAAAAAAAATAGAAGAGATCACAATATCGTGTAACATAATAGTTTCTAAATTTACATCATATCAAAATATCGTTCTATATTTCTTTCCATATAAGTGTTCGACATAGTAGCCCTTTTTCAACATTACAAACGTACTGCCGACATTAATTTTATCCAACTAAATGAATCAATAGCAAAAAAAAAAAAAAAAAATCAACTCCAACCCCATGAAGCGTTTTAAAGTGGTGACATGTCTTCTTTCTCTGTTAACAGTTTTTCACCTTGGCACTTTGCAATGTAATTTAATACAAATGTGATTGATAAAAACCAGAAATTCAGGAAGGGTTAACATAATTATTTTGCATGTAGTAATGATCTTTAGAATTGATTTTTAATTAAACCGAGTATTTTGTTAAAGTTAGTAAAAGCCGTGTGAGAGCCGGCAACGAAAGACGAAATATGTTTAATTCTCCCAGGCAAATACTGTAAACATGTTTACCAAGAAAAGGGAGAAAATACCAAGTTGTCAATTAAGAGCGAAAAATCAAGGAAGACAGACAACATGGCAAAAGAAAAAAAAAAAAGACTCACTAAAGAAAATTAAAGATTGGGCAACTCGAAACGCTAACTAAAACCGGAGTTAAACTCAGATGTCCTGGAAAGGTAAGCAGTTCCTGTTCCACTTTTTGTATCGATGGCAAGTACAAATCTGGTAATGAGTTGCATTCAGTGATATCATCATAAACAAGGAAATATCCAAGCTACTCCTACAATGCGTGATGATACCAACTAAACTTTAACCTTGACAGAATAATTAAACTGTTCAAACAATTTTCTTTCTTCATGAAAGTACTGATTTTGGTACAAAATTTTGAAATTTAACTTTTAAAATGTTAACGCTATACATGGGAATCGTACTCGTGTATGTATGCTAGAAACAAGAAATTCAAATTTAAAAATAGGTAAAAAATAAAATATTCGAATAAACATTACATCGCGTAATATTTTGGCATCTCTGATCCATTTATAACTTAATATTCGGTATGAGTTTTTCGCATTGTTGAATATCCTACGGTGATCTGTATTTCTTCACATCCTTGTCCATTGGTCGTTTATGGATAAGAGTTGTCTCATCGGCACTCATACAACATTACACATACCATACAGAAAGCTATAAAAGGCAACCAGATGTAAAAATGTGAAATAATTCTACAGAAATCCAACTGATAGTGGTATAAGAGTACAACATTATAACGAAGATGATTTATTTCAAATATCGAAAGATCAGTAGAGTAATAAGTCTTCCGATAGATTCAATCTAGATAGATATTATTCCAAGAATAAAATGATAAGTTTAACTTAATAGTTATTACCATAAATCGACAAGAACTATTTATGATGGTATCAACTACATAATAGCTAGGTTTATTTCGCATACAATTTGAAAGGTTAAAGTAGTATAGAAAGGAATTACCAAAATAAAATGCTTATAGGTTAGACTTCTGAAATGTTGTAACAGACTTTAAAATGATTTATTATTGAAAAGAAAGTTAGTTTATCTGCCTCTTAGTGTGGAAATGCTTTTATGCTATTAACACTTGTCTTTTAACTTGAATTATGTCTGCAATCTGACAAATATGGTTCTATCATAAATGTAAGGTTGTAATCTGCTTTTTAATTAATAATGCGTTTTGCGTATTCTTTATCGATAGCACTTTTCCAAAATATTGATAAAATATTTGAGATAAAAAATCGAAATAGACACATTACGTTAACTTCAAGTGGCGTTTGTGTGAAATTGTTTTAGTAAAATAACTCTTGCAGCATTTCAATTATATTGTATTAAATAGATAACAGGTGGTAAACTAAAAGTAGTATTGTAAAATTTCCTTTGTGGATTTTTCAAGATGAGTTACAGCTTTGATTCCTTACCAGGCTTTGCCTATACTTTTTTTTCCCTTTTGGATTATAGCTCTTCATCTTTTAAATAAGCTTTGGATTTTCAAATATTTTGGCCTCGAGCATCACTGAAGAGACATTTATTGTCGAAATGCGCATCTGGTGCAGAACAATTGGTACCGTTAATGTTATTATATTTGTAAAATTGCAAAATTTATCAACTGAAAAGTTTTGTTCAAAATGTACTACGTGAAATGATAGAGGTCCATCTACTATGGTATAGACAAGTGGACTAGCGTCACCTACTATGATATAGACCATTTGGACTAACTGTTTACCTACTTCAGTTAAGATGGCATCTAACCAGTTTTAACCATACTGTTTAAATTTCAGCCTCGTTTGTCATTCACCTGCTATTTGGAGTGCATACGGTTTATGCAGATTTTTTCTCCTATTTGTATATTCAAAATGTATTTTCCAGTATTTATCAGCAGAAAAACTACTTGTCCTTATTGTAAAACCATAATTGTAAGGTTCGGTTTCATTGCCATTTATTCTCATGACAACCATATTGTCTTGGCTTAGTTCTCGTTGTTGTTTTGTCTTGTCAGTATCATATAGTTTAGGGTTCGACCTCGTTGTCGTTTATCATGTTTAATTATCTATTTGGTTCAGACTCCATATCGTTGTCTTCTATTTCTTGATAATTTTATATGGGATTATCCTATATCATTTCCTGATTATTACGTGGATTGGTAGTCATACAGTGTCATTAAAGGCGTTTGTAAGCAAATAATTAGAAGACCAATAAGTACTGTGTATGTCTGTTTTTTATCCAGGAAATCTACTATCAATTTAATAAATAATATGAGTGGTAGGTTAGAGGAATTGAATGTTGAAACAATGTCAATAAGCAATTACAAATAGATTTGATATACATTTTTTGATCTTTTGAAGTAAATATTTAATATTGATACAATTATAGTCCCCCATAGTTATCCAGGAAATAATATCAACTACATAATTATAATGTGATTGAGTACAAAATTAAACATACAAATCAAAATAAACGAATGTTGGGTAATCGCACGAACTCAGTCAAAATGTCGCAATAGGGAATGGGACACAACTGTTAAAATCAAGCAGTTATTTTAAGTCTCAGAATTGATAAAGTTACGAACAAGTTATATGCATCCAATACAATTGTATTATTCAATGCAATGTATGACCTACTGATTTGTACTGTCGATTGAAGAATCATTCCATAGGATGAATTGGTGTGGTCCTAAACTCTATGAAAAATCAAATTCCTCATTAAAAATTTTCGCAAAAGAATTATATAAGAAAGAGATACAATATTTTTATTATTTTTTTACCATTACAATGATTATGTTGGTACACAAAATTTAGTTTTAATGGAAGACTATTAATCATATACTAAATGTCACATTTTAAGTGTTCTGATACATTAACTTTTATTTATGTGGATTATTACTCATCAATTGAGGTGCTCCTGTATTGGAGGAAGATTCTCAAAACAGAATTTTACAGAAAATGAAAACTGTCGTTTCTCTCCCAATCTCATGTATCCCCACGGCCATTGTTTACTGTGAACGTTACAAGTTGACCTACAAATTAAAGCATTGCCTGTTGATGTTTGAATCATCTACAGCAAACATAATTATGTTCAAATTGAACAAATACCAATTTTAAATTAGTACACGAACTCTGAGAATGATTTAAATAATCAGTAAAGGATATCCCTGCTTCTATGTAGTGTGGCATTCCAACAATGACGTCACTATAATGTAGGTTGGATATATTTAGAATATCTCGTCATTCTGATTTTCCGGATTGTAAAAGAAACGTAAAGAGTGTAAGGAGAGCTGAAGATACGATAATGTCGCGAGAAACAGAAGGGAATGTGTTAAAAAGTCAATCTATTCATTTGTGTGTCTCCTCATCAATCTCAGTAAAATTTTTGGGGTGTTTTCCACACTATAAAAACAATGAATGACGTGAGGGGATGTCAGTCTGGTCAACCACATAGGGATTGACGGCTTGAAGCCGTCTTTCCCCAAAAATAAAATATTCGAATAAACATTACATCGCGTAATATTTTGGCATCTCTGATCCATTTATAACTTAATATTCGGTATGAGTTTTTCGCATTGTTGAATATCCTACGGTGATCTGTATTTCTTCACATCCTTGTCCATTGGTCGTTTATGGATAAGAGTTGTCTCATCGGCACTCATACAACATTACACATACCATACAGAAAGCTATAAAAGGCAACCAGATGTAAAAATGTGAAATAATTCTACAGAAATCCAACTGATAGTGGTATAAGAGTACAACATTATAACGAAGATGATTTATTTCAAATATCGAAAGATCAGTAGAGTAATAAGTCTTCCGATAGATTCAATCTAGATAGATATTATTCCAAGAATAAAATGATAAGTTTAACTTAATAGTTATTACCATAAATCGACAAGAACTATTTATGATGGTATCAACTACATAATAGCTAGGTTTATTTCGCATACAATTTGAAAGGTTAAAGTAGTATAGAAAGGAATTACCAAAATAAAATGCTTATAGGTTAGACTTCTGAAATGTTGAAAAATAATAATATCTGGTAACAGACTTTAAAATGATTTATTATTGAAAAGAAAGTTAGTTTATCTGCCTCTTAGTGTGGAAATGCTTTTATGCTATTAACACTTGTCTTTTTAACTTGAATTATGTCTGCAATCTGACAAATATGGTTCTATCATAAATGTAAGGTTGTAATCTGCTTTTTAATTAATAATGCGTTTTGCGTATTCTTTATCGATAGCACTTTTCCAAAATATTGATAAAATATTTGAGATAAAAAATCGAAATAGACACATTACGTTAACTTCAAGTGGCGTTTGTGTGAAATTGTTTTAGTAAAATAGCTCTTGCAGCATTTCAATTATATTGTACTAAATAGATAACAGGTGGTAAACTAAAAGTAGTATTGTAAAATTTCCTTTGTGGATTTTTCAAGATGAGTTACAGCTTTGATTCCTTACCAGGCTTTGGCTATACTTTTTTTTCCCTTTTGGATTATAGCTCTTCATCTTTTAAATAAGCTTTGGATTTTCAAATATTTTGGCCTCGAGCATCACTGAAGAGACATTTATTGTCGAAATGCGCATCTGGTGCAGAACAATTGGTACCGTTAATGTTATTATATTTGTAAAATTGCAAAATTTATCAACTGAAAAGTTTTGTTCAAAATGTACTACGTGAAATGATAGAGGTCCATCTACTATGGTATAGACAAGTGGACTAGCGTCACCTACTATGATATAGACCATTTGGACTAACTGTTTACCTACTACGGTTTAGACCTAGTTAACAAAACAAAATAAAACATACAATTTTTCTTGCATGCATCCAATGCCAATTAGTGGTTTAATCTACATCAGGAATGATCATGGACAAAATGGGAAAGCAAAAGATAATTAAACGCATACGAAGTAATATCACCACAGATGATTCTACAAAATGAGTAAAACCTTCCAAGATCATTTTCAAGATCACTTTTTTCTGAGCTATTTGCAACCATATTGCATGTTAAAAATGATTTTGTTATTGGGTTCAGTTAAGATGGCATCTAACCAGTTTTAACCATACTGTTTAAATTTCAGTCTCGTTTGTCATTCACCTGCTATTTGGAGTGCATACGGTTTATGCAGATTTTTTCTCTTATTTGTATATTCAAAATGTATTTTCCAGTATTTATCAGCAGAAAAACTACTTGTCCTTATTGTAAAACCATAATTGTAAGGTTCGGTTTCATTGCCATTTATTCTCATGACAACCATATTGTCTTGGCTTAGTTCTCGTTGTTGTTTTGTCTTGTCAGTATCATATAGTTTAGGGTTCGACCTCGTTGTCGTTTATCATGTTTAATTATCTATTTGGTTCAGACTCCATATCGTTGTCTTCTATTTCTTGATAATTTTATATGGGATTATCCTATATCATTTCCTGATTATTACGTGGATTGGTAGTCATACAGTGTCATTAAAGGCGTTTGTAAGCAAATAATTAGAAGACCAATAAGTACTGTGTATGTCTGTTTTTCAGTAACTGACAGACATTATCTCCGTAATTAGAATCGGTTAAGGAAATATCAAATATCCAGGAAATCTACTATCAATTTAATAAATAATATGAGTGGTAGTTTAGAGGAATTGAATGTTGAAACAATGTCAATAAGCAATTACAAATAGATTTGATATACATGTTTTTGATCTTTTGAAGTAAATATTTAATATTGATACAATTATAGTCCCCCATAGTTATCCAGGAAATAATATCAACTACATAATTATAATGTGATTGAGTACAAAAATTAAACATACAAATCAAAATAAACGAATGTTGGGTAATCGCACGAACTCAGTCAAAATGTCGCAATAGGGAATGGGACACAACTGTTAAAATCAAGCAGTTATTCTTAAGTCTCAGAATTGACGAGTATATTATGTTCATTTAAAAAAATAGATTAAACATAAGACGTGATGGTACTGACTATCAAACAATTACCTGCATGAGACGCAATGATGAACATCAACTAATCTCTGTGTTGAGTTTGGTAAATGTTTTTTTTTAAACGTTAGTTCCTTTTGTTTGACTCTGCTATGTATAGTTTCATGAGAGATAACGTTCATACAAAAGGAACGATTCACTGACAATAAAGTTACGAACAAGTTATATGCATCCAATACAATTGTATTATTCAATGCAATGTATGACCTACTGATTTGTACTGTCGATTGAAGAATCATTCCATAGGATGAATTGGTGTGGTCCTAAACTCTATGAAAAATCAAATTCCTCACATTAAAAAATTTTCGCAAAAGAATTATATAAGAAAGAGATGCCACAAGTTATTTGATATAATTTTTGTTTATAAACATAATATGTCAAACTCTAATCTAAATGTAATGGTCAAAATGCACTTTCATATAATGTTTAACTAGGATAGTTCGTTAGTCTGAGCTTGTCATGTGACCGTAACTAAAGACTCAAATCAATACTACACAAGTGTTACGGTCATCGTCACAAATTTGTTGCACGATACGATGTGTCCGGAATCCTGAGAAACATGTTTAGTTTGAGACTTTAAAAAAACTGTTTGATTTTAACAGTTGTATTCCTTTCCCGATTGTGACATTTTGACTGAGTTCGTGCGATTACCCAACATTCGTTTATTTTGATTTGTATGTGAAAAAAATTGCAGGTTTTGAACATCGATATACTTCTTTTATTCAGCCAAGTATTCGAAAATGATAAAAAAAAAAGTACAGTGTTTGATAGGTGATTTCTGCTTACAGGATACAATAATGATCTAAACGTTCATATTTGTAGTTTTTAGGCAACGGTTGTTAATCGATGTGCACACATCAAGAAAACTAACAAATAAAGAGGGAATTGCCTATAATTGCTTACATCCACTTCACTTAAACTTTGGTGGATAGTTGTCTTATTGGCAATCATACCACATCTCCTTATTTTCATATACTAAAAATAATAGAATCTTTCTTTTCTGGAAGAATGGTGCATTTGTGTAAATTGATGACAACCGAGTGATGTTTTTGTTGTGGACATACAAATTCGTCGATCCAATTTATTATTATTGGCAATTTATTTCAACAAACGTACAGTTCCGAAAATCTTATTCGATCGCGATAACATGAAAATATGAAAACTGAATTGGAAGTGACATAGAAAGGTAAACTTTTGTGCTATTCAATATCCAATATCAATATCTCGATCAAATTTAAAATTGATTTTTATTCTATTAGTACAAATATTATTTAGGATGTCGAATACAAAATAAACTAATTTTAAAAAATGTAGTTAATATAAATTTTTGTTTGGTTTCTTTCTCCTTTGATTTTTTTATATTATTAATTACATACAATCCTTCATGTCATTTTCAGAATTGAAATTTCGTTATTTCTGGAATGTTACTTCGTGTACACAATAAACTGATATATATGTGCATATTTATTGACTACAAAGGCATTATTCTTTTCACTATCTCAAATGTAACTTAAGCTTGTCTTTCTTTACTTTTGATTATTTTCTATCGACAATTAGGCTTTTTCAAACAGAAAATATTAAAAATATTTAATGTAGATACTTTTGTAAGTTGCCAAACAGCAGTAATCAAGTACTACACAGAACATGATAGAAAAAATGAGAAAAGGCAGTCATCAAAATACTTTTAGAATTAAAAATAAGAAAACAACCATCATCAAAATACTACAGAGATAATAAAAATGAGAAATCAACCGCCATTAAAATACTACACAGAAAATCAAAATTGAGAAAACAACAGTCATCAAAATACTACACAGAAAGTCGAAATTGAAAAAAACAGTCATCAAAATACTACAAAGAAAATTAAAATGAGAAAAACAACAGTCATCAAAATACTACAAAAAATTATAAGAAATGAGAAAACAACAGTCATCAAAATACTACAAAAAATTATAAGAAATGAGAAAACAACAGTCATCAAAATACTTTCAGAAAAAATTAGAAAACAACCATCATCAAAATACTACACAGAAAATAAAAAGGAGAAACCAATCGTCATCAAAACACTTCACAGAAAATTCAAAATTGGGAAAATAACAGCAAATCAAAATAAAATATACTGAAAATAAGAAAACAAACGTCATAAAACAGTTCATAGAAAATAAAAAATTGGGAACCAACCGTTATGAAAATAGTAATCAACAAAGTTAAAAAAATTGAAACCAACAGTCATCAAAATAGAACACAGAAAATAAGAAAACAAGAGTCAACAAAATACAAAAGAGAAAATAAACAAAAGATAAAACAACAGTCTTCAAAACACTACACAGACAATTAAAGAATAAGAAAAACCCGTCATCAAAATACTACATGGAAAATAAAGAAATGAGAAACCAACCGTCATCAAAATACTACAAAGAAAGTAAAGAAACGAGAAACCATTTGTCATCAAAACACTTCACAAAAATAAGGAAATGAAAAACAACCGTCAAAAAACACTTCACAGAAAATAAGGAAATGAAACAAAAAACAACCGTCATCAAAACACTTCAGAAAAATAAAGATATGAGAAAACAACAGTCATCAAAATATTAAACAGAACAAAATTAAGAAACTTGAACCTAATTTGAGAACCCCAAAAAAACGATATACAATATTAGTCGCTGTGTGTAACTAATGTAACTTAGGGATGTGTTTTGACGTCCTTTCTCTGTAACAGCTAATTTGTTTTGAACAACTTCTTTTAAAATTTCAGATGTATATTTGGATCATAGTATGTGTATTTTGAATGCGAACCATGACACATTAGTTTTCATTTATCAAATATCTCATTGGCAACCGTACTAAATCTCAATATCTTATATAAATTGTCTTATAAACTTACTACTTTCTTTTAATTTTTTTTTTGGTAATTTAAAAGTAAAAGCAATACATGAATCGGGTAAATTAATATTATTTCAGTAAAGTAAAATTATAGTAATCAAATAAATCAGGAAGGGAGAGATATAAATCACACTTTGTTTTGAGGCGTATATAATTATTTTTCTCTGTTGACTATAACGATGATTATCTATTAAGATAAGAACATTCTCTAGGGAGGAACGAATGTCGCATGGTCTGTAATCAAACGTCCTGCAATACGTGATAGTAGCATATTGTGTGGTTTAGTCACACCACAGTAACGGGGATTCCTTCTTGAATCTGAATTGTATCTCCAGAACATACTTTTTTAGTCGGGAGATTAACAAATAAAGAAACCAATTGAGCATGTTTTCTGTACCTTTAATCTACCAATTGTCTAGCTATCAATGTGAACGGTGAACACTTTTCATGTTACTATTAACAAAACATATCAACGATACTAGTATATATGTAGGTTTTAATAATGTCCCCCATGAAATTATGTCCACCGGACATTATTTCATAGTTAATACTGTCCATGGACAATATTTCCTATAATGAACTTTAATACATTGTTACTTTGAGAGTTGTCTCATTGGCACTCTTACCATCCTTATCTTCTTATAGTTTAATATACATGTGTATATATATATATATATACATATATAATGATTTAAATTCAAACAAGTAACAGATGCTGTTCAATATTATTTTCCTTGGAGGACACAATTTGATAACAATTACTACGAAAACTAGTCCTGTAGGTGGACCATATTTCATAACGTTTGCTGTAAAATTCTGTCCACTTAGGGGGACAATATTGCATGGCAATGGACATTATTTAATACCAAAATTCAATATTGTCTTTTGCCTTCTTCTCATGATAAATATAGTAAAGTTCTTCACATTTGATTTTATACTTTACACACTTCCTTCTTATTGTTCTTCTTTCATTGTCATTAGCATTAGCTGGATATTTCTTAGAACTTAAATGTCTCTATATTAACTTCCATCCATTATTTGTTTGTTTATATAAATCAATTTCTACTCAGTTGTTCTGATTTTTATTAAAATTTCAAGTATAATAAAACTTTTAATGACCTTTGTATTACTTCCCTTGGAGGACACAATTCAATAGCAACTACTATGAAAACTTGTCCTGTGGTTGGACACTTTTTCATAACTTTTGCAGTAAAAATCTGTCCTCTTGAGGGACAATATTTCATGGCAATGGACATTATTAAATACCAAAATTCTATGAAAAACTGTTCAGGTGGACACTTTCACAGTATACTATTATGTCTTACTTATACTCCGGTGGAAATCTTGTCTGAGTTTTGAGTAACTGAGTATGAAATTTCCACCCCGAGTTCTCGAGTACTCGTTGCCAACCCTATTATTCATATATAATGAACAATACCTAAATAATCATTCAATCTTTAGATGTCAAACACCTGTAAACTTATTTACACAAGGAGATTTTATCATTATCATAGATTGTATTGATTGAATGGAATTACACATAATTACTACAACGCCAATGTACCAAGATTTAAATATCATTTCAGTAAATATAAGAATAAGAAGATGTGATATGATTGCCAATGAGACAACTCTCCACCAGAAATCAAATGACATAGAAGTAGTCCACTTGTAATAACTTAATTAATCATTAAGCAGAGGCGTAATGAAGATATAAATCAAAGCTTTGTTTTTTGAGGCGTACATAATCATATTTCCTGACGTACTTCAGGTGCTGACAGTCTAATTGAGCTGAAGGAGCTTGGTAGAGTTGCTTGGATATAAAAACTAATAATCTCCTATAATACTTTATTAGTGGACATAGCGTCGCTAATATTTTAAGTTATTGAACTTGACAGATAAAAGTGTTTAGAAAAGTTCCATATGATGCATTAGTCACGTGTTAGAACATGTGGCACATATAGCGACTTTCCATTAAGAATTAAATCCACCAAATTAATCAAGTTAAAAAGTTTATATTTATGTTAGTAATCTTTAAGGAGTAAAATTTTATACTGATCATTAACATTTTATCATTCCTCGGTGATTTTATTTATTATTTATTTGTTGCCATCCTTAATATGCAAGCAACATGTGCAACAAGATGTTAAGCAAGCAAGAATCAATGAATGAACCAGATCCGTTAATTTGTAATATATCTAGTTATGAGTCTAAATATCAAAATAAAATCACCGAAGAATGCCAAACTTGTAATGATCAGGAAATTTGGACGTCAAGTAGAAAATAATGGTTTGTTGGTAGGGTCGCTCATTTGGCAGTGTAACAGGTCTATTTGACAATATCTTAATACGAGTGTATCACAAATATTACACTGGCGTTTGAGAATTAATACGCATTCATTTGAATTAAATGCTGACTGTGGCAATTGTTGTCTGTCTGTTGTTTACATATGATATGCAAGTTTTTTTTTGGTTTTTTTTTCTGTTAGCTTAATGGAAATGTTGGTTGGGTCTTGAACTATTATTTTTGTGCATTTTCTATATTTTTTTCTATGCTTTTATGTCTTCAATTTAATGAGTGAGATATTAATAAACTATTCTATTTAAAACTGTTGCTACTTTTAACTTTAACTAAACTTCATTTGTTATTCTAAAACAATGTAGCAAATGTAATTTAGCAGATGTAATTTGAAAAAAAAATTGAAGGTTGGAAGTACAAGTTAATCTTGGATATGTTTTAATAATGCATCATCCTGACGATAAAAACTCGAAGACATCTATTGCTAGGTTCCTTTTGGTCATAAAGGTCGTGTTTGTTCTTATACATTCTTGGCTTCTAAATGTTTGGGTTGGATCGTTTGTAATGAAGGTAATTCCAGAAAAATTACTTCGGACTTACGAAATGATCAAATTGTTAATTTAATTCATCTAGACGTAAGAATATGGTAGTTAACAATAATGTATCTAAACGATGTTTCAAACTCTCAATCTAAGTCTGCCACAAAAATGAATAAACTCGACTATCCAAGGCCTACCATCAAACCCAAATTCACTCACTAGAATTACAATATAACTTAAAACGACCGCTATGATGACGTTTCTGATATTGGACATTCAGATGAATATGTTGGGGAATTGCAATATTTTTTTTATTATTGCATGCTTACACGTTAATGCAAACCAGTTATAAATGCCCATACCAAGGTTTGGCAAAACAGTTTAACTTTGTTGTTTGATTTGGCCTTCCCACTGTTTTGATACGAGTACCACTCTGATTAGCATAAAGAGCTGTAAACACGCGTCTAAAGTCACTAGTTATAAACTATGGTATCATGACATTATTCATTCTAAAATCGCATTTTTACTTGTCCTATTAAGCGTTATATATCCTCTCATTTTAATAATGATGATCAGTGGGATAACGAAGTATATAAATGAACGTAGAATAAACATCTGTCCAGAAGAGAGCACATACCTTTATGAATAAAATTGAGAATGGAAACGGGGATTGTGTCAAAGAGACAACAGCACTACCAATCAGCAGAAAACAGCCACCAAAGGGTCTTCAACACAGCGAGATAATCCAACACCCGGAGGCGGGCTTCAGCTGGCCCCTTAACAAAAATATATACTAGATCAGCAAAAATGGACGTCACACTTATCTCAGAAACATATAAATGAACCAAAATTAAAAAAACATACATGAATTTGGACAGACGCAAAAATGCGGCGGGGTTAAACATGTTTTGTGAGATCTCAACCTCCCCTGTACATCTAGCCAATGTAGAATAAACAAACACACAGCAATACGCACAGTAAAACTCAGTTTAAAAGAAGTCCGAGTCCGATGTTAGCATAGGTAACAGAAGAAACTAAGCAAAATGACAATGATCAACATAAATTAACAAAGGACTACTAGCAGTTACTGACATGCCAGCTCTAGACCTGACGCACTCAACAAACACCCTCAAGTTGTGTATATCGTCAGCTCTAGACCTGACGCACTCAACAAACACCCTCAAGTTGTGTATATCGTCAGCTCTAGACCTGACGCACTCAACAAACACCCTCAGGTTGTGTATATCGCCAGCTCTAGACCTGACGTACTCAACAAACACCCTCAAGTTGTGTATATCGTCAGCTCTAGACCTGACGCACTCAACAAACACCCTCAAGTTGTGTATATCGTCAGCTCTAGACCTGACGCACTCAACAAACACCCTCAGGTTGTGTATATCGTCAGCTCTAGACCTGACGTACTCAACAAACACCCTCGTTGTGTATATCGTCAGCTCTAGACCTGACGTACTCAACAAACACCCTCAAGTTGTGTATATCGTCAGCTCTAGACCTGACGTACTCAACAAACACCCTCAAGTTGTGTATATCGTCAGCTCTAGACCTGACGCACTCAACAAACACCCTCAGGTTGTGTATATCGTCAGCTCTAGACCTGACGCACTCAACAAACACCCTCAGGTTGTGTATATCGTCAGCTCTAGACCTGACGTACTCAACAAACACCCTCAAGTTGTGTATATCGTCAGCTCTAGACCTGACGCACTCAACAAACACCCTCAGGTTGTGTATATCGTCAGCTCTAGACCTGACGTACTCAACAAACACCCTCAGGTTGTGTATATCGTCAGCTCTAGACCTGACGCACTCAACAAACACCCTCAAGTTGTGTATATCGTCAGCTCTAGACCTGACGCACTCAACAAACACCCTCAAGTTGTGTATATCGTCAGCTCTAGACCTGACGTACTCAACAAACACCCTCAAGTTGTGTATATCGTCAGCTCTAGACCTGACGTACTCAACAAACACCCTCAAGTTGTGTATATCGTCAGCTCTAGACCTGACACACTCAACAAACACCCTCAAGTTGTGTATATCGTCAGCTCTAGACCTGACGTACTCAACAAACACCCTCAAGTTGTGTATATCGTCAGCTCTAGACCTGACGTACTCAACAAACACCCTCAAGTTGTGTATATCGTCAGCTCTAGACCTGACGCACTCAACAAACACCCTCAGGTTGTGTATATCGTCAGCTCTAGACCTGACGCACTCAACAAACACCCTCAGGTTGTGTATATCGTCAGCTCTAGACCTGACGTACTCAACAAACACCCTCAAGTTGTGTATATCGTCAGCTCTAGACCTGACGCACTCAACAAACACCCTCAGGTTGTGTATATCGACAGCTCTAGACCTGACGTACTCAACAAACACCCTCAAGTTGTGTATATCGTCAGCTCTAGACCTGACGTACTCAACAAACACCCTCAAGTTGTGTATATCGTCAGCTCTAGACCTGACGTACTCAACAAACACCCTCAAGTTGTGTATATCGTCAGCTCTAGACCTGACGCACTCAACAAACACCCTCAAGTTGTGTATATCGTCAGCTCTAGACCTGACGCACTCAACAAACACCCTCAAGTTGTGTATATCGTCAGCTCTAGACCTGACGCACTCAACAAACACCCTCAAGTTGTGTATATCGTCAGCTCTAGACCTGACGTACTCAACAAACACCCTCAAGTTGTGTATATCGCCAGCTCTAGACCTGACGCACTCAACAAACACCCTCAAGTTGTGTATATCGTCAGCTCTAGACCCTCAAGTTGTGTATATCGTCAGCTCTAGACCTGACGCACTCAACAAACACCCTCAAGTTGTGTATATCGCCAGCTCTAGACCTGACGCACTCAACAAACACCCTCAAGTTGTGTATATCGCCAGCTCTAGACCTGACGCACTCAACAAACACCCTCAAGTTGTGTATATCGTCAGCTCTAGACCTGACGCACTCAACAAACACCCTCAAGTTGTGTATATCGTCAGCTCTAGACCTGACGCACTCAACAAACACCCTCAAGTTGTGTATATCGTCAGCTCTAGACCTGACGCACTCAACAAACACCCTCAAGTTGTGTATATCGTCAGCTCTAGACCTGACGTACTCAACAAACACCCTCAAGTTGTGTATATCGTCAGCTCTAGACCTGACGCACTCAACAAACACCCTCAGGTTGTGTATATCGTCAGCTCTAGACCTGACGTACTCAACAAACACCCTCAAGTTGTGTATATCGTCAGCTCTAGACCTGACGTACTCAACAAACACCCTCAAGTTGTGTATATCGTCAGCTCTAGACCTGACGCACTCAACAAACACCCTCAGGTTGTGTATATCGTCAGCTCTAGACCTGACGTACTCAACAAACACCCTCAAGTTGTGTATATCGTCAGCTCTAGACCTGACGCACTCAACAAACACCCTCAAGTTGTGTATATCGTCAGCTCTAGACCTGACGTACTCAACAAACACCCTCGTTGTGTATATCGCCAGCTCTAGACCTGACGCACTCAACAAACACCCTCGTTGTGTATATCGTCAGCTCTAGACCTGACGCACTCAACAAACACCCTCAAGTTGTGTATATCGTCAGCTCTAGACCTGACGTACTCAACAAACACCCTCAGGTTGTGTATATCGTCAGCTCTAGACCTGACGTACTCAACAAACACCCTCAAGTTGTGTATATCGCCAGCTCTAGACCTGACGCACTCAACAAACACCCTCAAGTTGTGTATATCGCCAGCTCTAGACCTGACGTACTCAACAAACACCCTCAAGTTGTGTATATCGCCAGCTCTAGACCTGACGCACTCAACAAACACCCTCAAGTTGTGTATATCGCCAGCTCTAGACCTGACGTACTCAACAAACACCCTCAGGTTGTGTATATCGTCAGCTTAATCAAATTTCTAACAACACAGCATATCCCTTTAAAATTGTCTATGCAACATAAAAACACTATTACTTTTAGTTTATGTGTTTAAACGGTCAATGTAAAAAAAAAAAAAACAATTTCTGAAATCTTGTCATTATCCTTTCATATTTTAAAGCGTTTTTACGACATAAATTGCGATTCTGCAGAAAAGTGATATATACCCAGTAAATTCATCCAGGAAACGTAAATAATAATAGAATCGATTTGGCATTACGTAATGTGCTGTGTTTAATACCAATAAAACCATTGCATAATTGTCTGGATATTTTGTTCAAACTTGAAAGTACTTACTGACATTAGCACGTCACGTGTTTTATAAAGTACATAACAGAACATTTTAAGCACAGTTTAAAAAACTAAGAACAGTTTTCAAGTTCACATCTGCATCTGATCATTTGTATAGATACACAGGGCAAGGTACATATTTACCCATAGAAAACTAATTCCCATTCGTGTCAAAATGTTATAACCTAAAGTCGGTAGTATGTATCTACTTATATAGAAGAGAGGAGAAAGATGCCAAAGAGATAATTCAACCTCATTTATCGAAAACAATCTGACAATGCCATGGCAAAAACCGAAAAACGATGAAAAGACAAATTACAGTATACAAAAAACAACATAGAAACAGTATAAAGACTGAGCATCACGAACCACCCCAAAAACCGGTGCTCCGGAAGGATAAGTAGATCCTGCTCCACATGTGGCACCCATCGTAATACAGCAGGCGGAATAGAAATCAACCTTTCCATGCATACTAAAACGTTTAAATGCCTATATGTCTCCGTGCCCATTTTAAAATCAGAGTGTGTCTTGAATGGAAAACAAATAGTCCTTTCGTTATCGATTATACAATAAACGTACTTGTTTATCAAAACAATATCAAGATGTTTGTATATAGGACAACTAATTTGATACGTAATTTATCTTGTTATTCAATTGTAAGACTCACATGTATCTACCGTATCTGCTGTAATGAACGATGATTACTTAAAGTGTTCATGAAACAGCGAAAAGACGATTATATAATTCAGATCATATGATATATTCAGTTCGGTCCTTTCGCATTAACAATATTTGACATCGCTTTAGATTTTTAAAACCTTTGGCAGACATAATACACTTGTATTGTAAAGTTCTGTATATTGGTATAAACTATTATCATAACGGGATTAACGAGTTGATTTGTTTTTTTCAGGAATAGTTTGTACCATCAACAACTAAGATCATTGATCAACCAATGTTCTGGCTGGAATAGAAGATGTATACCATGGTCATCTGAACTGAAATATTCATGTTGTGATTCACTCTCTTGTAGATGTAACTTTTGGGGACAAAACTGTAAATGTGTTTCCCGTTTGTGGGGATGATGTAACAATGACACATGTGTATCAGTTTATTGGTACAGTGTTTCAACTATAGAATAAAATTATGACAATTACGTATCTTGAGATTATTTGCGTTTTTATTTACTGGGATGGTGTACTGACTTATTCATTTTATTTATAAATGATTAAAAGTGCGTAGAGGACGGGATACACATCATTGAGATAGCAACCTAATAACAGAAAAACCTAGACAATATACGTCGCCTTGTTCAAATTTATTGAATACTCTGACAAATAGAAATCTTTAGTGTAAATTACTTCAGGCATATTAGTACAGCAGATAGGTGAATAATTGTGCACTTTGTATTATAGCATGAAATGTGGTACAAACCTAATTTGAACTAATCTAAATAAAATTAGATATGAAGGCAAGCTTAATTTTATCAACTTCCGCTTTTATCATCAAAATGGATGGCTTGCATTTGATAACTGAATATGGTTATTCATTTCTCACAATTGATAGCCAAAGTCTGCTTGATATACCTTAATATATTATTGTGTATACATGGTTCAACTTATATAGAATTATAGACAAATAATGAAAAATCAAATTGATTACAAATAGATCAATATTATAAGCAAGTTATAAAAGGTAAATGGTATTGCTAGAAGTAAAGGGAGATTATCTGTACTCGTGGTACTGTATTAGAATTGTAACTGAGAAGATCAACAACAGCAGTTAAAGCGATATTCTTCCAATATTTTTTTATTATCATTTTCCTAGTGCGTTTTGTCTCCTATGCATCTCACTCATATCAAGTCTCACTTTTACCACTCACTATGCTAGAGAGTACCAAACAATGATTTAAATTTCTATAATGTGTTTCCATTATCTCTGAATTCAAATTATGAAAAGATTCTGAAAGTAAAAGTGATCTTCACGGAGTAAACGATGCAAATTAAGAATAAATACTATTCGATCTTCTACAGCTGCTATTTAGATAAAAATGAATATCAAGTATGAATAAATAATATAGATTCTACTTACGATATTTCTCACCGAGACTGTTGAGAGTGGATAAATATGGTATCGCACCAGATACCATTGTGGTCTCTGTTTCTTGGGTGATTTTTAGAAGACATGAAGGCAAACCTCAAAAAATTTCTTTGTAAATGATCTGCAAACATATTATGATCCTACTATGACTTCACCATGCATCGTCGCCTTTTTTCACGGCGGCACAATAACAAAATTGGAGGTCAAGCGAGCTACCAGTTGCTTATCAAAGAATAATCAATCCAGTCAGTCAAGAGAGAGTATCAACCTGTTAATAATATTGGACAACAAAGAATAAAAGGAAATATGGGTTATATCTCATTGAGACATTAAGCAACCCAACGACTCTAACAAACCAAATAGACATCCGGTCTTGCAAAAAAAAAAAAAAAAAATCGAGATTGTGTCCTGAGCACTGAAATTAGTATCATGCGTTGGTATTTAACTCTACTTGCTGACATATTCGCAGAACGTCCGATGAGAATAGACCTAAACTAGTATGTGATATCAGTTCTATACATTAGAAAAGCGATATGTCGTAGAGATATGTTATACAGATTAAGTGTGCATGACAATTCATCTTTAAATGCAAAAGAAATGGTCAGCCATACAATTGTATAAACCGTTTGAGAAAAAAATATGATAAAGCTTATTTCAACCCTCCAATTAGGAATATGAAATAAGTGTCACTTTTGAATACAAAACTACCTATTATTTTTGACCCGATGTAGGATCAAGGGGTTATCCAAAGTTGTTTACTTGTATTATAAAATGACTTCTGATCAATTCCATTTACAGGATGAGCATTACACAATGACCTGATATTGTCACGGTTTTCTCCTCTTGTATACTTGTGTAGAAGACAATGAACCGAGTCATCCCTTTTGTCTAGGATAATTAGAACTCACTGACGACAGGTCATTTTCCTAGGATAAGTATGGGTATAAACACCCTTTGCATGTTGATGATTAACATCCATTTTTGTTTTGTTTTATAGTTGTTTTATAATCATTCGTTACTAAGGGGGATAATCTTGTGTCATTTTGTGAAACTCCTCACATATTACTGCAGGTCATTGGGTCTTGTACCTGTACTTATCCTAGACAAAGTGGATGACACCAGGGCCATTGTGTTATACATTAAGGTACTAAGGAGTTACAGGGATTATTATGTTCAGCACTATAATACCAAGGGGACTGATTTTGGTTTTTTTGTGTTTTAAACATGTGTGATGTTAGGGTTTTTAAATTTTTACTCAATTTAAACTATTCATTTCAACCACCCTTCCACTAATTTCACTAGAATTTATCGCAGTCAGCAAATATGTTTTTCAAACGATTCATACTTTTGAATGATTGAATATTTTGCGATTAATTTATAAAACAAAAAAGAATTGCCATTCGCATTTTGCCCAAAGAACATATATCTCTGGCGTATATATTATTGAACCGGGCTCGAATATTGCCGGATGCTTTTAGAATGTGCAACCTGTTGAGGTACCAGCTCTATACAAGGATCGAAGTCGATATTCTTTGCTGTTGTTTTTCTTAGTTGTTTTATGAATTAAAAAAAACGAACTCCAATATAAATTCAAAAAGGGGGCGTTCATAAAAACTGGAAAAATCACACGTTAGACTGTATCACAAAGCAGAACGTAGACATTTAGTGTTACTGGTATATCTTTTGAGATTGTATCTCTATTTTATTCATTTGGGATGGGAAAGACTTATCAGGATAACAATCAAATCCCTGTTTGAAGGAATACAGACACCATAGAAAACTTGTCCACGCTCGATCTAAAACTTTTTAATACATAAGGAGACTTTTCTATTGTTGAAAACATTCTGTTGACCTCACCTCAAGATGTTTTATTTTGTTGTTTGGATGCTTACTCCTCCATATTTAACCCACTTATTTTTTTAACAAGGCGAATTTTCAGATTGAGATTAATAACATAGAGACGTGTTATTTTTTTTTTATTCTAAATGTATTTCATGTCAGTAAACAGCAACAGTTTTAGGTCAGTAAAATGGCAGACTTACTTTTATCGATTGAAAAAGTATAAAAAAGCAATAAAGGCATGCCTTTCTGGTTTTAAATTTCAATATATGACGTCATTAGCACATTTAAAGACTTTCCCGTTTAGCCATTATGGCTGAGCAGACAACCGTTTCCGCATCCTTAGATCTGTTTTCCAAAATGAGAAAATTAAACAAATATCCCCATTAACTTGTCCTGTAGGTGTAACTTTCAATTGCTCTACAATTTTAATTTTATATTTATTGCAGCTTAGTTTTCAATAATTACGTGAGGCATAATATGGTGTATATGTCACATCAATGCTGAAGATACAAATATAAATGTTAAAAAGGTAAATGAAAAGAACTCATTTGAAATACAATGTATAGTCGTAATCTGAATCATAAGTTAGTAACCGTGTGAAATATAGTTCAGTGAGACGTATTTTACTTTCAGAAAACAAACATGCTTTTTATCAATGCTGGAAAAAGAAAACATAACAGAAGAAACAGTGAAGACGGAAAATACGACGAGGTGTAAACAGGACATGGAACTTTGATGTTTCATAATCTTTGACAAGTATAGATATTGTTAATTGCAATAGGATGTGAATTGAAACACAGACAAATGTAAAAGAGAGGCGAAGTATACCAACAAACAAAAAACAAGATTGATATGAAATATAATTGAAGAACAAGAAATTAATATTGATGTTTCAGAAAATTCCCGCAAATATTTGAAAACGTTAATAGCTGAGACACATGCTAACCAAAATTAACAGTTGAATGATAACCAGGTTCTGTCACCAATGATAAAAAAACCACATCGAAGATATCAAAGATCAGGCTTGTAATTTTTTTGTACGCCAGACGCCCGTTTCGTCTTCCAAAGTCTCATCAGTGACGCTCAAATAAAAAAGTCGACCAAATTATGATGGCGTCTGTAAAATCGAACGAGAAATAAATAAATTTGAACAACCTTGGTTCAAAACTTCCCTATAAGCTCCAACGATATAGCAAGGGACTCTAGCCGTACACGGCATGTCGTGTCAATGGAGACGTATACTCAATGTGCAGAATGAAAAGTCAACAATAGGAAATATGAGCCAATGGTAATTGGAAGACCGACGGGGGAAGACCGAGTGCGTCGAAAGCTTAAGCGTCTCTTTGAAATCTAATCCATCTCTCGAGCTGTAAAGTTCGGAGTTCAAACGACTATTATTGCCAATTTCTAAATGTAAGTCAAGATATGAATAAGACCTAACTGCATCTATGATATCCGTTATTTTATGTTCAAGGGGATAGATGTAATCAACATAGTCATAGAACTTTGATTATTCCATATTGATAAAATTTTAGTAGGTTTTTCTATATGAATGGGATTTTGAATAAAAAAGCATATTCACCTGCGGAAAAAGTATATTCACCGCGCAAAACGTCGCGTGCTTTAATGTGCATAATTTTGGTAAAAAACGTTTGTTGTACAATTGGTTTTGGTAAATAATTGCCATTACATACATTTCTCTCGGAATATGGAATAAAACAATTACTGTCTTTTGTTTCGGTAAATATGTGGTTTAATTGACTTTTGAAAAACTGATATTCACTTCGGCCGTTGGCCTCAGTGAATATCAGTTTTTCAAAAGTCAATAAAACTACATATTTACCTCATCAAAAGACAGTAATTGTATAATATTTCAGTGGGAGGACATCATCTTTATAGCGGAATATGATGTTAAAGGGTGCTAATATTTTGTTTCCTTATTCTTGAGAAGCTCTTCTATGAAGATTGCCTCAAACAAATATAGGAACAAATCGACAGTTTGTTGCCGTAGGAAACTACCAAACGTAGCAAATTTTTTGTCAGCATTATGGTCCTGTTAGTTTTAGAGGCCTTTTTTTAATCAGAAACTTTTGTTTTTACAAAAGTTTGATTTGTCACTACCTCAAAGAAGATATGTTCATATATGTTGATCATTTTTTATGAACAACGTTGGACTAATTCTTTCAATATGTCTTCAGTTTTATGATGACAATGTATACAAAAGTGTAAAGGTAAGAGAAACAAGGGGTTGTTATATTATTGCACGAGGAGAGGGACTATATATTATGTATGATAACTAATTTTCTATGATTTATTACACATAAACAGTATAATACACAGATGCAACGAATTAGTATGTCATCTGCGTGGAGACAAACTTCTATAGTACAAATCTTATAATGTTAAAGTCATCAATCACGGAGAGTGAATATGTGATGTTCCATTACCCTAGAGAGGACTGATACATCAAAGTCAGTTACTGTTTAAACAGATCACAAGATTATTGGATTATTATATTCCCAGGATTTGTTTTCATGTTAGAAATAAGGGTTAACAATCTCATAAAGACAAGACAAGGAAAACAACTTCGATGAGGATTTAAAGATAAATACAACAATCCCTTACTAATTCGTCATAATCTATTTCTAATCCTCTCAGATATCACAGTTTTCAGGATAAAGTTTGAGTTAATCATATAACCATTCCGTGATTTAGTTTTAATGGATCGCAGAACACGTTACAGTTTCAATAAACCGATTCTACGTAAAACTAAAAATCATGATATTTCTATTAAAGAATAAGCAGAGGAATTATTATTGGTATTTCAAATCTTTAAGATTATCATACAAACGAAATTAATGAAATTAATAATGACTCTTTTATGATTTTAAAGTCTAAATGCATTACTTGTTTGAAAATTTTAAAAAGATATATGTCTGCATAACTTTCTGCATAATCAATTAGTGCAGCAAAGAATCTATTTGGTATTACCTATTATTATCAAACTCACCTTTACAAATAACTATTATAATTATATTTCTAATTATTACTTTTTTTTGTTTTCTAATTGTTGACCGTTATTTTAGCATCAAGATAGTATTTTTCATCTTTTGTTAAAAACGTTTACCATCCCCTTGCACAAAGTTCAGAACAGTCTGCATCATCCTATATCGTGTTTATAACGGTCTCCATCATCCTACATCCTGTTTAGAACGGTCTCAATCACCCTACATCCTATATCGTGTTCAGAACGTCTTCATCACCCTACATCGTGTTTAGAACAGTGTCCATCGTCTTACATCGTGTTTAGAATGGTCTCCATCATCCTACATCGTGTTTAGAACGGTCTACTTCATATAACATAGTGTTTAGAACGATCTCCATCTTCTGACATTGTGTTTAGAAATGTTTCCATCATCCTACATTATATTTATAACTGTCTGCATCATCCTATAGCTACATCGTGTTTAGAACCGTATCCATCATCCTACATCGTGTTAAGAACCGACTTCATCACCCTACATCAAGTTGAAAACGGTCTCTGTCATCCTACATTCAGTTTAGAACGGTCTACATCACCTAAAATCGTGTTAAGAACAGTGTCCATCATCCTTCATGAAGTTTAGAACGGTCTCCATCACCCTACATCCTGTTTAAAACGGTCTCCATCCCCTAACTTGTGTTTAGAACGGTCTCCATCACCCTAACTTGTGTTTAAAACGGTCTCCATCACCCTAACTTGTGTTTAGAACGGTCTCCATCACATTACATCGTGGTTAGAACAATCACGATCATCCTACATTGTGTTTTAAACGGTCTCCATCTCCTTACATCGTGTTGAGAACGGTCTCCATCATCCTTCATCCTGTTTAGAACGGTCTCCATCACCTTGCATCTTGTTTAGAACGGTCCCCATCACCTTACATCGTGTTTACAACGGTCTTCATTACCTTACATCGTGTTTACAACGGTCTCCATCACCTTACATCGTGTTGAGAACGATCTCCATCACCCTACATTGTATTTAGAACGACCTCCATCACATTTCATCGTGTTTAGAACGGTTTCCATCAACTTAATTCCAGTTTGGAACGGTTTCATCATCATACATCAAGTTTAGAACGGGTTTACATCACGTTACATCGTATGTAGAACGGTCTGCATCATCCTACATCATATTTAGAACGGTCTCCATCACCCTACATCATGTTTAGAACGGTTTCCATCACCCTGCATCGTGTTTAGAACGGTCTCTAAACTCCTAGATTGTGTTTAGAACGGTGTCCATCCTACATGTTTTGAATATTCTCCATCATCTTAAATCGTGTTCAGAACGGTCTACTTCATTCTATATTAAGTTCCGAACGTCTACCATCACCCTACACAAAGTAATACCTTTATACTGACCCCTGCATCATTTCTTGTAGGAGTCACAAGAAAAAGGAAATTCATAATCAACTGACAATAAAACATATCAGAACAAAATGAGATACAATCCTTTCCTTTAGTTTTTCTAATATACAATTCTCTGTTATCAGCAGCAGTGAAATTATAATCTGTTACCGACCCGTACCTAATCCGTATACAATGCGAATATACAAATCCCTATCTTCAGGGGCAATCAATTTTAATTTAAACATATTTTATTTGCTAAATATCAGCAAAATGGATGAGACACAAGTAAATCATACTTATAAAGTCTTCTTCATATTATAATACAAGTATATATACAATAATAACATTATGAGCATGCATGTAAAGCGAACGAATTTATTAAATATTATACGAACTATAAATAAAAAGAAGAAAAGAACAAGTAAAATGGAAAAGGAGGAAAAGAAACAGAAGCAAATCATATTTTCTGTGATGATGACTTTGGTTTGACGGTGATGATCATCCGTGCCGGTAGCAGTAACCCTTTATGAAGGTACTAGAAATCTGTTAAACCTTTTAATAACATCTTGAACATGTTTGAAAATTAGGAGATTTTGTTCATTCGAAAGTTCCAGGTCTCCGCAAGTTAATAGTTTAGTATCAATAATAAAGTTTTCAGTAAGCCAATTAAGATTGTTAAGTAAAAATTCTCTACATGTAGTGTATTTTGGGCAAACGAAAAGAAAATGATGAACATCCTCAATATCAGACCCACACTGACACGAAGGATCTAGTAAAATGTTAGCTTTGAAAAGGTCAGAGTTTAAAAATGCAGCGGAACAGCGCAATTGAGTTAAAATAATATTCAGTTTCCTCGGACCGTACATATAATACGGCGCAACTCTACTCTGAACACTTTCATTTTTCAATTCTCTCTTAAATTTAGATATAGAGTCGGTGTTTCGAATTTTTAAGTCAAGCTTATTCCATTCTCGTATTGTGGATGGAATAAAAGATTCAGTGGTAAGGGAAAGTCTACAAAATGGAACAATAATATTTTGACCGTTTCGCAACGGATAGTTGGTTGTACTTTGTATAGATGGGGGGACAAGATTACACAGGTACTCAGGTGCATGTTTTTTTTTTAATTTATATTATAAAACATCTGTAATTTTCTTCTTCTTCGTCTTTCATATAAAGATTCCCAGCCAACATCAGAGTACAGAGTATCAATTTTAGCGAAGATTGGTAGACCTGTTACAATTCTTGCGGCTTCCAATTGCAAGTTTTCTAATATATTTGAATAACATCCCACAATTATCCCACACTGCCGTGGCATATTCAAAAATGGGTCTAATGAAAACTAAATAAAGTTTTTCTAAATCATTACGAGACAATCGATATTTAAGTTTACGCAGAATATTAAGGTGTTTCTTTACACTTGTAATTATACTTTCAATATGATTGTTCCATTTTGCGTCACAACTAAAGGTAACTCCCAGGTGCTTATACGATGTTTTTATAGGGATATTTTTATCATTTAGGGAAAAGTTGAGATCTGGTATCTCAATATTCGAAAATATCATAATTTCAGTTTTATCAGGATTAAATGACATAAGCCATTTAGTTGACCAAACATCAAATAACATCAATCAATGGGACCTAAATAATGAGTACTATAGCAGTTTTCATTTAACCTATAAGTTTTCAGAGAGATTATTTGAGGATACAGAGGATACCAACTTAAAAGTGACTTGTAGCATGTCTAAGAGTGTAGGTGTCTCTGTGTTTCCCAACAACATGTTATAATGTACCTATATGTACAAATAGAAATGTCAGTAAAAGGTGAATGTGTTAGCTTTATTATTGTATATTATATATTATAATTTCATAAATAATACAGTTTTTCTCAAAGGTGTTCATAAGATATATTTTCAAATGTTTAAATGATTGAAAGAACTACAATAAGGTTAACAATTTACAATAACTGATAAAAAATGTACAAACTTGTATCTTCAGCTATCAGAGTTTGTAATAATGGAAAATGAAAACTTAATTTACTCCGTTGTGCGTATTTTTTTCCATGTCTTGCATTTTCCCCAATACATTCCGATTGAGATTTACTGTTTCACTGTGCACACATTTAAAAAGGTAAAATGCATATCCTTAACCGGAAGTCAATAACTCAGATTTAGCTAAACATTACCACGTACAGTATCCTTGTTGCTAGTATATATAGGTATAGGATATTCTTATAGGTTTATACATATATATATATTCAAACGCCTGGTATTTTTTAATCATAAGAAATCCGATGGACAAGGTATAATTTGCAGTTGTCACTACAAATAGGCAGACATTTATATATACAACTCCTTACATCCGTCGATTAAATTCACCATGGAAACCAGTGACACTCAACTACCATTTTTTTGGATATTCTCATCTTGAAATCAGGCAGACAAATAACGACGGATATTTATTATAAATCCACAGACACCCATCAATACTTAAATTTTCGTTCGTGTCATCCGTCCCATACAAAACGAAACATACCTTACTGTATGGCCAGGCGGATTTGTGCTATAGTGTCGGACAATAACATTCGAGACGTACGATTGAACGAATTGAAAGGCTATTTAACACAACAGTTATACCCAGAGGGTCTAATCGAAAGTGGAATACGCAAAGCAAAACAACTGACACTTCAAGAATTACGAACCCCGAAAGTGAAAGACACGGATGAAAACTTAAAGAAAATACCGTTTGTTAGTACACATGACCCGTATTTACCGAACGTTTTTAATACTATTAAATCAAAGCTTCCGATTCTACATGAAAGTGAAACCATGAAACAATTGATACCGGAAGGAAACTTGATTTACAGTCGAAGACAACCTAAAAACATAAAGAAACACTTAACCAGAGTTCGATTCGAACCGAAGGTTAGGGACTTTGAAATAAAATCTTGCGGAGATTCAAGATGCGGTGTTTGCGGTCAAGATTTCAAATATTTGGAAACAGGCAAAATGAAAACATTTAGAGATGGAAGAAAATTTCATGTGAACGCCAATATGACTTGTAAGACAACAAACCTTATTTACTGCGTCACGTGTCCTGGTTGTCACGAACATTATATTGGACAGACCGGGAATAGCCTCTGTGAACGGGTGCGCGTTCATAAAGAACAAATAAAACACCCACAATACAGAAACTCGCCAATTAGTGCCCATCTTGACACTTGTGGTAAAAAACAATTTCAAATAATGCCTATTTTTAAATGTAGACGGGATGAAGCCTATCGAAAGGAGATGGAACGTTATTTCATAACAACGTTCCGATCAAGATTAAATCCCGAGAACTTTTAATTACGAACAATGCCGGAACGTCACGAGCCTCCGTAACGATGTCGCCCATAACGACGCCAAATTAGTTATCCTGAAGAGTCCCACGGGAAGGATGAACTCGATTGAACTGGAACTTGTTTACTTATTTTACTATTTATTTTATGAATATATATTTATATTCTTGTTAATTTCTGTGTCATTTGGTCTCTAGTGGAGAGTTGTCTCATTGGCAATCATACCACATCTTCTTTTGTTTTATATGTAACAAAAAATATAGACTTTTTCACTTTTATATTGCACTTGAAATCTGGTCTGAGACATACTAACCTCGCTGTTTATAATGCGTTTAGTTCAATTACAATAAAACATGGTTTTTACGATGCATTCCATGTTAAACTGTTGAAACCTTCGAATTAATAATCCATGTCCATTGGAATAATAGCCTTCGTTTCCTTCAAACTATTGCCTTCTTGACAAGTAAGTGAGACATTAAAGTGTAAATGAGGTCTTTCAAAGACTCATTTGTTATGACCTTCCATTAGCTCCAACCATATAAAATTCGCTGTCAAAACAAAAAGGAGAAACAGTGACCTTCCCATGAAAGACGAAAGGCTGATATTGCCTTTATTTGTTTCACTTACAGGGTAAAAATCAGTAAATTAAAGATATCAGTGGCACTTGAAAAATTTTAAAGTCTAAATGGCGTACTTAAAAGGATGTTTTACAATTTTATTTATATCTTTACCATCGAAATGTTATGCACAGCAATACATTCCTGCTAAAGACTATTTTGACACAGATTGAAAATTGGACATGTGAAATTTTTGCATAGAATGAGATCCAAAACCAATTCTAATATATATATGATATATAATACAGAGATTGACTTCCAGTAGAACTTTGTTTATGCTTGGATTGTCTTTTATCATAAGAGTTTTTGATAAATATTCAAAAACATATGTATGCTTAAAATCTATAATCACTGAAATTAAATCCATGTTTTTGTTTTATACAATTTATAATTCAGAATCATGTTCAGAAATACGACATTATATTGTAAAATCTTATGTGTAACTTATGAAGCAGTGATTGCAGAAAAAATTGAAAGACGTTCTTGATATGAAATGGTGTTGGTTGATGTGAACGTCTTTTTTTCTATCCTGATTACGTGCTGAACTTCATTTTGTGTTTTTTTCAGAATATTGGATATGGTCAATAAATAATCAACACGGCTTAAAAATATAAAGTGGCATTTTTGCCAATGAAACAACTATATCCTGTAAGGTGGTGTCAGTGGGGTTCAATCTGTAGTTTTCGGTATTTTGTTTTGTGAACTGTTTATCTGTCTCTCTTTATTTTTTTTGCCATGTCATAATTTTTACTAATAATTTCTGATTGGCTCCATGCTACCTTCCCTTTTTAAACCTTTATAATATCAAAGTTCTACCCTTTCCAAGCCTGTATGAGTATAACAAACAAGAAAAGATCCCAGCTATATTAGACGATTTCAAAGTAGAACTGTATTTCATCTTTTTGAAGTGGAAACGTAATGATTAATTACCACCTTATGTCTGAAGAAATCCAGGTGTAATCAATAAATTACATAACTTACTGGAGAAATATTCCTACAAATTAAGTCATTAGATTTTTATCAAAGGTATAAAGTAACATGACAACTTCAAAATTGAGGTCCTTAAGAGCCTTAATCACTCACCAGGCAAAATGTCGATATTTACAAAATGTACTGTCACTTTTTCAAATTAAAGATTATTTTCCCTGAAACAAATTACTCATTTTCAAATATACAGCTTTTAATCTGATGTCATAGAAATATTAAAGTACATGTAATTAATATTTTGCGTTTCAAAATAGTTAATTCTTCCTTCAAAATCCATCAATCATTTTCCAACAACAAAACCATAACAACATAAAACAAGACTATGTGTCCATAGGACACCATGCCCTGCTCGCATAACATTTCTGGAAAATCTGGGTCAAAGCTCTCATTTGTTGTATATATTGTAAAAAGTTCACATCAGACTTAACATGATTACTAAGTTTCTAGTTGATATGACCACAACTTCAGGGTAAACTATCGTAAACCAAAACCAACAAAAGGATAAATGGACTTACAGAACAAAGCACTCTAAAATCGAAAACAAAACGTCCAGAGCTATTGTAGATGGGGCATAAAAACACATCATACTGAACTGTGTATAAACAAAAACTGACAATGGAATTCATGGTTAAAACAGATGGATACATGCCAGATTGAACCTGACAACATAATCCAAACAGAATGAGGGTATAAGTTATATTTACATCACAACTCACACAAAGTTGGCAAAAGAAATAAAAGACATGCACCTATTATGGATTTTACATTTACAGACAAAATACATTGAAAAAAGAATGAATAGTTGGGTGAATGTACAAATAAATATCAGTCGGATAGAAATCAGATAAATGAAAGTTAAGTAGCAGAAAAATGACCAAGTGGACTATGACAACAGGAAAACTCATTTGTATATTTATTTACAAAGACAATTACAAAATATAATTAAAATATAATCACATTTTAACAAACAATTACAGTGAAATATGAAACAATAACTGCTTAGTACTAAATTAATAAAATAAAAAGTTGTTGAACATGAGTTTATCAGGAGTATATGATCATTATCTTCCACAGCAGAAATTATCTAAGTCTACAACCTCAAAATATTTCCCTTCTTTGCTCTTCCATTTCATATATCTAATATGTTACTTTATACTTCCATCTTTCTGTGTCAATATTATTTAATCCAAACTTATTATAAAGATAATTTCAGGAATGTCACTACCTCTATAAAAACTGTTATCACAGAGATATGTATCCTTTTGTAATTTTGATAATGCAAATGTTAAAATTAAAATAGCAATACTTTAACATGCAAGTTATGCAAATATTCAAAGTCAATGAACCATGACTGAAGGTACATGGCTAAACAATTCCATGGATTGAGATGTGCCAATGCTAATACAACTGCATACCAAATACCATTGACTTATTATAAGTCGTTCCTTTAAACAAACCTAAACACAAACATTAACTTGTAAACTATGTAAAAGTTTCAAAGTCAATGAACCATGATCAGGGTGGGGCTATATAATCTCGATGGAAACGATACTTGCAAATGCCAATAAATTTGCATACTAAATATCATTGACTTAACATTAGCATTTCATCTTAAACTGATCTAATCACAAACTAATACATGTAAACTAAGCAAAAGTTTCAAAGTAAATAGACCATGACTGAGGGGCGGGCCAAACATTCTCCATGGAAATGAGATGTGCTAATGCTTATACAACTGAACACCAATTAACATTGGCCTACCACTAATGGTTCCCTTGAACTGACCTAATCACAAACTAATACATGTTAACTTAGCAAAATTTTCAAAGTCTACAGACCATGACTAATAAGCAAAATAATCTCCATGGAAATGAGATATGCCAATGCTTATACAACTGCATACCAAATATCATTGACCTACCACTAGTGGTTCCCATAAATTGACCTAATCACAAACTAATACATGAAAACTATGAAAGTTTCAAAGTCAATAGACCTTGACTGAGGGGGGGCCAAATATTCTCCATGGAAATGAGATGTGCTAATGCTTATACAACTGAACACCAATTAACATTGGCCTACCACTAATGGTTCCCTTGAACTGACCTAATCACAAACTAATACATGTTAACTTAGCAAAATTTTCAAAGTCTACAGACCATGACTAAGGAGCAAAATAATCTCCATGGAAATGAGATATGCCAATGCTTATACAACTGCATACCAAATATCATTGACCTACCACTAGTGGTTCCCATAAATTGACCTAATCACAAACTAATACATGAAAACTATGAAAGTTTCAAAGTCAATAGACCTTGACTGAGAGGGCGGGCCAAATAATCTTATGGTAATGAGATGTGCCAATGCTAATACAACTGCATACCAAATATCATTGACCTACCACTAGTGGTTCACCATGAACTAGACCTAATCACAAACTAATACATTGTTGACGCCACCGTCGCCACCGACACGAAACAGCATCGTATGTCTTGCTTTTGACTCTGTCAAGGCGAGACAAAATAACTCTTAACCTTTTGGCAAGATTAATTATATCTAACTGGAGTCACGTTATATTCAGAAAAGCTAAATTATTAGTTGAAATTCAATGCCATTTCAAGTTTTTATAACAGTTTTATAAAACAAGATTATAACATATATATTTATAAATGAATATATGTGTCTGAAAATGAATGTTATCAGTTGTGGTTGATTACAAAACAATTACAACTCTAAATGCATACTAAAATATATCTTTGTAAAATATTAAATGTGTGTAGAAGACACTAAAATAAATAAAACAATGCCCTCAAACAATACTGTTTACAGCATTCAATTTTCAATCTCAAATAAAGACAATGTAAAAATACATATTGAACTTTTTCATATTATACACACAATTCTAAAAATCTATTATATTATTTATCAAATTGAACCAGTTATCTTGTATTGTTGACATCAATCTTCAACAAATGAAAACTTTTACACCTTGTTTTAAGATAATATCCTCTAAGGACTACAGTGCTTTTAAAATAAAAGCTATGTTTTGTTACTAAATCAGATCTTTGATAAAAAATTGGCAAAAGTTTCATCAGATAATTACATTATAAACATTCGGCATAACAACATCTGTATACAGTTTATCCAAATACAGAAAATGTACAAAATAAATGCTTCAATTCATACAAAGTGTTTACTACATTACTTACAATTCATTTTAATAAATTCAACCATATTTGATATATTATAAATCATTTCTAACTGTAGTCATCATCATAAATATCTTTGTAAATACCTGTATATTTCTACACAACCAGATGGGAAAATTATACTTTTTTTACCATATAATGAAATATCAATAATGGAATGTGAAGAAAATACATAATTATATTTAAATGGCATTATTCTAAAGAGTTAATCTAAGTATTTATTAAAAATATGATAACTATGATGTTTAACCAAATCAAAATAATTATAAACAACTGAAAATTTGACACACAGCAATCAATACATTTATCATTTATTCAAAATTGTCTTCTGAAATTGCAAATAAATAAAATCAATTATGTTTTGAATGACAACCTATAATCATATTTTTAAAGACTATAAAAAATGTCTATTTGTTGTGCAATCATGTAAAACCCTTAAACACCAGACTTTTGATTATCAAATTAAAAATGGTGGGACTTTAAACCTTCTTACTGGAATGTGTGACACATAATCATTTCTATAACAGACCATGTTTTCTTATATTTGACTTAGAATATGATAAATTCAAAAAGGATCTATAGTTCTTATTCTTCCAAAAATACATGTATATATATGTTATATTTTATTTTCAAAACTAATACAACCAAACTTAAAAGCATGTAAAACATCCTAACCACACAAGGATGCTATTGCACTGGTGCAGAAAAATATACACATACAAAATACAATAATAACTAAATAGTAAAATAAACACATGTACTAGGTAAATGTTTGGCAAAAATAAACTGAGTGGTAATGACAGCAAAAATCTGCAACAATATTGCATCTACTTGTAATGTACATTAACTGACTAGTATTCATACATAAAGTATTAAAATCTATGTGTTTTGTAATATGTATAAAATAAATGATGGAAATAAGTTTTTAGATTATGTTTACAAAGCACTTTTCTGGGTGAACCTTCATCGGAATGCTAAAACCCAAAACTTTGAAAGCCAGGGGATATTAGTACTTGAATATGTCAGAAATTTGTAACAAAAATGGACCAAACAAGAATTGTCAAATTCATCTAAAGTCAACTTTGCCTGGGGAGGTTAATAAACATTTCACCCTTTCTTTCATTATTACATACCTGTGCATATTAGGATATGCAGAAATATAGGAGTTACTGTGCATTTACAAATGCTAAGCCTAGGAAAGATCCCTCAATGAAAGGTTAAAAAATCAGAAAACTGGAGAACTCATAATGTAAAATAAGCACTTATTGAAAGACCTTCTGAACTTACAACTTATCAATTGTAAAGTTGTCTTGCTTCTGACTATTAATACAGAATTTGTAAAAGTTAAAAGGCACTTATGCTGTTTTACTTTGACTTCAATACACTGCACATCAACAGAAATATCTAATTACAAATCTATATTTACAAATGTATATCTGTTCTATAAAAGATTAAAATAATAATCATTCCATTCAACGATATATAGAAATAATATCATCAATATAGCACCTTCTTAAAACGTTGTACAGATCTCTATAAAAATTGTTCAATATACTAATCTCCTTATTTTTATATTAAAAGTTAATATCCTGTAAGTTAGGTTTTAGATAGTATTTTCTAGATCATTCCTATATTTATAATCTATATAATTAAATATTCTGTAGATTCATAGACATCATTCAAATACAATTTTATCAAAATTTTCTTCATAAAAAGGCACAGGCTATGAAATAAATTTAAAAAAACTCCATATCATTATGGAAAAGAATCCAAAATATTCTGAATATTCTGAATTTTTAAATGAACCAAAATTCTGTGATTTTGTTCATATTTTAGTTTGATCATGATGTTTTTGACAAAGGCTTTTTCAATGTTTGAGCACCAAGATAATTGTGATAGGTTCCTTATCAGTTTTTTTTTAAGTATATGACCATTTTTTTCAAAATGGCTGTTACAATAAAATCACTTTTGTATAATAACTAACATGATTTGAACATGAATTGACTGTCAAAATTCAACAAGAACAGAACATAATATAATGACCATATTTTTACTTGGAACAGTATTTGTTTTATAATTTTCTCTTTGTTATAATATTTTTCAATATTTAACACTATATTTTAGTACAAAATATTTCATAGCAATTTTAACTTCTAACCTATTTACAAAACTATCCTTCTAACAGGGACTATAAACTGCACATGACTTCATGCAATAACAATTTTCGTTGCTCAAGATAAAAACATTCATTAAATTCAACAATCACAGCCAAGAATTTACAAATATTTTCAATAACACATTTTTAAAACACATTTTAATCAAATGAAAAAAATATTAAGTAGCTTGCCATCTAACTGAAGGTTTGTTCCCATGTTAAACTTTTCTAGAAGCCATTAGCCTGAATTCACAATAAGATGATGGTCTGAAAGTAGAGGTTATTTTCAAAATATCCTGCAAAGCAAAGTCATGAAACCATCCTGTGTTTATGACATGATCTGTGTATTTACTTTATACATTTATTTTCAGTAAGTTTATATTTATAATTCATTTGTGAGAAAGTAAAATTTCCACAGCTTTATAAATACAGTGTGTATGCATGGTAATGACAAGATTTAGACTTGAAGACAATGAGTGGCCTAAACAATTTTAAAAACAGCAGATACAGACTAGTAAGTTTAACTGGTCAAATATTCAATACAGCAATTACAGAATAGGAATAGAATGTATCCACTGCATAATCTATTCATTGCAATCTAGGATAAATCCTTCCATATAAATATCTTCTTCCAAACCTTCAGAATGGAACTAATCTTCTACTGTAATGAGCTCCACAGATATTTGTTAAGGTGACAACATATAATTCAAAGTCACTACTGTTGAAAACAGATCCATTACATACAGGAATCATCTTGTGTATATATCACTGATTAAGACACTTCAACATTGATACCTTCGTCATCTGAAGAAAAATAAAACACAAATTAATACTTGAAATGTTATACAAAGGGTGAAAACCAAGCTATCAAACTTTCAAGATTAGTCATTGATACATAAAGCTACAAACATGTACAATACAACATTATATAAATAACACATAGATGAGTGTGATAGAGCAGATTGTTACCTCAGGAAAACATTGTCAACTGAAGTGAAGTCATTTAATCTGTTAAACTGAATGTTCTGTTATTATTGTCTTTAAGTTTTAAATTTGAATTTTAAATTGAAAGTAATAAACTATGACTTCATGAACATAACAACGTTAAAGTAATTAGAACAGTAACAAAAGTGAAGCAAGATGTATTTTTTATGTTTATAGTCTATGCCGAAAGTTAATGTAGACCTTTTAAATTAGCATTGTCTTTAAAATTGTTGATGAAATTTCAATTAATTGGCTTTTAAATTATCAATTATTGATTCATCTGCACGAGAGGGAACACTGAAAAAACTGTCTCCCGCTGGACCATGAGATAGAGTCAAATGTCTCTGTCATTTTAACCAATTAAAACCTGGCATATAAAATTAAAACAATGTGTTATATGTCATTTGAAAAAGTAACAATTAAGTTAAAATATATTCATGCATCATTAATTCTCATAGAAACTGATAGAGGTTCTATTTTTTGGGAGTTAAAAGTAGGTTACAAGCTATGTTAAACTCACCCGTTTTACAATAAAAAATATATAAATAAACAAATTGGTCTGGCTGTTTAAACCAGCATTGCACAGAAGGAACTGAATTTTCATATGACTAAATTAAATACTTTCTTATATTTCTTTAATTAGCTCTTCTTAAAGTTCCAATTAATCTGACTAATAATGAGATTGTTTGTTGGGTGTGGGTTTGGTTGTAAAGCGAAGTATTTAATTTTTTTTTTTTTCAAACTTGCAGAAAATAATTGAATTTCCAGCATAAAGTTACATTTACTTATCTCATACTGTTTCTTAGTCCATTAACCATACTTATCAAAGTTCAATGATAGAAGTTGGCTGAGTGTATTTATGATATTAAATATCAAAAGTTCACTTCAAAATTTAATAGTTTATATTGTTCTGTCTGCATTGTTCTACAAATCTTTTACAGGAAAACATTAACATTTTGCTTATCATAATACAGAACATCTTGCATTATTCATATCACTTTACTCTGAAGAAATATAACATTTAATTGTCAATTAAAACTAAAATGCATCATGCTGTTTTCTGTCAAAAGAGACAACATCCCAATAACTGTCATTTTAAACTAAACATTTGACCAATATTCCTCATTTCTGACTGAAGATAAACTTTTATTCCCTAGCCTTTGATAGATTATGTTCATCAACATGGATTTTCCATTATAGTCAGATGTTAGTAACTGCTGTAATATACAACAGTGTTTTACACAGGAGAGAGTGATTTTAATCTTCACATTTTATATTATTGTCAATTAAAGTAAATGTATAAGAAATGTTTTGATGCAATTATATCATGCATGCATATCAAGAAAAGAAAAATTAATGTGACATGCATGTTCTGGTTGTATATTAAAATACAAAGTTGGATCATGAAATGTGGTAAAAATTAGGAATTAATAAAAGTTTTATTCAACCTCACAAAACAGCCTGGAGTATTAATAAAACTATTAATCTGAATAGTAGATTGGAATTCTGGTTATAGGTTAAACAAATTTTCAAAAATGTTACAAAAGTAAAATGAAGATTTTAACTCAAACCTTTGTCACAAACTGAAAGCACAAGAGAATTGAAGAACTAACAATGCATAAATAAAAAAAACATGAACACAAGTGCATTGGAATGAGATTTTAAAGAGACTCTAGCACTGAAACTTCAAATGTGCATGAACAAACTCATTCTGACATAAAACAAATGAAGCAAATATGCCAATTTTGCCTTCTACATTAGCTTCATACAAAAAGTAAACAAAATACTTTTGATAACAAAGTTTTTATTCATTTTCACATTCTCTTCCTCTCATCCAAAGCAGTTAACAAAATAATCAACATAATAAATTCAATTACCACAAAAGACAGCTTTAGCTGAAACAATATGGGAATATATACAGAATTCAATTACCACAAAATTCAGCTTTAGCTGAAACAATATGGGAATATATACAGAAATCAATTACCACAAAAGACAGCTTTAGCTGAAACAATATGGGAATATATACAGAAATCAATTACCACAAAAGACAGCTTTAGCTGAAACAATATGGGAATATATACAGAAATCAATTACCATAAAAGACAGCTTTAGCTGAAACAATATGGGAATATATACAGAAATACGTTCAATAAACACAGAATTTAAACACTGTAAATTATTCATTGAATGGTTCTATATATATCAAAAACTCTCAATTGAAAACAAAAAGAGACACTCACTTTCATTTAAGAATTGTGTGCAGTTGTTTTTAAATCAATGTTTGTACCTAAATCATACAATTTGATGACCAAAGATTTTGCCCAATGCCAATTTTTATTGCACAAGATTTGGTTTTTAGAATTTGTTTTTACCCAACAAAAAATCTGCTTTCATAAAGTATACAAGAAATTGACTTGGTAACAGTTTCTTATCCACGAAGTCAACAGCCTTAATAATCCACAAGTTAATTTCATAAAATTTCAAATGTTCCACTGTACATATTAACAATACATAATCCACATAGCTAACATACATGAATATGGTTAGACTGTATAATCCCCTAAATGATAAACCCTATGTTCCACTAGACCTGAGAGGTCTTATACAATCCATAAAGCTAACAGCTCTAATAATCCAATGAACATGGAACCATCACATAATCCACATAGCTAAACACATCTTATGTTCTACTAATAATACAAGGATAAACAGGAATCACAACAAATACTGGACAGTACAACATAGCACATGAACAACTAATACATGTACAACAAAGCACATGAACAACTAATACATGTACAACATAGCACATGAACAACTAATACATGATTCAGTATAAAACACATGTACAAACAAAGACAAAACTAATCTGTTTGTCCTTTTCGAACAATAAAATATTTTTAAACTAAAACAAACAAAGACTAACAAACAACCAACAAAACATGGTACAGATAGCATGACTTGGTAGAGGCACAATAAGACAAGGTAACATTCCATAAATAACAAAGACTAACAAACAACCAACAACATATGGTACAGATAGCATGACTTGGTAGAGGCACAATAAGACAAGGTAACATTCCATAAATAACAAAGACAAACAAACAACCAACAACATATGGTACATATAGCATGACTTGGTAGAGGCACAATAAGGCAAGGTAACATTCCATAAATAACAAAGACTAACAAACAACCAACAACATATGGTACAGACAGCATGACTTGGTAGAGGCACAATAAGACAAGGTAACATTCCATAAATAACAAAGACAAACAAGAACCAACAACCAACAACATATGGTACAGACAGCATGACTTGGTAGAGCCACAATAAGACAAGGTAACATTCCTTAAATAACAAAGACTAACAAACAACCAACAACATATGGTACAGATAGCATGACTTGGTAGAGGCACAATAAGACAAGGTAACATTCCATTAATAACAAAGACTAACAAACAACCAACAACATATGGTACAGATAGCATGACTTGGTAGAGGCACAATAAGACAAGGTAACATTCCATAAATAACAAAGACTAACAAACAACATATGGTACAGATAGCATGACTTGGTAGAGGCACAATAAGACAAGGTAACATTCCATAAATAACAAAGACTAACAAACAACATATGGTACAGATAGCATGACTTGGTAGAGGCACAATAAGACAAGGTAACATTCCATAAATAACAAAGACTAACAAACAACCAACAACATTTGGTACAGATAGCATGACTTGGTAGAGCCACAATAAGACAAGGTAACATTCCTTAAATAACAAAGACTAACAAACAACATATGGTACAGATAGCATGACTTGGTAGAGGCACAATAAGACAAGGTAACATTCCATAAATAACAAAGACTAACAAACAACCACCAACATATGGTACAGATAGCATGACTTGGTAGAGGCACAATAAGACAAGGTAACATTCCATAAATAACAAAGACTAACAAACAACCAACAACATATGGTACAGATAGCATGACTTGATAGAGGCACAATAAGACAAGGTAACATTCCATAAATAACAAAGACAATTTGTAAGGGGTTCCACAGATCCCTGTGTCTCCCCTATGATTGCTGCTGTCAGTGTAAAAGTGTAATATTGACTTAAAAAGTTAGTCCATTTATCAGTAAAATATAGAATTTAAAAAAAATCAAACTTTTCTATAGATGCTATTTCTTTGTCTTGAAGATTAGCTTCTGTCTAAGTTTCATAACAATCCATGAAGGTTTACAAATTTATCATGTCAAAAAAAAGTAATCCCAGACTGTCTGTAAATGTAAACTGTAAAAAAACTAAGTCCACCTATCAGAAAAATACTGAAAATGAAATTATATTTTCAAAAGTTTGCTTCAGACATTATCTCTTCATCATAAAAAAGCTTCTGCCAAAGTTTCATAAAATTCTATAAATGTTTGACAAAGTAATTGATTTGTATCTACTTGTTAACTGTAAAAAACTAAGTCCATTAATCAGTAAAATACGGAAACATGAAAATAAATATTTTCAAAATTTTGTTCTGGATACTGAATTTTGGTCATACACAAGCTTCTGTCCAAATTTCATAAAATTCCATGACGGTTTGACAAAGTTATTGATGACAGAAAACTTTAACCTCATACTGAATCTGAATGTTAACTGTAAAAAACTAAGTCCATTTATCAGTAAAATACAGAACAAGAGTGCACACGCTGAAATGTCTCGCCTACTATACTGACCATTGATTTTATGTTGATAGTCCTACATATAAAGTTTTACTACAAGTATCACATTAACATTTATGATCCAAGAAAATGAGGTCAAGGTCAGATAAACCAAGGCGGAAATACATGTACACCTTTAATACAATCATTCCATACACAGAATATAGATGACCTATTGCTTATAGTATAAAAGAAACAGACCAAACCATGGAAATTCTATATTGACCAATGAACCATGAAAATGAAGTCAAAGTCAGATGAACCCTGCCAGACAGACATGTACACCTTAAAATCATTCCATGCATCAAATATAGTTGACCTATTGCTTATAGTATCTAAGAAACAAAGTTAACCAGGAAAACTGAACATTGACCAATGAACCATGAAAATGAGGTGAAGGTCAGATGATACCTGCCAGACAGACATATACACCTTACAATCATTCCATACACAAAATATAGTTGACCTATTGCTTAAAGTTTAAGAAAAACAGACCAAAACACAAAAACTTAACATAAGCAATGAACCGTGAAAATGAGGTCAAGGTCAAATAAAACCTGCCAGACTGACATGTACATCCTAAAATATTTCCATACACCAAATAAAGTTGACCTACTGCATACAGTATTAGAAAACAGACCAAAACACAAAAACTTAACATTGAGCAATGAACCGTGAAAATGAGGTCAAGGTCAAATAAAACCTGCCAGACTGACATGTACATCGTAAAATATTTCCATACACCAAATATAGTTGACTTACTGCATACAGTATTAGAAAAACAGACCAAAACACAAAAACTTAACATTGAGCAATGAACTGTGAAAATGAGGTCAAGGTCAAATAAAACCTGCCAGACTGACATGTACATCGTAAAATATTTCCATACACCAAATATAGTTGACCTACTGCATACAGTATAAGAAAAACAGTCCAAAACACAAAAACTAAACTATTACCACTGAACCATAAAATGAGGTCAAGCTCAGATGATACCTGCCAGTTGGACATATACACCTTACAATCATTACATACACCAAATATAGTAGACCTATTGCTTATAGTATCTGAGATATGGACTTGACCACGAAAACTTAACCTTGTTCACTGATCCATGAAATGAGGTCGAGGTCAAGTGAAAACTGTCTGACAGACATGAGGACCGTGCAAGGTACGCACATACCAAATATAGTTATCCTATTACTCATAATAAGAGAGAAATTAACATTACAAAAAATCTTAACTTTTTTTCAAGTAGTCACTGAACCATGAAAATGAGGTCAAGGACAATGGACATATGACAGACGGAAACTTCATATCATAAGGCATCTATATATAAAGTATGAAGCATCCAGGTCTTCTAGCTTCTGAAATATTAAGCTTTTAAGAAGTTAGTTAACCCTGCCGCCCGGATCACTATCCCTATGTTGAGCTTTCTGCAACAAAAGTCACAGGCTCGACAAAATGAAATTAACTATTTTCAAAATTTTGCTCTGGATACTGTATTTTGGTCATAAACAAGCCTCTGTCAAAATTTCATAAAAGTTTGACAAAATAATGGATGTTTATAAAAACTTTAACCACAGACTGAACATAAATATTGACGCTGCAGATGACGGAATCTAGGATCGCTATGTCTCGCTTTCGCGACATAAATGTCGCAGGCTCTACAATAAATGCTAACAATGTTCATAAGAACATGAAACCATTACATAATTCAAGTTCCCACTGAATTCAATTTGTTTAACAGTAAATTTCAATTTCTTACCTTCAAATGCCTGATTGACGTTTCCTGAGTTAACATACACATGTTCTTCTTCTTTACCATCTAACACACACATAAGGCACTGGTGTATACATACATATTGTTGCTGAAAGTATGACAAATAATTTGTTAGCATCTTCTATCCCTGATCAACCATATTATATCAGCTTGGTATAAACACATATAAATATATAGAGAGAGGACATGAGTATTTACTCCTGTAGTCAACATAGTTTTTTTATGACTAAATACAGGAACTTATTAAGAAATACATAAACTACAAGTAGGAGACAAACAGTGTATCAATCAAATTATATATACAGATACAAATCAACAATTTTTTGTCGTTCAAATATTTGTAATAGCTCTCGCTGCGATATAGCCTTTTTGCACCGATATGACGTAAAGCAAACACCTATCAATCAAACAATCAACCAATTTTTGTCATATTTGACAGAATAGTTTAATGACTGTATCATCATGATAACTAGAAGTATTTCCTAGTTCTAATGTATTGTTGGGTTGCTGTCTCCATAATGTTTACTCCAAATTACCCTAATCATACTACAAAAGATTCTAGGGAATATCAGTAGCTATAGGAAAATAAGACTTTTTTTCATAGTAGTGGAATTTTATCTGATTCACATCTAAGTGATATCCTATTAAAATGACCGTGTATGAGATCATAAAACAATGAATCATAGCCTACCTCTGTTTGTACCATCCAGACCCTTTCTCTCCTCATCTCAGCCACCACATTAAATATATCTATAATATCACGGTCTAATATGTCCTGTAGTAGTCTGTCTAGGCCAATGAAAGTTCCAGATCTTCCCACACCAGCACTGATATAAGAAAATAAAACCATGGTTATTAGAACAACTCTGGTCGATAGTTGTCTCATTGGCAATCATACGACATCTCCTTATTTTTATATTGTATGATATTGTCAGATAGTTTTAAAAAGTGATGCAATCATACACATTTCGCTTTAATTTTATACTCAATATTCTGTTCACAAATATAAGCTTATGGACATAAAAAACAGTTCATTTAAGGCAAAAAAATCTTCCATCAGAGCTATTGAAAGGTAAAATTAATAGAATATGAATCTTTTGACCGACTTATAATTCTAACTATATCTCTTTTAGTTTGCTTTCAAAGCTGACATTTAAATATAACCACGGTGAAATGTTTAATAAATGAATCTCATAATATCAAAATGTCTTGTGTTACCTGCAGTGAACAACAATAGGTCCACATTCCCTGATTAATTTTTCCCTGACTATTCTGACAAATCTTATCAATGTTTGTGGCTTATCAGGAACACCAAAATCTGGCCAAGCTGTGAAATGGAAATGTCTGACTTGTCTGGTCAAATCTCCCTGAAAACAAAAATAAGACAACCTCAATTTGCGATCAAAATATAATACAAGGTGGCATTCTAAATTAGGATGTCTTTTACAAATTACATGTACAACAGTTAATGACAGAACAAAGGCAGTTTCAGTATTAGAATATAATCATGGCATTATTCAAACTTTTTGATGACCACAGAAACCAACTTCATTCATTAGACATTTAACCTGAAAATGCCACAAATACACCTGATATTCATAATCTTGAATTCTTGTGGTTAAACAAATATTTAAGAGAGGAATCCTTATAACACTCTAATAAACAGATATTAACTGAAAAATCCTTACATATGAGCTGTCCAAGTACTTACCAGAGCAATCCTGAATATCATAATTAAAATTTACTCACAGAAACAACTGTGAACAATGGAACTGTCCAAGTAGATCATAACCACATTATTTAACAGATACTAACTAGAGGAATTATAAACATAATATTAAACAAATACTCACCAGAGCAATCCTGAACATTATATTTAACAACAAATACTCACCAGAGCAATCCTGAACTCTGTAACTGTCCATGATGGAAACTTTGTCTCATTAAGTACAGCTACTTGTATATCACCATAAAACATGGCATCTGATCCAGATGGCCAATACTGGTCACATTTTTCCTAAATTGAAATATAATTGTATAATTTATATACAATTGGTGGAGTTTTGGTTGTAAGCATTAAAAATATCTCAGCATAAAACAAAACAAAGACTAAAATTCCCTTACTTCCAATTTTAAGTTAATTATCAAAATCTACAACTAACCGATAATATACAAACTTGTATACACCATGTACATGTTTATGCTGAACTATCTATATTTATTTTTAAACTCTAGTCATATTTTGTTTATTTTCAGTATTAAATTTCTTTATAAAGAGTGTGCATAAATTTCATGGCAAGTTTGCAACAATCCATGATAAAGGTCATTATAAAAGGTCTGTTTAGAACTTGCATATATGATTTGGTTTCTAGAAGTATAACAAAGTTTAAACAATAACAGTATATAAACCAAATATTTCATAGTATGAAAACATTGCTTGACTGATTTCATTATCTTTTTTACTGTAGTGGTGGAAAAATATATGGACAAACTTTTGGTTTGGTTATTATAACATAATTATGCTACAAATCGAAGGAAAACAAAATAATATGTGTCCATAGGACCTCATGTCTCACTCCTACCATCACATTTCCATGTTCTGTGAACCACAAAATCTGGGACAAAATCCTAATTTGGCATACATTTATATTTTTTTTTACATCTACTAAGTTTTTAGATGATGATACCACAACTTCATGTCAAAATACATTCAACCAAAACTCTACCTGGATACAGGATGGATGAACAGACTGACTTACTGTTGAAGGAGATGATGATGATGGATGGCTGCTTAGCGTCCAGCAGCAAATTAATATGCATATTCAGGACGAGAACATGGCATTGTAATATGAATAGTAACCCTGCTTTGTACTAGACCAACACGCTGAGCTGAATTTTTAACATGCTAGTTCACAAGGTAACAGTCAACAGAAGACATGTCACCTACCCAGACACATTATTCTGACTCCTTAATGCCGCGTGCTTAGCGGAAAAGCAGCAAATACCAATTTTAAAGTCTTTGGTTTAACCTGGCCAGGGTTCGAACCCTCGACCTCCTGCACTCGAGGCGAACACGCTACCACGAGACCACTGAGGCGGTCTGTTGAAGGAGGGGCAAACTAATAAAACATTGGATGATTCTTATTACTTGTTTTAAAAGAATTTTAGAAAGCTTGCAATGCAAAAGACATGTAAATGACTTCTATAACAATATCTGCATATAAAATACCTACCCTTCCCTTCTCCACACATTTAGTTAACATTACAACATTCCTAGAATTCTGTTCCCAGATCATTCTCCAAAAGTCATCTCTTGTAGATGGTAGTGGTCCTTGTGTTACTATATACTCTCTCTTGAATTAAAACCCTGTAAATAGAATATTCATATTTTCCTGTCTTTCAATGAAATTAAGTTTTTTTTCTGAAATCTATTCTCAGAACAAACTATTTATTTGTTAGCTAAACATGATTTTAATTATCATTCCCAAATGAACAAGAAGTTGTGTTGAAATGTTTGTTCCTAAATGTTGTCAATCCTACCAACCTTGCAAAAATTCCTTAAACAACATAAAATTTGAGAAAATGATCTTTTTTCTTTCTGTAGTGGTAAAATATCCTTATAAATCAAGCTGCTTTCTTTCCATAGATACTAGGTATTGTGAAACACCAATTTATTTGCAAAGATTTTTTATTTCAACATGTTTGCTTACATACTGGTTTGCTAGGAAAAAATTATGCTACAAAGGGAGATAACTGGAAAATTATTCAGTCCAAAACTTTAAGGTGGCAGGTACCAGTTTTGGTGTACCAGAACATGTGTCCCACACAGAAATTTTGTTATAGTTAAGCGATGAGGTATATAATTGCATCATGTGGACTGAAAAATAAATGAATGTAAATTCTAGGCTATTATACTACATAAGTAAGTAGGTGCATACACAGGTTGGGGATTTCCTTCACATATTGGTCCAATCAGAAGTCAAAATTGTGGTCTCCTTACTTGACGGCATCCAATCAAAGTGGGGGAAAAATTCAGTTTTATGTAAACTAAAAATATCTTGAGATTTTGATGGTAAGGATAGGTGCGGACAAGGCTCTAATTCAATGAATATCATTTATCTCTTTGCCTAAAATTCTTGTCTGCTATTATCAGGATTCTGAGGGTGAGGATTAGATTTGTACCAGAGCATCACATTTTTTGCCTTATTTGCAATACATTTATAAATTTCAAAATCTCCATGCTGGACAGACACCCAAATTTAAAGGTTTTCTATATATTCACATAAGCACGCACACATCTTAGTTACTCGAAACCATACATTTTATTTGTATATAAGCTTGTATGATTTTTCAAGAAAATTAAATCATAAATCCATGAAATTCTAAAGATTTATTGTAAAATAACTGGTTTCTGCCACCTAAATGCCATAATAGAATCTGTATTTAAAAAGTTAATACCATTTTTGCTGCTTTTGATGGATATTTCTGGAATACCTTCACCAGAAACACTAGGAACCAAATGATGGAGGAAGCAAAAATGCATATAAGGAAAAAAGCAAATTGTCATCTTAGGAATTTGTTTTACAATATAACAATGATATGACAAAACATCAAATATATCAATCAGGTCAGATATTTGGCCAGTATACATGCATATAAGTAGTTTTGTTGTAACAAAATAGCTGGTCAGTATAAGTGTTAACTTACAGGCATATAATTAGCATTGATATAATCAGATCCTTCTTCATCATCTGTTGGTAGTAATTTGACTCTGGAGTGGTCATATGGTAGAATATTAGTAAATCTATTCTTGCCACGGTTTACTGGAAGTTCTGCTGCTGAGCATGATTGCTCCCTCCCAATTTCCTTCAAATCCTGAAAATACAATGGTTTGTTTATAAATATCAGTACATTTCAAGACCCAAATATATAGTCACTTTCTAATTATGTTGATATAATGCATCTGCTTAAAATTAATTTTGTTATGTTATCAAGATTAAGATTGCGAGGCATTTCTACCTACTTTTTCTCATTAATTTAATGTTTGTATGTGGAATTAGTGAGATTAATTAAAATCTGAACAAAACTGTACTTAATTGATTTTTCATAGTTAACTATGGAATGGAATACTTTGAAAAATTAATCCTCTAAATGTCAAGTAAGTATTAAACAATATTAATGGTATTAAGGTTTTGACTGTATCATGAAATTCAAATAAATATATTTGTCTATACACAATGCTGTAACTATAGAAAAAAAAGCATGGAATTATGCAATGAAAGTTATAAGTTAAGAAAATATCTGCCTATTGTTTTTACCAAAGTCCTATAAAAGATTTTTAGCAATCATATAAAGTATGAAAAATACTGAGTTACTTAGCAAATAGATTTATGAGTAGTTGATTTATATATGAACTTTACCTCAAATTCCTCAGCATACTTGAAATCCGAGTCAGCGGACATTGTCATCACATGGTCTCTAAAGTTTACAATGTTGATTTCATGTCTGTAACAAGAAAAAGTCATCTTTACTTCAAAATTTGTTTTTGAAAAAAAAAATGTTACAAGTCAGGAGAATTCATCTTAACTGCAATATTCTAAAGTAATACTTTTCTTAATACAATTCCAATTCATAAAAACTTCATGGTTTCTTCTGCATTCAGAATGGAAAATAAAAAACAAACTAAACATCAAAATATCACCTCAATATAAAACTAACAAACTCTTCAAACTATGATACTGCCAAGCAACAAACCAAGATTGTAGGTAAAAGCCTCCCACTTGCCTCCAATTACATGTCTCAATTTGGACAACTATGTATCTAAAATTCCATAAAGTAAAACAGATGCTCCTTAGCATAAGACTTTGTAGGAGTTCTTTGTACATTACAAGAGCATGACATAATCAAACACATATATTATATATAATGTTCCCACTGGCATTGCAAGTGACTTCTCTATTAATGCATCCTACACATGATCATAACTAATTGGTAATCAAAGTCTTAAAGATTGCAAAACCGTCCTTCTTTTGATTCCTTAGACTGTTTTTTATCATTCTTGTAACATGAAAATTATACCACAAACTTACTTTTTCTTGTGACTTCTCATTGATGACCTAGGGGTCATCCTGTGGTCATGACCTTGTCTATACATGTTACTCTTTGATCTGATATTTCTCCGTAGGAACAAAACAGCAAATAGAATAAGAGCAATGATAACAACTGCTGCCACAATACCACCAATGATTCCTCCATAACTACTTTCTTCTGTTACAGAACCTGTAATAAGAATTACCTCCCTTTGTATTGATCATACACAACATTAAAGTCAATATTTCAATTTACAAGACTGTTTCTAGGAAATTATTCGTAATCAACTTAAGGAGATGATTATTCAATTTGTATGAAAAGATCACAAAAATATTTTTAAAGGAAATAATCAAAAATAGAAGAAAATGAATTATTTCCCCTTAAACATACATATTCTTATTTACCAATGTATAACATAAAATGTGTCTTTTGCCTGTGGATATTGTTAAAAAAATATCATAACCCTTGATTTTGTTATGGATAGTTTTGATGACTCATGACATGAAAGATTTGAGAATTCATGAAATTCTGAATGAATGATATAGTGATCAATGTAAGAAATGGGGTGAGAAACAAAATGTATTTGAAGAAGTAGTCATCGCTGATTTCTTTTTTCATTTATCATCCATGGCAACTGCACAGGTATGAAAGTCTGAAAAAGACTAATTATATAGGTAAATATCTCTACATGCATCAACTGTCAGGTGTATAAACTTTCTATTTTTAGCTGTAGTCATTAGAATGTTAAAAAATTATTAAAATTCTCTTTATTGGACTAAGACCAGGAATTATGCTATTAATTTTCAGTAGTTCATGCACGCAGGTGAGTCTGTGTAAATATTTGAGAAAATGACATAAATGAGTAGGAAAAACAAATATGTAATTTTTAAATCATGAAGTTCAAAGTATTATTTTTGAACTGGTTAGCCATCATAACATAGCATTATAGATCATGCATGAATCCTCAAGAACCAATACAAAGAACACAGCTCAAGATTTATCATATTTTTTGCAATTAGTTGATTTTTACCTGTTTTGAAAGGAAGAGAATAGACTGTATCTGCATATCCCCCAGTTGTGTAGGCCCGTAGCTTGACGTAATATTCGGTGTTCTGTTTTAAAGGTCCATTACAATAATGAGGATCTTTGCAGTTTGTTTCACTGCCGATTACGAACGTTTTATACTCCTCTTCCCCAACACTCCTTTTCTGAACATGTAAACGACCATTACATGTAGACTCCAGTACAAAGAAATCAGAACAATTAGAAACGGCTTGATAAGCTTTGATGGACGGGTCATTCTGATATGCCTTCCATCCAGGTAGAGTGTTGGTATTTAGATAGTCCTCATCAGTACTGGTAGCTACTATAATGGTGTACTGGATTATCTCCCCATAGTCCTCAGAGAATGCATTGGTAAATCTGGCTGTTATCGTTGATGGTGTTACAGAAGAGGTCGTGTCTTCTGGAGGTTTAGGGGCAGCCATGTCTGAACTAATTCCATCCTTAAGTTTTGGGTCTAAGGAAATATTAGTAAAATTATGATAAACATTTAAGGTGTCATGCTGGTCAGGTTAATACAAAGTATTTGTAATGGTGATCAAAATATCAGTATCTGTCTTGAAATGGAAAGTTCATGCACCAATATTAAGTAGAATAATATAAACTTTGAGCAGAACTCATTTGACATATATAGTTATTTATCTATACATTAAAGCAGTTCAGTAAAACATGCAACCATACAAGTTTAAAGTTTAATTATTACATGAAGAATTGGAAGAAAGGAAAACAGAAATAATAAGGTTAACTTACTGTACGTTCTTGTTGTAAGAAGACTGGACACTGAAGGACCATTTGTAATAGTCTTAGCATAAACCTGAAATAAAATATAAGGATAATGGAGAAGGTACTTAAACAGTCCTACTCCAAATTCAAAGCATCACAAAGTCAATTGCATTTTGTGATATAATAATTGATAGCCATACATATTTGAAAAAAAAAAACAGTTTCATACAGACAAGCACAGTGGAAAACTGGATGTGTCGGAACGACACGAATGGCCCCGTCTCAAAAAGTTGAAAAATCTGCAATTTCAACAACACATGTGGACACAAGCATGCATGGATAGTATCAAGCTCTCAAGACCAATACTAGTTTGATGAAAAATTTCCTTGATCAAAGAGTAATTAAATTTCAAACTATCAGCAAACAGGAAGTGGATGGACTGCAGATCTAACAAGATGTGTTGAAATGACATGAAAATCAGCATAGCAGAACGAAACATAAACTTGATCTGTAACTCATCATGGTAGTCTCACATATCAAAAATCAGCGCAAAATATGAAGGCGTATAGAAAAAAGTCTGTATAACTGTGATTTTCAACAATTTTCAAAGTTCTAAACCCTTAATTTCGGCAAAAATTAGCGGAGCGGAACGAAACTTAAAATAGATCTGTAACTCATCATGGTTAACTCACATACCAAAAAAACAGCCCAATATCTGAAGGCGTTTAGAAAAAAAGTCTGTATAACTGTGATTTTCAACAATTTATCGAAGTCCAAAGCCCGTAATTTCGGCAAAAATTAGCGGAGCGGAACGAAACTTAAACTTGATCTGTAACTCATCATGGTTAACTCACATACCAAAAATCAGCCCAATATCTGAAGGCGTTTAGAAACAAGATGTGTTGAAACGACATGAAAATCAGCATAGCAGAACGAAACATAAACTTGATCTGTAACTCATCATGGTAGTCTCACATATCAAAAATCAGTGCAAAATCTTAAGGCGAATAGAAAAAAAGTCTGTATAACTGTGATTTTCAACAATTTTCAAAGTTCTAAACTCTTAATTTTGGCAAAAATTAGCGGAGCAGAATGAAACTTAAAACTTGATCTATAACTCATTATGGTTAACTCACATATCAAAAATCAGCCCAATATCTGAAGGCGTTTAGAAAAAAAGTCCGTATAACTGTGATTTTCAACAATTTATCAAAGTCCAAAGCCCGTGATTTTGGCAAAAATTAGCGGAGCGGAGCGAAACTTAAACTTGATCTGTAACTCATCATGGTTAACTCACATATCAAAAATCAGCCCAATATCTGAAGTCGTTTAGAAAAAAATGCTGTATAATGATTTGTTGCGGAATGACGGAATGACGGAATGACAGAATGACGGAATGATGGACAAGGGTAAAACTATATGGCCCGACAACTTTGTTGCGGGGCCATAAAAATCCAATATGGTTTCCTTTATTTTATAATTGTTTTGTGGAATGATGTTGGTTTTTCTATGACTTAAGATTCTTTACTGCCATTTTATTTTTTCCTTCCTCTTTTTTATTTCACATTATATATGTATAAAATATTTTTTTTCAAATTAGAAGTGCTCCCTTATGATAATATTCTGTTGGCATACCAACTCCTCAAAGACATAAAATCATACTTTATGAACATAAGTATCTATAGACGTCTATCAAGTTCATGGATTTTACCATACATTTCTTATGTCACAATGCTTATGTTATTACATCACAGTAAGAACAAACTGATATCATTTATGCCAATTGACCTCAGATCAATGGGTGTAACTCATTCATCAACTCCAGACTAGTATATTGACACTGAACAAGAAACAGCAATCAAAGTGCATTATTTTGCTTTGTCAAGTGTGAGTCCGTATTTTATGAAATGAATTCATACACATGACCCTTGCATTCCATTTTGTATTAATATATTATGTACTCCTTTGGCAATTATTTTCAGTTTTTTTTGGGGCATATAGCTCTTCAACTGTTTCAGTTCTTACATAATCTTGGCTTTCAAATATTCAGCTTCGAGTGTTCCTGATGAAGGTAAATCCAGAAAAGTGTTTTAATTTTTTTAACTATAAACTACTCTCATTTTTATACATACCATAAATATATATTTAAGTCCTGCTGTTAAATCTTTGAGTGTGTATGTTATAGGATCAATGAAGGCTGATGTAGAGTCTACCATGATAGTTCTTACGTTGGAGTCAATCACAGGTTCCTACAATATAGAATGTTTTTTAGGGAATTTTATCAATACTTTTACTGCATGAATAACAGTATGTAAACTTATAATAATTGACTTATACTTTTGCTGTTAACAAAGGTCAATAATTATGACTTTTTTTTGTTAAATTATTCTACAACCTTCTGTACACAACAAATGTACAATTAATTTGATACTTATTACCACAGAAATTGATTTTCAATGTAAATCTTTGAAGATACTACAGAATAAATAATACATATTCTAATGGAAAAAATCTGTATTTATTGAAAACCCATAAGGTTGAAAAATCAAGTGTTCCATTGGAACCCATGTCATGCAAAGCTAAATGAAAGACAGAACTGCAGACCTTTATCTAATTAATATTTAGTCCAAATATGAGAAATAAAAAAACCTACACATGCAATTTTCATGTTTTCACGGAAAAAAAAATGTTGCTGTCCGAGAATTTCAAATAAAATATATAGGGAATGTGTCCATGGGACACAGATGATGCCCCCGCTTGCATATAACATTATAAAGGGACATAATTTAAGAACTGTAAAAGTGACTCTACCCAAATTTGTACTTGATCTGAGTTTTGTGGTAATAAGCATTGTTTATAAGTTTTATAACATTTAGTTGAGGCAAACTTAAGTTAGAGAACGGAAACAAAAAATTCAGCAATTTTCCCATTTGTAAAGGGCATAACTCTAGAATGGTAAAAGTGACGCCACCAAAATTCAACCTTGATCTGTGTTTTGTGGTAATAAGTATTGTGTATAGGTTTCATAACATTTGGTTGAGGCAAACTAAAGTTAGAGAACGGAAACGAAAAATTCAGCAATTTTCCCATTTGTAAAGGGGCATAACTCTAAAATGGTAAAAGTGACGCCACCAAAATTTGTACTTGATCTGAGTTTGGTGAAAATAAGCATTGTGTATTAGTTTCATAACATTTGGTTGAGGCAAACTAAAGTAAGGAACGGAAACCAATTTTGGGACATACAGACGGATGGACGTACGTACAGACGGACAAGGGTAATGCCTCTCCGCCACGGCAGGGGCATAAAAAGTATTCAGTTTTTATGAAAAAGGAAATTTTAGACCATTCTGATCATCCCCTTTTTACAGTTATAACATAGTCTGCACCATAAGCCACTAGTCTGATGCCCCAGACTATTAAAATTTTATTCAGACTAGTATGTATGTGCAAAACTTTGTTTAGACACATAAGGAAAATGTTAGGATATTGGACTTTGGACTAGTAGTTTGAAGAGATTTTGGTGCAGATTGATAACATTTTACCTGTGGCAGGACATGACTTACAAAACTATTGCATTTTTTAAAAGGTTATCAGTATACTACCTATGCAGTATATTAACAACTTACCTTGTCATTCCTTCTTCCCCGATACTCCACAACATAAGCTGTAATTATTCCATTTGTGACCCTGGGAGCATTCCAAGTCAAGACTACTTCTCTTGGCTGCGTTTCTGTAGCATGTAAATTCTGTACTACAGATGGTGCTGAAAATATGAAGATTAGAGTAAAACATGACTATCAAAAAAATAGTAATTAAATAAAACATCTATAGTTGCAGTCTGCAAAAAGAAGTCATCTTTTTAAGAAATGAATGCTTCTGTTTGTAATTTTATTGGGGTGTAAAAGTGTTGACCAAAGCACATTTTGTATGAAGTGCAGAAGCGCTTCATTCAAAAAATGTGTCCATGATCAACTCTTTTACACCCCAATAAAATTACAAAAGAAGCATTCATTTCTTATAATTACATTTTTATGCTAATAAGACCATGAAAAAAAGTTTTATCAAGTTTTTCTTTTATTCACCTGTGCACTTTTTTGTGGAAGCACGTGTCATCACAAATGTAACATTTCATTTGATATGAAGATTAATTTTTGAATGAAGCGCAATTGTTGTTAGCCAATCAAACTAACGGATTCTCGTAAAACAAACATGTAATGTAATTAAAGCAGTTTAACATTCATGGAGTTCAAATTGTGTGACTTTTAGGACCAAATAAATATCTGAGGTTTAATATTTTATGTTATGTTGTACCTAATATTAATTTCCCTTTTAGATCATATCTACCCATGGGGAATCTAAAAGACTTATTCATAATTCTGAAATTAATAAAAATAACCCCTCATGATATCTCAAATATTAGCAAACAATTTTTCATAAAGACTTTAATTGGACAACTTCTGAGGCTATAAAAGAATCATTGTTGTACGGTTCCCACTTGTTTCATGTCTTTTAAAATTTCCATAGTGCTAATTTCATGTCAAGGGCATTTATCTCAAATCACTTAATTCATTAATATTTCTAAAATTTCATATTTATTCAATCAAACTTATTATGAAGTGACTAGCACATTTTAAGGAAACATCTCTTCCAAACCCATACTTTTGTTCCTAAAATCACATATAACATCAATATGTTCCTAAATTCACATATAGCATCAATGTGTTCCAAAATTCACATATAACATCAATGTGTTCCTAAATTCAGATAGAACATTGATGTGTTCCTAAATTCACATATAACATTGATGTGTTCCTAAATTCACATATAACATCAATGTGTTCCTACCTGCTTGTGCTGTTTCTATATTCATAAAGAAAGACACATTTTTCAGACCAGCAAAAGTAACGATCTGGAATTTATATTTCTGATATGGTGTCAGCTTAACAAAAGGTAGAGTAATTTTGTCTTTATTGGCATCTATAGTATGACTACCACATGGAGATTGGTTCAGTGCACATATGATGAGGTAACTGTCTACACGACCTGAAGGCTTGTTAATAATCAGTGTTATCTCTGTAGCAGTGCTGATCTGTTCTACATGAGGCCTGTTTGGGGCTGAAAAGTAAATTATACAAAACTTAGTATAAAACTATCAACCTTGTTATTTCTAAAATAACACAGGGTAAACATAATCAAAATAGAGTTAATTTTACAAACAATATGTGACTATTAATAATACAATTATTAAAGTTTCTTGTTAAATTTTGGCTATGAATGTCAATCACTGTTCTCTCCAGTATGTTCAAATATCACTCCCTTCAGAAATATAGCACTACAGTTATAATGAAAGAACCTTAGTGAGCGCGCTCACATACCCCACGTCCCCACATTGTCATTGGAGAAATAAAATAAGTGTAAGAAAAAAAAATTGTATCAGAAAAAAAAATTGAATCATAATTTCCTGTCAATATGCACATCTACATAGTATGTCCTTATTATCTACACAGTTTCAAGAAATTCTGTTGTGTGGTTTCAGAGGAGTTGCGATGACAAACTGTTGCAGTAGTACATTAAAGTAAATAAGTTCAAAGGCGTAACTCCTAGAAAAGAATTGAATCGTAATTTCCTGTCAATATGCACAACTACATAGTATGTCCTTATTATCTAAAAAGGTTTCGTGAAATTCTGTTGTGTGGTTTGAGAGGAGTTGCGATGACAAGAAAAAGGACTGACGGTCGGACGGGTCAAAAACATTATACCCTCCGCAACTCGTTGCGTGGGGTATAATTACATTCTATTATAAATACTATTCCAATAGAACCAAGGTATGATGGCCTGTCATTTTCATAGTTTTTGTACATTAAAATATAACTAAGCAAGTAATATACCTCATTTTAAACTTGTGGAACTATATTGATATGTAACTTTATTTTTCATTCATAGATTAGTTGTCTGTAGCAGCAGTTTGCTGCTTTTGTACACATAAAATTCAACTAAGTGGTTACTTAACATGCTTAATTTATGATAATTAATATAATTCACTTTTTCTTAGTTCTAAAAATTATCAAATATTCCATTCTGACATGAAATCTCCTTGCCAATCTAAGGTTTATAAAATGACAACCACTCATGAAAACAGCATAAAGAAAATTTATGAATCACCAGAAAGAAATGTAATTTTGTATGTACTTCTAACAGCCCTAAACACATTGTACAATTGCATCTCATATGGTACCAATTTCTCCACACTTGACAGTCATATTATTAATTTTAATCTTTATTAAGGCTCCTTTTTAAAGTTTAAAAATTAACCTAGATCTCTCTCAATTCAGTAATAGAATCTATATAAAAATAAAAAGATGTAGTATGATTGCCAATGAGACAATTCTCCACCATTGACCAAACGATGCCAACTTTGTTTCTGTCTTGTATATAATGGTACATGAACAGCTTACCTGTGAATATGGAGATACTCCTTATATCACTGATCTGTGTGTTGCTGACTGTCAGCACACCAACAACATACAAACTTCCACCTGTCAACCTGTCAAATGTGACCATTCTGTTTGTATCACTTCTGCTCTTTATTACAGGTGATCTGTGTGTATCATTAACAAGAGTAAATTGATAATGATCAAACTGGTTTAGTACAGCTGTATACTGGATAGTAATGACTTCACTTGTAGTCATGGCTGTATTCTCCAGTAATGCTGTCAAACATTCAGGCTCTGAAACAAACACACCAAATCGTAATTAAATCTGTCAGCAGTTGGAAATATGTATTGCAGAGGATAAACTGTCTATTAGTACACATTTTACTTGTGTATTGAGTTTTTTTTCTAATTTAGTACATTCAAACCTGCCTTAATAGTCACCTCGTTTCAGCAGTCACCTGCTTCTTATGGTCACTTTCAGACCCGCCCAAATGTTTTCTCTATATAATTTAACTCGTTTCAGCAGTTACCTGTCTAACGCTGTCAGCTGTTAGCTAATTTCTGCATGAAATCTGTCATTTCAACTTTTAATAGCGGTCATTTAAATGTTTTATCTACCAAAATAATGATGACAAAAATATATGTTATCAGTATCTAAATCAAAATGAAAGTCGAAACACACTTACATCTGAGATTGCGCAATAGAATGTAAATTCATGAATTTCCTGTGTTCCATTCCTTTCAGTTTCCATTAAAAACTGTATCAATGACTTATTTCTCCATATATATTAACATATATAACTTTTCTTCAAAATTTCAGCACCAAAGTCTGTCATTTTTCATTTTACTGCTCGCAAGTATGATAACTCTACTGATTGAAAGCGCTAAAACAATTTGCTTCAATTCCCGGTTATGGCGATGTCCGAATCAGAATTTTTTTTAATCAAGTTTGAAAGGTCACCTCTCATGAGTAGTCACTTTTGATGCTTCCAAAGAGTGACTGTTTAATACCGGTTTGACTGTATACATGAATAAATTGTTTGAAAAGTTGCCAGTTCAAACAGCAATTCAAAAGATTTTGTAATATTAACTATAATAGTAATTATCTACTTGTAAGAAGTATTACATTAATCTGTGTATCTGTCTTATTAAAATGACTTACTGATTGTAACATTCATGGAAGTAGCTTCTGATGTCAGATTTCCGGTTTGACTTGTAATACTGATCTCATAGGTCTCTCCAGAAATCAGACTATTAAGGGTAACAGAAGATGTAGAATTCCCACCATCTACTGTTATCACACCCTCACTATCACTATGGTAACCAGTGTAGGTCAATTCAAACTCCTCAATAAAGGTTGATGATTTGTTGTATGACCAGGTTAATGTGACAGAATCTGTCAAGATGTCTGAGGTAGTTACACCTTCTGGAGACAGAGGTACTAAAAGTATTAAACAAAATGTCTATTATATTAGGTGCAGTAATGGTGACTGTGAAATCTCCTGAATATAAAACATCTATTTTATTAGGATGCCTTGTGGAAACTTAAAACTTGTTTGATTATTGATTGTACTGGATAAATACATAACTTAACTTATATGAACAAAGGGAAGTAACTCTTGATTTCTCTGTTGAGTGTAAAGAAAGAAAATTTCCTTGTAGTTACAAGATTATTTAATATTACATCATCCAAAAGAATAAGTTAACGTTTATTGAATCTATGATAATTTACAGCACTTCACCATTTGACATTATAAAACTTACAAACTTCAGCAAAGACATTTCTGGGTAAACTCATTTCTCCAATACTGACTGCAAATACTATAAACTCGTATTTCTCCCCTGCAAACATTCCTTTCAAGGTTGTCTGTAAGTCATGTGTAAATGTCTGTCTCCAAAAGGATGAGAGATTTAATATTGGCCTATACCAGATATAGAAACTGTCCTGGGTACTGTTGATGTTTGGTTTCCATGACAACATGACATCTTGACCAGAAACTGCTGCCTTCAATTCAGTTACTGAATTGGGCTCTATAATAAAATATATATACAGGGCTCTAGATTAAAATATATATACAGGGCTCTAGAATAAAATATATATACAGGGCTCTAGAGTAAAATATATATATAGGGCAGTGTTCTCCCCAGAAATTTTGGATAGCATCACATTTGGCGTAAAAAAATAAACTGTATTTTTTTCAATATTATTTGACGCATCGCGGCGATGCTCTATTTCCTTTATGTTATATATGTTTATATTTTTCAATTCATAACTGAGAATACACTTAAACTTTAACCATGATAACAGTTGTTTCATTTTATGTTTTCTATATTCATTTATAGTTACAGAATTATTTTTTTCCTCTTGGGCCAAATAAAAATATATGTGTGGTTCCAGTTACCCTACCTACTCAACTAAATGAATGAATGAATGAATGAATGATTTATTATAGTACAACCTGTATATATACAATACTAATTTTCTAGCAAAAAAAAAAAAAAGAACTGGTTTTTATATAAAAGGAAGAGAAAGTATCATATAGCAATAAAATTTCAATTAAAAACTTTTATCTTTATCATGTCTATGAAATTCATTGTTTCATGGTACTCAATGAATCAGTCCCAGTTGTTTCTTTATATCAAAATGATATATATTTTAACAAAGTTAAGCTACTTTAGTCAGTATATTAAAACGATGTATTTTAAAAAAAATGCATTTAGCAAATATATCTAATAAATAGTCTGTTAATGCATGTGGAATGCGTAGTTTTCTCTTTTGTGATCATTTTTTCTGTCCACTGTGCCATTTGCGCATCTGTAGTTATTATTGTAAAAATGCAGAATTTTGTCATATCTGGTCCATTCCAATCTGTAGTTTACACAAATATTTCAATGGCGGCGGAACTGCGAAAAATTTAGAAAAATAAACAATGTTTGACAAGAGATTGGGAATGAATATGACGCTTTTAATGCATTAAATGGATGAAACATTAACTAAAGCCAATTATGACCTCTTTCTAAAGAAGTATCAAACTTATTTAACTCAAAATCAAAATGTTTAATATAAGCTCTCGATTAACTAGTAGTACCGGAAATGAAAGAAAGTAATTTTTTAAAAGTTGTAAAAATATACGACCTAGCCTCTTTTCTAAAGAGAGAAATCTTTTGTATCTTTTAATTTGGATTATGCAAACGTAAATTTCGAATTGTTTTTGATTTTCTGATTACATTTTCTCCATGTCGAAATTTGCGATTGGACCATGTGGTATTAGTCATATCACAAGCGTCAGCTTGGGGTATTCATATCCATTCAGTTATCACCCAAAGGGCAATTAACACCTATTTAATCACTCTAAATTGCCTCTATTGTCCGACTTGAAGGGATTACAATTAAAGGTGATATAATTTTTATGATCACAAGCGGTAATTAGATGAAAGTTCAAAATTTAGGACATGGTTTTGCGATATAGAGACAAGAAAAATAGCATCCTCAAAATAATTATAGCGGAAATTACTATAGCATCACAGGAAAAAAATATAGCGTCTCGGTGCCTTTATGCTAAAACGGCCTGGGGAGAACACTGTAGGGCTCTAGAATAAAATATATATACACTTATATACCTTTCCTTATTCATTACAAATTAAATGATTATACTTGAACATGTTGAAGAACTACAAATCAACTAGAATGGAATTATTTTTAGAATTATTTGCAATGTGGCATCAAAGGTCAATAAACCAAACCACAAAATAATTACCTATTCCTTTAATTGTCAAAAGATATGGAAAATCCAATTTAAAGTTAATAAACAGGCTGTGAAGGGAAAAACATAAAAATTTGATGCAGCAAAATGAACATTTACAGTATTTCATTGTGGGATCAACTGTATTGTATTTAATTGACAATAGCATGTTAACTAGTGTTTTTATACAATATGAAATTTATTTGTTAACTTACTTGTGGTTTTGTTCATAGTAATCCAGGAACTATAACTCTTCAGGTCATTAAATTCTTGAACAGCTCTTATATGAACTGTATACAGGGATCCAGCTGTTAGCCTCATGATATGTGACTGGTAACTTGTTTTGTCATGAAGAGCTAGCACCATAGGTAATGTGATGTTTTCTAAATCATTATTCTCTTCATACACAATCTGAAAAGACAAATATTATCCTGTACCATTCAAACACAGCATGAAAACAAATACACTATAGAAGTGATAAATGTACATCAAAAGTAGGAAATTTCTGCAAGTAGTTTATTTTCCCCAACTGCGCAATTTACATTAAATCGCAAAAATATCCCCTGGCATAACTTTGATCTTTTAGGGGATCAGAAGCAGGTAGAAGAAAAACATGAAAATAAAACTTCTCAAAAAGTTTTGATCAATTATGACTCTGCAATAAAAATAAACAATTGTACAGTGCAATATTTTTTCTAGCATTGCAATATACAGTAAAATCTGCCTTAACGGTCACCTCATTTCAGCAGTCACCTGCCTCTAACAATGTCACGTTCAGACCCTCTTAAAATGTTCCTGTATATTATTTAACTCTTTTCAGCAGTCACCTGTCTTACACGGTCAGCGATTTTCGCACAAAATCTTCACTTCAACTTTTAACAATGGCTGTATATCTAGTTTTTCCTCATGCCCCTCATTATTGTCAATCACTTGAATTAAAGCCATTAATTATTACAGTCAATTTTCAAAGATGTTTATAGTTTCACCCTAAATATATTAGCAAAAACAATGTGCCATACATACTTCAAAATGATGTTGTTGTAATGGTTTTGTAATGGACCAGTCAATAAGTAGGCTGCTGGTATCATGTGTTGTAATGTTAATATCATCTACTGGTAAAGGATCTGTAATTATAATACTAATAAATAAATAGTATATTTAATTCATCAGTTCTGTAAATGGTAAGTTGATTTCTGACAAGGGTATAACTGCATTACAATTACTCAGTGTGTCTTGCCTTTAAGTTCATTTATCTTTGGAAAATCTAGATAAAAGCAAACATATACTTTCAACATATGTATTGGACCCATTTATTTTCGTGGATTGAGAAAAACTTGCATTTTCATGGATATTTGATTTCGTGGTTTTGCCGATCTGCATACAAAGCCTATAGAAAATTTGTAATACGTTGAACATTTGAATTCATTGTTCACCTGTACCCACGAAACCCATGAAAATTGGTATCCAACAAATAATAATGATTCCACAGTATATTAAATTAGTTTTCATAACTATTTTCATGTTTTATCTTTTTTATTTTCAAGCATTGTTCATTGTAAACTTTTTACATTTAATCAGAAAAAGTGTTGTTTTGAAAAATCTGACTTGCTGACTAACACTATAGTTTCAAAATAGATAGTTATTTCACCACAGAAACATTGCCTTGTATAAATAGAGAATATCATATAGATTTTCAATATCACATCTGTATCAACCAGAGACACCAATATAACCCCAAGAGCTCTGCTTGAGGGATTATATTGGTTGTGGGTTGCTACGGTGTGTGATATTGAAAAAGCCATATCATATACACTTTATTATATACCTCTGACAAGTAGATGTTTTTCACATGACATGACGTAATACAGATTAGGGGTTTGATAAAGCCTTTGCAACAGTGACTGATATTGATGACGTGACGTCATACAGATCAAAGGTGTGATAAAGGCTTTGCAACAGTGACTGATATCAAAATCATCACGGATGGCTGATACAGCATGATTGCCGTTGACCGTATTACACATACAATTCATCTGTATTTACTAGTAAGTATATAATAAATGTAAATATGAACCTACTTGTAATGGCTGTCCTATCAGATTTATCAATAACAGTTGTTCCTGATATAAGGTAGATAGACAAATTATATACTGTTCCTGGATGTAGTCCTGTAAAACTGTGAAACAATATCCCAGCTGATCTGTAATAAAATATTAACAAAAATAATGTTTTATTGAAATTATATCATGAATACAAGGAGTGAATCAGCTCAAACAGCCAAAAATGTAGTACATGATATGTAACATACTCTATATTCTATACACAGTATGGGTTTTACTCATTGTTAAAGGCTGTTATGTGACCTATAGTTGCTAACTTCTATGTCATTTGGTCTCTGGTGGAAATTTGTCTCATTGGCAATCATAAAACATCTTCTTATTTTTATATCTATCTCAACCAATTTCAGTTTCCTTAGTTCATTATAAGATAATAACTCTTTTTTTATTTGTGGTAGATTGTTTAATTTAATAATAAAAGTCAATAAATCAAAGTATATTTTCCTTTTTCTTCATTTCTTTACAACTTTATACCACACTACATCTGATGTCTACAATGTATTGTTAAATGTGATATGCTTAAACTAGACATACTCTTGTATAGAAAGAGGTGTGGTACTATCTGGTGGATTAATGGTCAGTTTGAATGTCTGGAAGGTCAAGTTCTCTGGCCGTGACCAAGATATATTTATATAGTCTTCTGTTACATGGTCAACAAATAGTTCTGATACTGAGGTTGAATCTGTAATATACAAGAAATTTCAAATGGTTAAATTCAATAAAATCAGTCAATATAATAACAGGTTTATCCTTGGTTTGTATTTAACAATTTCTCTACATTTGTATGTTGGGTAGAAATGAATCCAATAAAACAGATATTTTTGTTCAAAAACGTATCTTAATTAATTTTTTTTCTAATCTTCTCAAATAACTTCGTGTTTATAAAACTCATAAACACATATTTATCAGATTTGATTTTTCTAACAACTGTTTCATCATTAAAATCCTATTGTGAAATCAGTTGAATGGCATATTTACTCAATTTGTAAATGTGATATTGTATTGAAGAAAATGTTCCTGTTTTGTTTTCCAGATCGGGTATCCTTTGTTAATGTTTGAGAATTATAATGCCTTTACCCTTCATTCAACCATTCTGATTTGGGAAAAACATAGCTGATATTGATCCATTTAAACCACTAGTCATGTCAAACATCTGCATAATATCCAAAATTTGGAGAGGAAGGCCTCATTATATTCTAATTGTTAACCTACTTGTAGTGGCTGTAATCTTGAGGGGATCACTGGTAACTCCACCACTCCTACAAACAATAGATATCTCATAGGTCTCTCCTGGGTGGAGTTGTGTGAAGGTGTATGATGTCCCCTGTAAGGTGATGGGAGCTATTGGTAGGGTGGTGTTGGTAGTGCCGTTTATACCAAGGGAGAGAATACTGACTGTGTAATTCTCAACTTCTCCTACTGTAGGCTTGAACCAGTCTAAATGTATCTCACGACCTCCAATTACAGTGTGTAAGATCTTAGATGGAGGATTTGGTTCTGTAAAAACACAAAAATGTTACCATGTTTACATTATACTGTAAACTTGAAAAATTAAAAGAATACAAAATAATTTACTTTAGGTAACACTTCTGTAAATATAGACAATGCAATTTCCCATAGGAACTCCTTTTATGACTAAAACTGTGCCATTTTTACTATGAAGTTTTGTAAAAATCATATCCTAGAATGGAAAGTTCATATGCACTACTATTTTTTTCAAAGGTCAAAACATAGGGCTGTGCAGCATATTTTCAACATTTATATGCCCCGAACTTCTAAGAATTTAAACTTATACTTAAATTCTGTACTACCCCTCCCTTCACTTTGGGTCTTCCTCGAAATTCAATTTGGCTGCTATCCATGTGTATTTATACTGGTAACATTCCCAAGTTATGTCTCTATGAGATGAAACATAGAGATCATATCTGGCAACCAGTATGTAAACAAAACAAAATATCTCTAATTATTATTATTTTTCTCCCCAAAAGAGGTGTGGTTTGTGAAACAACTGTTTTTACAAAGTGCAACTTTTTATTTCGATCATGATTTTTTCATATACTTTTAACTAACTTAGAGACTGCATGTTTCATAGAAATACATATATGTATATTTCCTATTACAACTAAATTTCAATCGTAGAATTGCATGTGCAGCAGACCTAATCTAGTAAAAATGAAAGTTATAACTTTTAACATTGTACTAACTATCACTCTTTTTATACAGTACCAACTAAGCGCTAAATAAAGTGCCTTAAATAGCATTGATGGAATCAATTCTACACCACCAGATGTGTAATTTGACAATAAGTATCTCTTAATCAAATTTAACAATAACAGAATGTTTAGCACTGTTCTATTGTTAGCTTACTGGTATATTGTTCCACCGTCTTTGTACTATTTTTCTTCTGTCCTTTTACTGCTGTGACTGTGATGGAGTATTTCCTCCCTGGGACCAGAGAATCAAATTTAACAGTTCGCTCATCTGTATTGGTCTGGAGACTGAAATTTTAAATATATACATCTCCAAATCATATGTTTGAATAAAAATATTTGGACTAAGAAGACTCTCAAAGATATTTTAAACACAGTCCATATTCTGTAAAAGGTATTAAAAAGAAAAACATTAACAATTTCTGTTCATACTGTCCTCTGCAATACATTCACACTATTATTGAGAAAATAACAGCTAGAAAATTTATGTGTGTAAAAACTGGCCTTCAGCTGTTGTAACAAATGCATGATGAATTAACAGGTTACCAAAGGTCAACATCTTTATGTGTAAACAATGTTACAGTTAATAATGAATTACTGTGTTTACATGCAGATTCTAAAATTATAAATGTTCAATATCATTAATTCTATAGTGGGTGGTAGTATGAAAACTTTCAACAAATTGGTAATGAAAACAATTTTTTTTACTTACAAAGGTGAATGAGTCTGAGGTTCTTTAGGGGAAATGACAACTTCATAATAATCCAGCTGTCCACTCTCCACAGGTCCCCAGGATATCTTCAGTGATGTAGTTAGGATATCCTTGGTTAAAATATCTATATCTCCTGGCATGCTAGGATCTAAATAGAAAAATATAACTAACATATATAATACTTTAAAACACAGCATGGAGATGTTAATAAAAGAATTATTTCTCATATTAAAAGTTGATATATATATTTCAATTACTTCATTTATTTGAGTCAACACTGTGGACACTCCATGTATTGTGCATCTCTCTTACATCCAATTAATAAACTGTTAACACAGAGATATGTCTCGCCTATTTGTTATTTTGATAATGCAAATGTTGAAATTAAAATAGCAATACTTTAACATGTAAGTTATGCAAATATTCAAAGTCAATGAACCATGACTGAAGGTACAGGGCTGAACAATCTTCAGTGGAAATGAGATGTGCCAATGTTAATACAACTGCATACCAAATACCATTGACTTTTTCATACAGTGGCGGATCCAGAGGGGGGGTTCCGGGGGTTGGAACCCCCCTTTTTTTTGGACGATCAATGCATTTGAATGGGGACATATAGTTGGAACCCCCCCTTTATCCTGGGTTGGGAACCCCCCTCTTTAAAATGGCTGGATCCGCCCCTGTCATAAGTCGTTCCCTTTAAACAAACCTAAATACAAACATTATCTTGTTAACTATGAAAAAGTTTCAAAGTCAATGAACCATAATGAGGGGGTGGGGTTATATATTTCCATAGAAATGAAACTTGAAAATGCCAATACATTTGCATACCAAATATCATTGACTTAACGTTAGTGGTTCATCTTAAACTGACCTAATTACAAACTAATACAGAAAATTAAGCAAAAGTTTCAAAGTCAATAGATCATGACTTAGGGGTAAGGACCAAATATTCTCAATGAAAATGAGATGTGCTGATGCTTATACAACTGCATACCGAATATCATTGACCTACCCTAATGGTTCCCCTTCAACTGACCTAATCACAAACTAATACCTGAAAACTATGCAAAAGTTTCAATGCAATACACCATGACTGAGGGGGCGGGGCCAAATAATCTCCATGGAAATGAGATATGCCAATGCTTATACAACTGCATACTAAATATCATTGACCTATCACTAGTGGTTTCCCATAAACTGAACTAATCACAAACAAATACATGTACACTAAGCAAAGTTTAAAAGTCAATAGACCATGACTGAGGGGGTAGGGCCAAATATTCTCCATGGTAATGAGATGTGCCAATGCTAATACAACTGCATACCAAATACCATTGACCTACCGCTAGTGGTTCACTATAAACTAGACCTAATCACAAACTAATACATTGTTGATGCCGCCGCAGTCAAAGCCAAAAACAGCATACCTATGTCTCGCTTTTTGACTCCGTCAAGGCGAGACAAAAATCTGAATCTTGCATAACTAAATGGGAAAAATATAACTGAACTGTTGGGATTTCTATTAATCCAGTACTCATCTACCCAATCAATTAAACTGAATAAATCATTTCTGAAATTAGAACTTATAAACATGTTATTTAGAAAGATATAAAGCTTTTCCATAAATGTTTGTTATATATGAATTTCAATTTTTTTTGTTAAATGTGTTTTCAAAGTCTGAAAAGTTAATATTTAATTTTTTGTGCAATTTTCATGAAGAACAAATAACATTTAATATAGTAACATATTATTTCCCCTGTGCTTCTTGTCCTATACTTCTTGTTACATTTTTGGGGCTTAAATCTAATCTTTCCTGTGCTGATAAATGGTGGGCGAGAAAAACCAGCAATTCTTTTAAAAAAAAAAAAGTCTTACAATAAAGTATAGAGTGAGTCAGGAAGACTTCAGTATAACTCAATGTGAATTTTGTTGATGAAAAGTGTGACAGGTTTATTACCTTTATAACTTTTATATTTTTTTCTGTTGGTTTATTTATGTTCATTTTTAGCGGAAATCTAGGTTGTAAAACTTAATATACAAAGCAGAGCCTTACACAAAAAGGAAACATCTGCTCAATAAAGTGCTGTGCCTGAACATACAATTACTAATTTTAATGAGGCTGTTTTTTATATCTGCAGACTTGTAAATGTCATTTTTTCTCAAAATTAGTGTTACAATTGATTTTTCCTTCAAATAATACCTCTAGATATCACCCTTATTATGAAGTTATAAATACTATGTTGATACAGTTTCCCTACTTTAGTATAGTGCTACCATTTATAAGTTTATGCATGGACTTACTTGTATAGAAAATCCTACTGAACTGGTTCCTGCTTTCTTCCCATTCAGACACAGTACCAACAGAGACATTATACTCTATCCCTGCTGACAGGTTCCCTATTGTAAATGTTGTGTGACTTGCTGGATAAGTATAATTTCTGAAGTAGAAGTACCCATCATCAATACTGACAGAGTAATTCACAAATACTGAAGTAAATGGTGGAGTAACTGACAACTCTAGTGAAGATATAGTACTACTATTCTCTAGTAGACTGGTTACTGTTTCTGGCTCTGAAATGTATAATTTGGATTTGTTAATGTATGTACCTATCTGATGATAAAAACTATGTAAAGTGTAATGTGTCTACCATATCAACTCATTCCTTACCTTATTCCATGGTGTCAATCTGATCATTTGGTGGTAAAAATTACTTGTGGTAAAAGGAGTTGGTTCATTAACTCATAATTTTGGCCCCAAATATCTGAATTTTTTTCACTGCTTTAATGTGGGGGAAATTTTATGAAAACATATGTTAAAATGTCCAATAGTTTCAACTAAAAAAGATTTTCACCAACTGCATCATTAATGACATATTTGTGATGTCATTATGTAGGTGAATTTCGAAAAAAAAACTGCTTTTTTTTGCAGAATTCTGCAAAAAGTTATGACAGAGTTCTGAAAAATTAACAGTGTCACCATCCTTTGCCCACATATATTTTTGCTGAAATATTCTTTATGTATACCATATTTTTTATTTTTTAACAAAATTTCAACAAACCAGGGGTGATGCCACATAAAAAATAGTGGAAAAAGTTAAAAAATCCAGAAAAATGGCTGAAAATAAAATCTACTCCTATTTTACGCTAATATCTTTATAAATATGAAGCAGATATACAATTTTTCTAATTATACTTACAAATATCATACATTTAGTAATACATATACATTAGATTTACTTTAATAATTGAAGTTATAAAAAAACCTTTACAGGGCCATTATAAGGGTTTCTGGCTCTACTCCTTTACTTGTATAATTTTGTGGAAAAATACTTGTATAATTTTGAGGTACAAATTACTTGGATATTTGGAAGTAAAATTTACTAATTACATGGATAATTTGGTCGTAAAATTTACTTGTATAATTTGATACTACAAATTACTTTGATAATTTTGGTGGTACAAAAGCTTGGATAATTTATTAATAACAAATTTCTTAAATAATTTGGAGTTCCAAATATGTATATAGTTTAGAGATACAAATGATATCTATAATTTAGTCATAACATAGAGATATAAATGATATCTACAATTTAGTAATAACATAGAGATATAAATGATATCTATAACTTAGTAATAACATAGAGATATAAATGATATCTATAATTTAGTCAAAACATAGAGATATAAATGATATCTATAATTTAGTAATAACATAGAGATATAAATGATATCTATAACTTAGTCATAACATAGAGATATAAATGATATCTACAATTTAGTCATAACATAGAGATATAAATGATATCTATAACTTAGTAATAACATAGAGATATAAATGACATCTATAATTTAGTAATAACATACTACTGTGGATTCATTTATTTTCGTGGATATCGATTTTTGTGGATTGAGGAAAATTTGCATTTTGTTGATATTTGATTTTGTGGTTTTTACAATCTGTGCATACAAAGCCTATTGAAAAATTGTAATTCATTGAACATTTGAATTCGTGGTCCACCTGTACCCACGAAAATTGGTATCCAACAAATAATAATGAGTCCACAGTACTTGGATCATTTGGTGGTCCACATGATTTGGATAATTTGAATGTACAAATACTTGAATATTTTAGTATGACGTCCATTATCACTGAACAAGTACACATTTTTGTATAGGGGCCAGCTGAAGCACGCCTCCGGGTGCAGGATTTTCTCACTGTGTTGAAGACCCATTGGTGGCCTTCAGCTGTTTTCTGCTCTTTGGTTTGGTTGTTGTCTCTTTGACACATTCCCCATTTCCATTCTCAATTTTATTGAAATTGTAGAATGAACAGCTACATGTATACCAGAGTGAAGTAGACAAAGTAGTGAAAGTGTTGTCATTTGACATATTGGTAGAATGGACATGAATATGAAACTTACTGGTAGAATGGAAAGCTATATCAGGATCACTTCTTCTGTTGTTTTGTACAGAGTATGCCCTGATCTCTATCGGTGTGCCAGGAATAACACCTCTGACCTCGGTCACACAGGTGGACAGTAACATTGTACAGGTCAGATTCATCTCACCCTCATAGTTAAATGTGTTGTTATAAGTAGCTGATAAGTATACATGGTCCTGAAATAAAAAAAACATCTTAAAACACTTTATCAAAACATGTACTGAAAATGTAGTCTTAAAAATAGATAAGCATAAACATGATAATTACTTGACTAATAACAGGAGACAGGATACAGACAATTTTAGTTTTGTCAGTGCAAGTTCACAAGGTAACAGTCTACAGGAAACCATGTCATTTGATCATGACAAATTATTCAACATCGATATAAATTTTAAGTGATAAGTAAGCAAATTTTAATTTCAAAGTCTTTAGTTTTGTTGCACAATCCATACACTCTTGTTGTTCATACTGCAACCATATATCTAAAGACCCTGTAATGTAGTTAGATTTTATCTTTTTCTGTAAGCAGATATCATATTATGCACTGGAGCCGACCGTGGGAGAACCTCTTGGGTAGTCAAGGTCGTTAAAAACCCCCCTTAGAACCAGAAGTATATTACAGACAGATATTCAAAAAAACATATAGAAAGATCTGAGCGCCTTTGTTCAAATTGCTCACGTGGTAAAGTTTTTCAATACATTTCTAACAGTTATAATGTTATAATTTTAAAAATTTAAATAAATCTTCTTAATTTTTATGGCTCTTGACCCAAGAAAATGTTACTATTATGGAAAAACTGGGCTGTTATATTTGTGACTGTTTTGAATTAAGGAGATCAGGTATGAATATTGACACTAAGTCAAGCAAATGATTTGAGAATGAATGCATATAATGTAATTTTATTCTTTTATTCACAATATATATGTGGTTTTTGGCTCTGATTCTGACCAATGCTAATATACTAAATATATATTTACAAGTGACTATTATTGTTGTTGTTACCAATGATGTAAATCAATTGTATCTGATTTTATGCCCTTTATGGGCCCTGTAATTTGGGAAATAAAAATATTCTATTCTATTCTATTCTATATTATGCACTGTACATGACTTTTACTGCTTATTTTCTACTTAAATGTTTAACAACAGGTCTTAGAGATTTAGATTTTATATATCCAGATGGGCTTTGGAAATATCAATGGTTGACACAGGAAGCATGATAGTAGATAAACCATCAGGATCTCTGGATAATGTATTTACAAGATCAAACATCCAACTAGCTTGGTCTGTTTGCTTTTGTCAGATCTGATATAACTGAAACTGGAAAATGTTAGAAATCCAATTGTTTGTCTTTTGGCTTTTTGTGATTTAATAGACAACAAATACCCTTGTAAATTCAATATCATTTTTTTATTACTGTTTATACAATGTCTTGCAGCTATTCATGATCTTATAGACATAAACCACCCTTGTAAATTCAATAAGGTTTTTTTCTTATAACTAATTATACACAGTGATGTGATACATAAGAACTAAAAACATGACAATCAATATGACATAAAATATCTTAATTAATTGGTCTCCACCCAGGTATTACAATATCTACCTGATGAAAATAAAATCAATACCAGAATATTCATGATTATTATTTCTAGTTTATAATATACCTTTGTATCTTCTTTAATTACAAAAGCTACTACTAATAAGGTATCAGCTGATAATATCATATATATTTTAATCTGGGATATAATAGTACACTAATCAAAGCCTAATATTTCAGGCTGCCTTGCTAGAATTATCTTCAATCTAGATAATGAAGTTTTCATTCAGCTTCAATAAAAGAACAGAGTTCCAATGTACCTCGCATTGCACATATTTCATCTATCCAAGGGCATTAACTAAAAAAAACTTTTTTTTGTTCTTTAAACCTTTTAACAAATATCTTAGAGAAATGAAGACTTGAGAGCAAATACAATAAATTTGACAAAAATCTGGCAAAACTTGTACACATGAGAGCACTTACAATGCAATTTTCCATATAATTAATATTTCCAAGGGGCATAACTCTTTAAAAAAATATAAGATCAGCACTGATTTTGGAACTTGTCTGAGACATTGCTGGTATAAACCTCTGATACAGTATTTCTATGTCCCCCGCAATGGCTCCCAGGGGGGACAATAAAACACTAGACAAAAATATTTTTGTAAGGCGTGGCAATGTTTAAAATGTACACCAGAATGACTGCCTGACCCATCAACAAATCCAAGATTTTTGCTGAATGCTACAAATATGCCCATGTCTGAAGTTTTTCTGACTAACCTGTTGGCTATTAAAGTCTTCTTTCCATGCTAACATCAGTGTGTAATTATCTATAGCCATGATCCAATGTATTGTTGGTGGTAATGGTCCTACAAAAATCAAAACATGTATATATATCACTTGAGTATTCTGTAATTCAGGAGAATGTGACTCAATGGTTGTCTTTTGATGCTGTTTATCATATTTATTTTTTTTGTTTTCTGTTTTGTTAAAAAAAAACAGGTCATTAGTTTCCTTGTCTGAGTTGTTTTACATTCCTCATATTAGGTCTTTTATAGCTTGCTATGCAGTATGGGTTTTGCTCATTGTTGAAGGCCATACAATGACCTATAGTTGCTACCTCCTACATTATTTGGTCTCTGGTGAAGAGTTGTCTTATTGGCAATATATCACATCTTTTTATTCTTTTATTAGACCATATATCATATATATGATATACAAGTAAATATAGACTTTCATAGCAAAGAAACAGCACCTTCATTGCTATTGTTCATCACAAAGTTCTGGTGAGTACAAAGAAACAGCACCTTCATTGCAATTGATCATCACAAAGTTCTGGTGAGTACAAAGAAACAGCACCTTCATTGCAATTGATCATCACAAAGTTCAAGTGAGTACAAAGAAACAGCACCTTCATTGCTATTGATCATCACAAAGTTCAAGTGAGTACAAAGAAACAGCACCTTCATTGCTATTGATCATCACAAAGTTCTGGTGAGTACAAAGAAACAGCACCTTCATTGCAATTGATCATCACAAAGTTCTTGTGAGTACAAAGAAACAGCACCTTCATTGCTATTGATCATCACAAAGTTCTGGTGAGTATAAAGAAACAGCACCTTCATTGCTATTGATCATCACAAAGTTCTGGTGAGTACAAAGAAACAGCACTTTCATTGCTATTGATCATTACAAAGTTCAAGTGAGTACAAAGAAACACACCTCCATTGCTATTGATCATCACAAAGTTCAAGTGAGTACAAAGAAACAGCACCTTCATTGCTATTGTTCACCACAAAGTTCTGGTGAGTACAAAGAAACAGGACCTTAATTGCTATTGATCATCACAAAGTTCTGGTGAGTACAAAAGCTTTCCACAACACATGCTTTCAATGTAACAAAAAATTGTGCTCTACTGAACTTATTCTTAATAGGATATTACTTTTTTTAGTTTGTTCATATGGTTAATGATCCTGAATGCATCAGACTGTTGAATAGATATTTCATCTTCACATGGTTTATTTGTGAAAAAAACCCATACGGAAAAAGGTAAAATTTCCTAAGCCGCTATTTAACCCTTAGTTGTATTATCTATGTTCCTGGTGGTACCCTTACTTGTATTATCAATGATCCTGGTGGTACCCTTACTTGTATTATCAATGATCCTGGCGGTACCCTTACTTGTATTATCTATGTTCCTGGTGGTACCCTTACTTGTATTATCAATGATCCTGGTGGTACCCTTACTTGTATTATCAATGATCCTGGTGGTACCCTTACTTGTATTATCAATGATCCTGGTGGTACCCTTACTTGTATTATCTATGTTCCTGGTGGTACCCTTACTTGTATTATCAATGATCCTGGTGGTACCCTTACTTGTATTATCTATGTTCCTGGTGGTACCCTTACTTGTATTATCAATGATCCTGGTGGTACCCTTACTTGTATTATCTATGTTCCTGGTGGTACCCTTACTTGTATTATCAATGATCCTGGTGGTATCCTTACTTGTATTATCAATGATCCTGGCAGTACCATTACTGTATACACCATTACTTATACTATCTACAGCTATACTGTACAAGGCTCCTGGATATAATCCTGTCAAGTTATGATACTCCACTGTTATTGGGTCAGATTTATACAGTTCTGAGTTATTATTGGTTTCAGTAACAGTAACTCTGTATGAATCTTGAGTACTTCTACTGTTTCCCCGCCAAGTAAGGTATAGGTAATCTGTACCAGCATCTGAGACAACAAGAGAGGTGGGTGGAAGAGGTTCTGAAAAATAAAAGTTGAAAAACTGTTCAATTTTCATATATATGATTTATAAAAATATTTTTCTATACTAACATTCACCGTAATTAATGTTCTACATTGTATGTTCATCATGATGTCAAAATATATCAGATACCATGAGCAATTCAATATGTGAACATAAAGAGCATTGAAGGAAGATAAGTATATATAATAAACATCTACTGACAGGACTGAAAAGGTCATTCTCTCCATATGACATGTATAATATACTGGTTCCTTTGTCCTTTCTCACAGAGGTCATTCCCTCTATATGACATGTATAATATACTGGTTCCTTTGTCCTTTCTCACAGAGGTCATTCTCTCCATATGACATGTATAATATACTGGTTCCTTTGTCCTTTTCACAGAGGTCATTCTCCCATATGACATGTATAATATACTGGTTCCTTTGTCCTTTCTCAGAGGTTCTCTCCATATGACATGTATAATATACTGGTTCCTTTGTCCTTTCTCACAGAGGTCATCTCAGAGGTCATTCCATATGACATGTATAATATACTGGTTCCTTTGTCCTTTCTCACAGAGGTCATTCTCTCCATATGACATGTATAATATACTGGTTCCTTTGTCCTTTCTCACAGTATATTATAGGTCATTCCTCCTAAATGACATGTATAATATACTGGTTCCTTTGTCCTTTCTCACAGAGGTCATTCTCTCCATATGACATGTATAATATACTGGTTCCTTTGTCCTTTCTCCAGAGGTTTCTCCATATGACATGTATAATATACTGGTTCCTTTGTCCTTTCTCACAGAGGTCATTTCCTCCATATGATATGCATAATATACTGGTTCCTTTGTCCTTTCTCACAGAGGTCATTCTCTCCATATGACATGTATAATATACTGGTTCCTTTGTCCTTTCTCACAGAGGTCATTCTCTCCATATGACATGTATAATATACTGGTTCCTTTGTCCTTTCTCACAGAGGTCATTCTCTCCATATGACATGTATAATATACTGGTTCCTTTGTCCTTTCTCACAGAGGTCATTCTCTCTATATGACATGTATAATATACTGGTTTCTTTGTCCTTTCTCACAGAGGTCATTCTCTCCATATGACATGTATAATATACTGGTTCCTTTGTCCTTTCTCACAGAGGTCATTCTCTCCATATGACATGTATAATATACTGGTTCCTTTGTCCTTTCTCACAGAGGTCATTCCCTCCATATGACATGTATAATATACTGGTTCCTTTGTCCTTTCTCACAGAGGTCATTCCCTTCATATGACATGTATATTATATTGGTTCCTTTGTCCTTTCTCACAGAGGTCATTTCCTCCATATGATATGCATAATATACTGGTTCCTTTGTCCTTTCTCACAGAGGATATGACATGTATAATATACTGGTTCCTTTGTCCTTTCTCACAGAGGTCATTCTCTCCATATGACATGTATAATATACTGGTTCCTTTGTCCTTTCTCACAGAGGTCATTCTCTCCATATGACATGTATAATATACTGGTTCCTTTGTCCTTTCTCACAGAGGTCATTCTCTCCATATGACATGTATAATATACTGGTTCCTTTGTCCTTTCTCACAGAGGTCATTCTCTCCATATGACATGTATAATATACTGGTTCCTTTGTCCTTTCTCACAGAGGTCATTCTCTCCATATGACATGTATAATATACTGGTTCCTTTGTCCTTTCTCACAGAGGTCATTCCCTTCATATGACATGTATATTATATTGGTTCCTTTGTCCTTTCTGACATATGATGATATATAATATACTGGTTCCTTTGTCCTTTCTCACAGAGGTCATTCTCTCTATATGACATGTATAATATACTGGTTTCTTTGTCCTTTCTCACAGAGGTCATTCTCTCCATATGACATGTATAATATACTGGTTCCTTTGTCCTTTCTCACAGAGGTCATTCTCTCTATATGACATGTATAATATACTGGTTTCTTTGTCCTTTCTCACAGAGGTCATTCCTCCATATGACATGAATAATATACTGGTTCCTTTGTCCTTTCTCACAGAGGTCATTCCTTCATATGACATGTATATTATATTGGTTCCTTTGTCCTTTCTCACAGAGGTCATTTCCTCCATATGATATGCATAATATACTGGTTCCTTTGTCCTTTCTCACAGAGGTCATTCCCTCTATATGACATGTATAATATACTGGTTCCTTTGTCCTTTCTCACAGAGGTCATTCTCTCCATATGACATGTATAATATACTGGTTCCTTTGTCCTTTCTCACAGAGGTCATTCTCTATATGACATGTATAATATACTGGTTTCTTTGTCCTTTCTCACAGAGGTCATTCTCTCCATATGACATGTATAATATACTGGTTCCTTTGTCCTTTCTCACAGAGGTCATTCTCTCCATATGACATGTATAATATACTGGTTCCTTTGTCCTTTCTCACAGAGGTCATTCCCTCCATATGACATGTATAATATACTGGTTCCTTTGTCCTTTCTCACAGAGGTCATTCCCTTCATATGACATGTATATTATATTGGTTCCTTTGTCCTTTCTCACAGAGGTCATTTCCTCCATATGATGATATGCATAATATACTGGTTCCTTTGTCCTTTCTCACAGAGGTCATTCTCTCCATATGACATGTATAATATACTGGTTCCTTTGTCCTTTCTCACAGAGGTCATTCTCTCCATATGACATGTATAATATACTGGTTCCTTTGTCCTTTCTCACAGAGGTCATTTCCTCCATATGATATGCATAATATACTGGTTCCTTTGTCCTTTCTCACAGAGGTCATTCTCTCCATATGACATGTATAATATACTAGTTCCTTTGTCCTTTCTCACAGAGGTCATTCTCTCCATATGACATGTATAATATACTGGTTCCTTTGTCCTTTCTCACAGAGGTCATTCTCTCCATATGACATGTATAATATACTGGTTCCTTTGTCCTTTCTCACAGAGGTCATTCCCTCTATATGACATGTATAATATACTGGTTCCTTTGTCCTTTCTCACAGAGGTCATTCTCTCCATATGACATGTATAATATACTGGTTCCTTTGTCCTTTCTCACAGAGGTCATTCTCTCCATATGACATGTATAATATACTGGTTCCTTTGTCCTTTCTCACAGAGGTCATTCCCTCTATATGACATGTATAATATACTGGTTCCTTTGTCCTTTCTCACAGAGGTCATTCCCTTCATATGACATGTATATTATATTGGTTCCTTTGTCCTTTCTCACAGAGGTCATTTCCTCCATATGATATGCATAATTTACTGGTTCCTTTGTCCTTTCTCACAGAGGTTATTCTCTCCATATGACATGTATAATATACTGGTTCCTTTGTCCTTTCTCACAGAGGTCATTCTCTCCATATGACATGTATAATATACTGGTTCCTTTGTCCTTTCTCACAGAGGTCATTCTCTCCATATGACATGTATAATATACTGGTTCCTTTGTCCTTTGTCACAGAGGTCATTCCCTCAATATGACATGTATAATATACTGGTTCCTTTGTCCTTTCTCACAGAATTTCTATCTGAACAGTGAGTGCTAAGTAATGTATATTGGTATGATTCAACATATTCATTTCAAATGAATGATTTCAATTGTGCTTCAAAATCCAGTGCATAAAACTATGCAATTGTGATAAAGCTAATGTTGCAATTCAAACTAAGCATATTTATTTTTTATGGTTTTGGCCAAATTTGTTTCTTGTTTCTCCAATGTTTTATTTTTGGTGTTCCACAGAGTTTTGGTTATGAGTGTACTAGATGAAAGACGGTGTAGTATATGCTGAGACACCATCTCATATATGATTTTTATTAACAATTCTTATCTAAAAAAAAAATATTTAACCTGTTTTGTCTAAAAATTCTAAATAGGCTGCTGATTAAAATATTGCAGATGTTTACATTATCATAATTCAGATCAGTTTTAAAAAAAGTGATCATATGCTAAAGCAAATTGATCTTTTTTATCTAATTTTTCAAATCATTTTTAAATCACAAAAATCGAAATAATAATTAATTGTTTCAGAATAAAAGAAACGTACTTGTAGTTCCTGTAGATTTGAAAACTTCTGTGCCATCTTTATTCAGCTGTAACGTATATATAACACCTGGACTTAAACTATCTAACTGATATGTAGCAATATTATCTGTGGTCAGGGTATAGTCTATTTCCTGGTTTGTTATGTTGCCAGGGATACCGTAACCTAGGGTATAGTTTACCCCTTCCTTTGTCTCCTCCCATGATATGTCCAGGTAAGTACTTCCTGAGGAGACATTAACTTTGATGATCTCTGATGAAATATGGCTTATCTGAAAAAAAATATTAATATATCTAAATTACATTTTGTCAACTTTATCTTATAAACATGATTAATAAGGAAACCATAAGAATGGGACTTAATGAAATATGTGACAGTTTCATAAGTTACATTGGTAAACTGAGAATTTTTTTTTAAAATCATAGACATTATTCATAGATATATATCACCATAAACTGTTTCCAGTAAGTTCATTGCAGAAGTTTTACCATCAAATCTCAAGATAGAGATGAGCAATAAAAGAGCTGCATCCATATATATATATACATGATATATGTTTATTTCATAGAAATTGTCTAAGGCAAAATTAAGCTTAGATGGTTTTGGTTGGTCAATTTTCCCAGTTGAAATTCTTCAAAATTTTATGTAGTTTTCTACCCCAAATTTTTAAAGTCTTAAAATTGCATATGGGTTCAAAGTACATTTTGTAATTGATGAAAACATGAGTATGCATTGAAATCAGAATGCTATATTAAGATTTGGTACTTCCTTAACGTAACTTTTGTTTCTTGTGTATTTCCAATTTCTAAATGGCAGCCTGATATATTGCTGAAGATTATCTTTTACTTTGAGGCATGGGGGCAGGTGCACTCGACTCCAATCTTAATTGACTAGGATTGTCAGTTTTCCTACCGAAGCTCAGTGGTTCGGGCACTCTGACTTCATCCACCAATAATAACTGACCGCCACGTGCACGAAATAGCACAATAGTGTTGAAAGTGGCATTAAACACCAATCAATCAATCAATCTTTTATTTTGATAAATTTGATTTGTCATACAGGTTCTGTACATGTACTATTATAATTTTGTCTGTCATAAGTTCTGCATGTACATGTACTATTACAATTTTGTCTGATAGACCAATATTCACTAAAACTATTTTCTGTCAAAAATTGGTTCATATGTATATTCAGAAACTATGCATTTATTAATTGTCCATGTTGCCTGCACCTGTCCAAATTACATCTTCAATGTCAGGATTTTTAAACATAAAGGTTTGGTGTTACCAGACTATTCTGTGGAATGTCAGAAATATTTTAGGTGTATTTTTTAAGAGAAACATGTTGTAGTCTTTATAATAGTCACTGTGATTGATAAGTTAGTTTTATGAACTTTCATTGGGTCAAGGACAATCCTATTTTTTCTCATTGAACAGGAAGATATATATCTGACAATGAGTTAACAAAACTGGAAAAACCACTCTGAACGAAAAGAAACTTGTTACAAACATGACTTTTTTGCCAAATTTTTCCTTGGAAAGAGCACCTGAAATGGTTTCAGGCATTGCTCAGTCTTTAGTTTCCTGTATAGTGTTTTGTGGACTGTTGTGGGTCTTTTCTATTAACCATCAGGTGTTGATTGTATGTCTTTAGATCATGGTTTTAGATTGCCCCCTTGATGTCTCCCCCTTTTTATTTTTACAATGTTTTTATCAGTAAATGTTTTGATAAAATTTACAAGATGTTCATTTCAATGCATATATGTAAGCATGGTAAGAGTAAGCCTGTAAGGTGAATGAACACATAAACATTTGCTCAAAAATAAAAAAAAGGTTATACCAATTTCAGGAAGATTGTTTATGATAATTGTGATATAATCATATTTGTACTAATTAACTATAAAAAGATGTTTTACATAAATCTCAAATTATCTGTCATGAAATGTACACTAATAGTAGGTCCACCATCAAAGTCTGACCACAACAATTAACCACTAATTAAGTGACACACTTACTAATAAAGGTAATAATATCCATAATATATACATTCTTTTACACTTATCTATAAAATAACTTTGTGTGCATAATAGATCAAACTAACAGAAAATAGTTGTACATCATTATGTCAAACAGATGCCTCTAGGATATAAATAAGGAACATGGAGTCATGATTTAACTTATCATTCAATTCATCATAAATTTTCATTACACAGTATATGGTGCATCAGTTTTAAAAAATATTTGATATAACTGTCAAAACACTTTAAGGTTAACTTAATGTGAATGATTTGTATCATAAACACAAGCTTAGTGAATGGGGTTGCATAAATGCATATGTTTAAACATTTATAGGTCTTTGTGCTTGTTCAAAACATAATGTACCACATATGTATCAAACTTAGATTTACTGATAACAAGATATCTGTGAGGTCCATTTTTCTAAAACTAACAGTCCTATAATCTGATAATACTTGTAATAAGTGGTCAATTAAATGTATCTATTTGGTTACTGCTTTTACTGGAGATGAGTTGTATTTGTAAACCTGAGAGTCAATTAATTTGGCAGATACAATTCACATGTATACATGTAAAACTTAAATGAAGAAAACTAAAGGTAAAACTAAACTACAATCACTGAGTGCAGGATACCTTTGTTTGTCACAATTAATAAACTACAATCACTGAGTGCAGGATACCTTTGTTTGTCACAATTAATAAACTACAATCACTGAGTGAGTGCAAAACAAACTACAATCACTGAGTGCAGGATACCTTTGTTAGTCACAATAAATACTAAACATTAGTTCGTTGATGGTTTTCTGTAACTAAAGAAGAAAAACTGACAGAATTACAAAAAAGGTACTAAACAAGTTTGGAAGTATCCACATTAAAATGACCAAAATCATATTGCACACAAATGCAAATAATTATAAATTCTAATAAACTATGACCAGAGATTATCTTGTATGTTTGATCAAATTCACAGCAGGTGAAAGTGTCTGATTCTTGCTATGCAATTTTTTCTCTCACATAAGACAAAAAACGGAAACAATAATGATTAAGATGTGTCAACAGAAATTTCTTGATTTCATAATACTTTTCTTCCAGACAAAGTTAGATGATGTACGATGTAGGTACATTTCATACTTAATTATCTATAAATTAACATGTTTACTGTACATATATGTACTGATTTTTGTTGTTTTTTTGTCAATTAATAGAAAAATCTCCCAATGACAGCCAGCCTTAAGTAAGTATTTTTTTTCTTTTTTAAACTCTTAAATTATAAGTCATCTTTTAATACTAGCTTAAACTTGAATTAATAACCTATTAGCAAAAAGCGTTTCGCACATGCCCAAAAATAGTCAAATTATTATACTTTACATGTCATGTAATTTTATCAAATTTCTATTTCCTTTTACCCTCATTAACTCTATAATCTGAAAATTGTCTGCCTGTTTTTAACAAGATTTTAGATTTTATCTATCCAATCTAAAGGGTGAAAATCCTGCATCAACAAACATTTTCCGTTACCATACCAGGTAGGATATATGTATGTGTTATTTTCATGTAAATGATGACAAGTGACCATAAACCTGATGTTCCTCAGGTAAAATGAATTTCAGGAAGTTTAAGAATTACAAAACAAACATGTCAATAATATTCACATTACACTATCATGAATATATAACAAGTATAAAAAATTAAAATTAATTTGTTTTATTCATTATTTCAATGACACTTTTAACATGTTTAGAAGAATTTCATTACTTATAATTACTACAAAAGTGTCTATCATGGCTATTGATTGATCTTTGAAACATATATATGATATAAGGTACATTTAAGATTTACATCTGAAAGAAACCAAAAAGGTGCGGTATGATTGCAAATGAAACTAATACCTAAAAAGAGACCAAATAATGAATATGTAAGCTACTGAAGGTCACAGTTCAGCCTTCAACAATGAGCAAAACCCATACCATATAGTCAGCTATCATACTAAGGACAAGACATGATAAAATGCAAAACAATTCAAACAAGAAAACCTACAGCCTGATCAATGACAAAATGATAAATAAAAAAAACAATTACATGTATGGCATATTTGATAATAAGGCGAGACTTGATTTTGACCCCTCCCCCTTTATCATGAGTTTATGCATGTTAATGCTCTAAATCAAGAAAGAAAGAGGTTGTTACCACACTATTGTACTTTCTGCCCAAATATATAACAATTAATGAGCTTTATTAACTATATTGTTCTTGAGAAACTGTGTAGATTTATAAAAATTATAAATGTGAGGGTCACTCCTCCTGGTTAGTTTGTAATTATATATTTTTGTCTGTATTGTTCGCATGTGCTTTGATGTTTAATGTAATTGTTTATATATATATATATATATATATTCTCTGTTACCATGTAATTTGTAGTCAATGAAAAATAAAATTCATTCAATGCTTGTCTCATTGGCACTCATACCACATCTTCTTATATCTATTTATACTCTCAACAGACAAATGATTGATGGGGTTCAAAAGGAAGTCTTTCTGATTATCAATATGGCTTCAAATAGTAAAACCTTTAAGAAAATTAAATTGAACATTCCAGGTGTCAGCATACATCAGTACTATTTTTCATTTAAAGATAACACAAGAAATCTTATAGAGCCTTTTTGGTAGAAATACATACAGTATATATATGTCATCATAACATTTTAAAATACTTTCACTATCTATTATTTAAGTCTGGTTTGTTTCGGTTTCAAATCTTTTATGAGTGGATATAACAAGAAAATAATTACTTATTTGTTCAGTAACAACTAATTACAATGTCTGATCAATCCTCAATCACATTACATAGTATACCAGTACTGTTATCAGTTTTTAAACCTCAGATAGACCAATTTATTTTTTACCACAATTACACACTAAACTAAATTTTCCAGCTTCCAACTTGTAAATATCTGCATTAAGAAAGTAATCATGTACATGTATGATGTAATTAAGCAACACCCAAAATTAAATAAAAATAAGGATGAACTGATAAAATTCCTCTGTAAACTTTGTACAAACTAAGACAAATTCTGCATTGCTCACTAAACATAATGTTAAACTGTGTACAAACTAAGACAAATTCTGCATTGCTCACTAAACATAATGTTAAACTGTGTACAAACTAAGACAAATTCTGCATTGCTCACTAAACATAATGTTAAACTGTGTACAAACTAAGACAAATTCTGCATTGCTCACTAAACATAATGTTAAACTGTGTACAAACTAAGACAAATTCTGCATTGCTCACTAAATATAATGTTAAACAGATACATTGTATATGTAATTATATATTTTGATATTTTGTATGAATGAAAGGTGAAGGAGTTTAATCTGAGGGAATTTATGACCATTGTTATTTTACAGATCAAAGCATAAGTTTTAAGCATTGTTGACCACATGTCAATCAAACTTCATGTATCATTATATCAATATAATCCTAAGCAAGATGAGTAAAAATTGTATTGTAACCTCAACTGAAAAGAACTTCTAAACATTTCGTAATTTCAATGCAATACAAAATTATAACCAGGGCTCACATACTTGTATACTACTTCAGAATCATAGAGAGAAGCGACTTCTCTTTTTAAAACTGATAGGGAGAAGTGCTTGTTTCAAGTTGTTTGCTTGCAATGCTATAATGTTTGTCTTTTACAATGCTGTATTGTGCCATTTGTATCATGTTTATCTAATTCTCTTTTCATGCTTTTGTATTGTTCAAATCAATTTTATTTCATGCCTGAGAATACCTTCTTTACAGTAACAGTTTAGTCAGTTTTATATGTCTTAAATTATCATTTATAGACTAATAGCTACACAATTATAATTATCCACTTGTCAGGAATTACCAATGTACTGCAAGTAGTGCATGTATCTCAATGTATTTAGCACTGAACATATATACATAAACATGAAGAGGAAAAAAAGAAAAGAAATGTCCATTTATCATACATGTTCATGATGTTTATCAATGAGGATTCTGTTTATGATGTTCAATGTTTCTCATTAAAAAATGTATAAATTTAAAAAATTGAGGAACTTAAATCAATAAATTGAAACAATACATTTTATACATTAAAAAAATATAAACTTTGTAATTTAGAGGATCTAACCAAATGTTTATCATAAATCAAACATTAAAGGTTTGTGCAATTTTAATCATGTTTTAATGAACAATCATGAAGTAAGAAATCTTTTTTACCTAAATGATTTTTGTGTTCTTGTACAAAATGTATGCTCAACTAACGAGTGGTTGAAGTGAAGGAAAATACTTTGATTTCTTTGCATATTAAGTTGTTCCAAATTGAAATAACATACGAACAGTCAACTAAGTCGATGCTTTCACAGCATTTCTTAAGAAACATATTATCTATATATAATGTATCTTCTTTCTTTACAGATTACTAATATTGAAAATTAATGTTTCATAAACTTGGAAAATATGGAAATTACTGTCAATATTGATAAAGATTGCCAGGAACAGTGAAGTGACAGACAGGAAAGCTACTTCTTTGCCCAACATGTAGTCTCCCGGTAGCTTTAGCCCTGATAATCATTGATGTAATTTTACTGTAATGACTGATTTTGCAAATTAAGATCACAAAAATAGACATTCACAGGTTTTGTCACTTGTGAAAGTGATGAATCATAAAATTTTTAAATTATAACAGTTTACAACAAAGGATATTCAATGTATTATACATGTATGTACGTGTTTCTCACACCTATAGTAATTACATATGGAGTATTTGATTATTAATACTGACATTTCATTTGTTTATGTTGTCTGTCCTCAGAAAAAAAAGGGAGAAGATGGTCAAAAAGCATGATAAGAAAAATGTTGAAAAGATGAACACGTCCACAAAAAACTGCACAGAAAATTGATTGAGCAATCTACAAAATATATATTAAATTACAACCAAACCAAAAAAAGAGGGAAACACATCTACAGCTGATCCAGGGGTATTAAATCATACATGAGGGTTTGGATGGGGTAATTCCATTTCTTTATTCTTTTAAATCATTTTCCTCTATTCTTTATCTATTTTGCCCATTGTTCCTTAAATTTCACCACCCCACTATTCTCTATTCTTCATTTTTTTGCCTATTTTTCTCCATATTTTATTTTTTAGCCATGATTTATTCTGCACTTTTTGTCCTTTGTTCTCTATCAAGTCCCTCGCTCATACAATATGTATTACATAATTGAAAGATCAATTTGAAAATATGAAGAATAATGTTATTGTTATAACTCGTAACAGTAGGACGTGTGAAGAGTTGTTGATTTCTTACCTGCAATAATACTAATAAACTCCATGTCAACATTCTACACCTTTATTCTCAGTTTATGTTCTCGAATGAATTTCATCTGATCTGAACTTCAACTATTCGATTTGAAGGGCTGTAACTTCCTTTAATTCTAAGTAAGTGCAGAATATGAATCACATGCTAAAGTCATGATCTTCTTACAAAAGTTCTTTTACAATATTTGTATCCACCTCTTTTTGTTGACATCTGACCTCACCCACCTGTATACCGGAAGTTCAAGTAAATCGTTTCCGGTTACCTTAGGCTTAGAATCGATTTTAAATTATCCATTATTGGAGCACCGCAGAAATGGGACATCTTTTACTATTCATCACTACTTTATTCAAGGAGACCCATACAGAGTTTTGTATTATAATATTGCTCTATGTAGGCAATCATATTCGATATTCTTTTATAATTTTTTTTTAGAGGGGGCTTTTATCAATTCTATATTTATTCTGCCCATTTATTTCTTTTATCTATTCTTTAGCCGACCCCATTATTTTCTAATATGAGGCAGGTGTTACCTGTGAAAGGGGACGAAGTCAGAAAACCTTTAGAAAACCGTTAAGGTGGTATGGGAGTATGAATTAAAAATTTATAGAATTTTTTCATACCATAGGCGGATCCGGGGAGGGGAGCGCCCCCATTTTGTGGGGAAAATTTGGTTGATCATATAGGGAATCACTGAAGCATGACTGGAGCGGGCCCCCTTAATAGGTCAGCCAGTGCTCCCCATCCCTCCATATGAAAAGTTCTGGATCCGCCACTGCATACTTTGCTTAATATGTAGTATATATTGTGATATGTTCAAAAATATAATAAAAAATGATAGGTTACCGAGCATTTTCTGAAGCTACAGGTTGTGACAAAATGACACATTTTGTATGGATTATACAGGGAAAAAACATCATTAATTATGCGATTAGAAGCTACATGTAAACTGAATGATAGAATTGTAACTTTTGGAAAATGCTTTGAGAATATTATAAGAAAAGATAGGGTCACTGTACAATTTTTCGGGCTAAAATATAAAATAGCAAAATTTAATTTAAATTTCTTCAGAAAATTTCAGAGTTACCTCACCTTCAATTCATATGATTTAGATTTAAAAAAAGGATACCTTTTCATATATTGCGTATGTGAAAATGTAACCTTTTCCCATATTGTTTCGGTTTCATATGGTGTGTAATGTAGGAGTAGAATACCAAAATGTCAAAAATGAAAACTTGGTTGATTAAAACACAGCAGGGAACACCAAGAACGGTGACAGACGAAGAAGTTATGGGAACTTTATTGACCTTATCATATTTTTCTGATATTTTCCCGACCATTACACATATTTTCAAGCTTGAAAAGGTGACCAATTCCAGCGGCACATCATATCACCTTGTATACAGGAAGTGCCACTAGTAATCTCAATTTATATGGAAAATGTGGAAGGTGATATACGATACTATTAAATATGGATGCCTTGGAGACATGTCAGACACACCAATACACTATTGAAGCTATAGTAAAAACTTGAACAGTTCTATGCTTTCGAATAGCAACTATTCAATGTCTCAAATAGCTTATAACAGTTGTCTTCTTAAAACGTACAGAAAAAAGTAAAATTAACTGACGACTGCTAAAAAAAAAAAAACCACAAACAAACAAACATGTCGAGGCCTTTAGTTTTCTCGTTTGAATTGTTTTACATTTGCAATTTCAAGGCCTTATATAGCCAACTATACTGTATGGGTTTTTCTCTTTTTAGAAGGCTATACGGTTGCCTATAATTGTTTATATCCACTTCATTTGATCTTTGGTTGATAAAAATTTAAAAGAAGGTGTTGTATGATTGCCAATTCAACAACTCTCCATAAGAAATCAAATGACACAGAAATTAACAGCTATATGTCATCGTACGGCCTTCAACAATGAGCAAAGTCCATACTGCACAGTCAACTATAAAAGGCCCCAAAATAACAAATGTAAAACAATTTAAAGGAGAAAACTAACGGCCTAATTGATGTACAAAAAATGAACGAAAAACACATATCATATAACACAGCAACAAACGACAGCCACTGAATTACAGGCTCCTGACTTGAGACAGGCATATACATAAAGTTGTCTCAATTGCAATTTCACCACATCTTCTAATTTTTATAAACATCTGAAAAACATCACACCATAAAACAGTATAGAAAAGTGTTACAATTTCAGCTTCTATATACATAGAGTAGAAACACTCTAACAGTGGTCATGAAAGTGTCTTATTATCTTGCTTCAGACTTTAAACTCTGATTGAAGGTTGTAAAATTCAATATACATCATATCTCATTGGGATGCATGACCTTTGAGCAATGGGTTTGCAAGTGGCTACTGTGAATATAGAAGGTGATAACATAAAAACATTGGTTTAAATTTGTGTGACAATGTAAACGTTGCTAGAAATAATCATTTTTCATTGTTTCTTCACCATGTTTACTGCATCGCGTTACAATACAAATTTCTCACTTCTTGCTAATTGATCTGGTGATGTGAAGTTGATTTCTCTTTTTTCTTCTCATTGTATCATTTTCCTTTTTTTTTTACTCTTTTGTGATGGTAAGCCATCATGCATGTTATTGTATATATAAAACAAAAGTTGTGTCAATTTTGCTCAATACCTCAGTGTAACATGTAGGTACATTATGAAGATATGCGGTTGTAAATGACACATTCTATGTAGAATGATTTTATAATTTTGAATAAGAAAATATATGTCAATTGTCATTATTAAAAATTCAGCTTCGTCTCGGTGTCACTTCTTTTCTTTTGGCAGTAAGTTTGTCACTAATAAAATTATTGAAATATATGATAAAGAAGAGTTGTTCTATGAGTTCATTTTGAAATTATTTATTAAAAGGTATGATTTAAAACTAAAAGATGTATTTTTTGTTAATTGTCTGCGTTTAATTGTTTTATGTCATACAATGCTTATTTCTTATTCCTTGAAAGTTGTTTTGTATTTTTTATAAAAGTAATTTAAAGGGTCTATATTCTTCATATTTGAGTGACCCATTTTCTTTAAATTTGAGTGCCCCATTATTTTCTATTTTTACTTTTTGCCATATATTTCTTTATTCATAATTTGTTTGCTATTTTTCTGCACATTTTGTCGATTTTTAAACCCCACGCAGACCCTCATCTACGAGTGGACTTTGTATCTAAGTTTTAAAACACATTTAATGAAATAAGAAGAACGATTTTAAGTTAAATTTCCTGAAGGTTATACACATGAAAGTGAGATTACTAGTTTTAAAGAAGCCCGTATGTCGGGGATAACAAAAACATTCAAATTCGATTTATAATGGATCTTTGTACAGATACAAGTCTGTCTTATTGATATGCGGTAAGTTTCCCAAAAGAACTCACCATAGGAATAATCTAACTTCAGAATCTGTTGAAAAGAAACGGAAATACCGCAACGTTTCCGATGTTGGTTCTATTGTTAAGACATTATGTTGTGACGTCATTTGCAATGTAAACAAAGAAACGCTATTGTCAGGTAACGCATGCCCACTTTTTTATATCAAAATCTGAATTAAAAGAATGTATATTTAAATGGTTAAAAGACTGAAAACTCTGCTATTTTAATGTAAACGAAAAGACGTGTTGCTATGAAGCATCGAGTTGTTAAGGAACAGATCTGTTCCAAAACCAACGTGTCACAATGATCCTTAATCATAGCGATCACCATTATATGACTTCATACAACTTTGAATCTGCATGTCTTTTTGTTAAAAGTATAACGGAAAAACAACAACATTAAAGCAAAGTCAACCATGAATTATAAAAAGGACATTATAAGAATACAAATGTTATTGTTATTGTGTTGTCGTCCATACTCTTTCCGGTAATCATACATATTAATTTTCGGGAAATCGTATGACATATATTGCAACTGCTTGAAAAAGTTCGAAAAACGTTTACGATTATGATTTTATTAGTATATTGATTTTTTTATTTTAATTTTCAGTAGTTTTATTGATTTGCTTACTGATGTAAGGTACGTCCCCATAACATTTTACTCAAATCCCGAGCCAAAACGATACCGGAAAAGATTTCTGCGCAGATGCGGGAAAATAAAAAAAGTCTGAAAAAAAAAGTTAAAAAAAAGTTAACGATTTTGAGTTCATTAGTACAATGAAAATTTCGGGAAATTTTCCCGATTTTTTTTTTTTTTTTTTTTTTTTTTTTTTATTGATTTTTATACTGTTATAGGGGACTTCGTCCCCTTATTATATATTTCGTTGACCCATTTTCTGTAGTATAGGCCCATTATTCACTATACACCTTATCGCTATTTGGCCGCCATTACTGGACATCACCAAAGTTCCCGTAAAAATTTGACGTCATAATAGAAAATATCTGACGCCACAATGGAAAAGTGATTGTTGTATGACGTCAAAAGTTCAAGCGGGACGGATTCTCGGGTCAAGCGGGAATAGCGATAAGGTGTATTCGGCAAACCCTATCCAGACCCTCGTAATGTTTGGTTATTGTTTCTCAATATATACATTGGTCCCTAAGTAAAAGAAGGCATACATGATAGCATGACTTCCACTGAGTACATAGGATCAATAATAAAATGAATGAATCGAAATATGATCAAACTGCCTTAAATTTGAATTTACTGAAAAATCTCATAACATTAAACGCAAAGAAAGTATTGTGTATATAGACACGCTCCCCCTAAAGTAAAATCTAAGAAAGTATTGTTTATAGACACGCTCCCCTAAAGTAAAATCTAAGAAAGTATTTTTTATAGACACGCTCCCCCTAAAGTAAAATCTAAAAAAGTATTATGTATAGACACGCTCCCCCTAAAATAAAATTTAAGAAAGTATTGTGTATAGACACGCCCCCTAAAGTAAAATCAAAGAAAATATTTTTTATAGACACTCTCCCCCTAAAGTAAAATCTGAGAATATTTTTTTATAGACACGCTCCCCCTAAAGTAAAATCTAAGAAAGTATTGTTTATAGACACGCTCCCCCAAAAGTAAAATCTAAGAAAGTATTGTTTATAGACACGCTCCACCTAAACTGCCTAAAGTAAAATCTAAGAAAGTATTGTTTATAGACACGCTCCCCTAAAGTAAAATCTAAGAAAGTATTGTTTATAGACACGCTCCCCTATAAAGTAAAATCTAAGAAAGTATTGTTTATAGACATGCGCTCCCTAAAGTAAAACAAAGAAAGTATTGTTTATATAGACACGCTCCCCCTAAAGTAAAATCTAAGAAAGTATTGTGTATAGACATCTAAGAAAGTATTGTTTATAGCTCCCCTAAACCCTAAAGTAAAATCTAAGAAAGTATTGTTTATAGACACGCTCCCCTAAAGTAAAATCTAAGAAAGTATTGTTTATAGACACGCTCCACTAAAGTAAAATAGACATGCTCTCCTAAAGTAAAACAAAGAAAGTATTGTTTATATAAGCTCCCTATAAAGTAAAATCTAAGAAAGTATTGTTTATAGACATGCTCCCCCTAAAGTAAAACCAAGAAAGTATTGTTTATAGACACGCTCCCCCTAAAGTAAAATCTCAGAAAATATAGTCCCCTAAAGTGAAAGAAGGTCCGGTTAGTTGTTAAAGTGTGTATAAATGCTTGACAGATCATTCTTGTATCCAATTATGTCAGCAACCCTACGGTAATTAAAAGTGTTTATCAATTCAATCCCCAAGGGTGACGGGGGTATAGAAATATGGTCACATTGGTCTTCATCCTATCGACAGTAAACCCTTGCCAAAGTGCGGCGTCCGTTTGGCTGCATGTGCGGGATGGATACACTCGCAGCTACGTCCGGTCAGAACGGGGACATTATATCCGATACTCCATGTAGAAAAAGTGCAACGATCTCTGCACGTCAAGAACCCGTGCAAAACTCATTGAGGGGTCCGTAGGGGCTAAATTTCTGTCCCTATCAAATATAGCCTTATTTTCCAGTGGCATTCCAAATTTCCCTTCCATCATCGTAGTCGAACCCTATTAGAGGACAATTATTAAATTGTTCTCGTTAACCATTAACATTATTAACTTCATTTACATTTATTTGAATAAAAGGAGATCTGCATGGGACCCGTATACCTCAATAAGACAGCAACCGTTCCAGATGATAAATCCAGAAAAGCCGTGACTTCGGAGGCACCACATTTTGTTGGGATACAACATTTAAATAGAGGGAGTGAAGTTGTCTCTTTGGGTAAGTGGGATGTACTGATTTAGCTAAAATTTCGGATCAAATAAAGCGCAACTTCTATCATTGATGTTTTTTAAATTTATTTCGACTATCCCATAGGTTCAAGTATTCTTTTGCAACAAAATTATTATATTTAAATTTACCTGTGTACATTACTTTATTTAACGCCATTTTGTCCTAGGTTAAAGTTGTCTTTTTGACATTGAAACATCTTTTTTATTTATATTGTGTCATAGATCAAACTTATTCGTTCAGTGTATATTTACTTGTTTTTGTGTATTGTCTTTTTGATCGAGTTAAGCCATTTCAATTGATATTTTATTGTGTGTCTTTTTATGTTGTAATGTTATACCACTGTTTCAGGTTAGGGTGAAGGTTGGCGCCTGTTAAAACGTTTAAACCTGCTGTATTTTTATGCACCTGTCCTAAGTCAGGAGCCTGTTGTTCAGTGGTTGTCGTTTGTTGGTGTGGTTCATAAGTGTTTCTCGTTTCTCGTCTTTTATATAGATTAGACCGTTGGTTTTCCTGTTTGAATTGTTTTACACTAGTCTTTTCTGGGGCCCTTTATCAGAGGCGGATTTGGGGGTGGGTGGGGGCAGCCCTCCCTTTTGCGGGAAAAAATTGGTTGATTATATAGAGAATCACTGAAGCGTGACTGGAGCGGGCCCCCTCTTTGGCAGTCAGTGGGCTACCTCAACACTTACGACTTCAAGTCTAAACCTCCGGATTGCACCTGTGCTAGTTCCCAATTCAGATATAGTCCGACTGGCCACGTTATTACCGGAGACCTCAACATTGTCAATAACACCTCCCTGCGAAATTTGTTATCCAAAGGTCCGAAATATCGTGAGCCTAAATCCATCAATTGGAAATACAACTTCAAAATACTGATGGATTCAGTCGAGGATTATGCCAGGCAATGGACTTAACGCGAGAAAGAAGACGTAGATACTCTTTCCGAATGGATTAAGGCTGTGAGGTCGTTGATACAAATCCGAATTAAGAAACTAAATGGGTTTATCAATACCCACGATACGTCAATTTTTAAAGACCCAAATGTTGCAAAACACTTGTCCTACCTCCATGACAAATATGTTGTTGTCCCTTTTTTTTTTTGAATTTATTAAAATACAAGCAGATAAAGCCCCAAACAACATCGCAAATATTTTGTGTGTGAAACGCGTCTTCTGAAAATCATTACATAAACTGCTTGATAAATGAATTAGGTATTGACAATTCACTTGGAAACTCAACATATACCCTCACGACACTTACCAAAGAGGAAATCCTGGATAATCACAAGTCTGTTCTATGTTCCTTTGGAATTTCAACCAAAGATGAAGAACTGGATCTTCCATCACTGTATTGGATACCTAAACTACATAATTGTCCTTACAAACAACGGTATATTGCTGGGTCTTCCAAGTGCTCCACGAAACCTCTTTCTAAATTATTAACATCTATTTTATCAGCAATCAAAGCCGGGCTCCAAAGTTATTGTGAAACTGCCTATTCTAGAGGTGGCGTGAATCAGATGTGGATACTAAAAATTCCAAAGATCTTTTAGAGTACATACAATCTAAGACTCTCTCATCTTGCAATAGTATTTAAACATTTGACTTTTCTACACTTTACACAAGTATTCCCCATTGCAAACTAATAGACAAATTGAAAGAGTTGGTATTACTTTGTTTCATTAAAAAGAATGGCGAACGTAGATACAAGTATCTTGTCTTGGGGAGGTATAAATCCTACTTTGTAAAGAATCACTCTGATTCAAACAAAAAATTCTCTGAAACTGACATTATCAAGATGCTTGATTTCTTGATTGACAACATATTTGTTACGTTTGGGGGACGTGTTTTTCAACAGACTGTCGGAATTCCAATGGGAACCAATTGTGCCCCTCTTCTTGCCGACTTGTTTCTTTATTATTATGAGGCTGACTTCATACAGAAACTTCTTAGGAAGAAAGAAAAGAAGTTAGCAATATCCTTTAACTTTGCGTTCCGCTATATAGATGATGTTCTCTCACTAAATAATACAAAATTTGGTGACTATGTTGAACGAATCTATCCCATCGAACTAGAGATAAAGGATACTACAGATACAGATAAGTCTGCCTCATATCTTGACTTACATCTAGAAATTGACAATGAGGGTCGGTTGAAAACAAAACTTTACGACAAAAGAGATGATTTCAGCTTCCCAATTGTGAACTTTCCATTTCTATGTAGCAACATTCCAGCAGCGCCTGCATACGGAGTATATATCTCCCAATTGATACGATATTCCCGGGCTTGTATTTCCTATCATGATTTCCTTGATAGAGGATTGCTGCTCACAAGGAAGCTATTAAACTAAGAGTTCCAAGTGGTGAAGTTGAAATCATCCCTTCGTAAATTTTACGGACGCCATCACGAGTTGGTTGACCGTTATGGAATAACCGTTTCACAGGTGATATCGGATATGTTCCTTATGTCGTAACTACAATACCCTTCCCTTTTCTCAAATGTGACCTACCGAATTAGACTATTTACCGGATTTGTAATAACATAAGCAACACGACGGGTGCCACATGTGGAGCAGGATCTGCTTACTCTTCCGGAGCACCTGAGATCACCCCCAGTTTTTGGTGGGGTTCTTGTTGCTTAGTCTTTAGTTTTCTATGTTGTGTCTTCTGTACTATTACTTGTCTGTTTGTCTTTTTATTTTTAGCCATGGCGTTGTCAGTTTATTTTCAATCTATGAGTTTGACTATCCCTCTGGTATCTTTCGTCCCTCTTTTATAAAAATTTCTGGATCCGCCACTGTTTATAGCTTGCTGTTTGATGTGAGCCAAAGCTCCGTGTTGAAGGCCGTACTTTGACCTTTAATTGTTTACTTTTCACACATTGTGACTTGGATGGATAGTTGTCTCATTGGCACTCATACCACATCTTCTTATTTATATTTGGAACATGCATAATCGATTTGAGTGCAAAATTAGTTCTTGTTCTGACTATGCAACAAATAACTAAGACCCGGACGTTATAAGTAAATCTCAACAAATTCATCTTTCAAAATTATAAGCATCTGCCCTATAATGCATAAAAAGGATAGCAGTAAATACCAAACATATTAGACAGTACAAAGACCACACAAATACCAACACCCGACCTTCAGAACAAAATAGGTACACGCACTGAAGAAAACAATTAATTATAGGTTAAGCAGGATTATCAACAGTCAACACTGGACTTTACAGTTACAGGAAAACTACACACTACTTGGCCTGGCGGTGTTAATCAGATGTTTGACATTAAAAGGTTTCAAGAGTATTTACAATCAAATACCCTCTCCTCATATGATTGATTGATTGTTGGTTGCTTAACTTCCAGTGGCAAACATTTCATGCATGTTCAGGACAAGCCCTCATCATATGCATTGAATAGTATACAATATTGTGCTTCAGCAGCAGTGGCGGATCCAGAGGAGGGGGGGGGGGGGTTCCGGGGTTGGAACACCCCCTTTTTTTTTTGGACGATCAATGCATTTGAATCGGGACATATAGTTGGAACCCCCCCTTTATCCTGGGTTGGGAACCCCCCCTTTTCAAAATGGCTGGATCCGCCCCTGACCAGTACCCCACATATTCCTTATTCTACCTCAAAATCGAATTTAATAAAATAGCATAACTTATTAATAGCATAACTTATTAATGAAACATCTATATATAACGGAAGGAGAAGTTAAATGAATACACTACTATATAAAAAAAAAAATAAGGAGATGCGGTATGATTGCCAATGAGACAGCTAACCACCAGAGTTCCAATGACGTGGATATAAGCAATTATATTTGATCCCTCTGTTTTTGTTTCCTCTTGAGAATCTCCTGTACAAAACCTACTCATTCGAAAAAGAAATGATAAGCAGAATTAATTCTCAAATGAATACCAAATGTATGTTGAGAACAAACACGTCCAACAACGGTAACAAATATGCCGTCAATTAAAACACCAAAACACCGACTGTGTAAGAGAACTTTTTGTTCGAATCATAGTGATTTTTACAAAGTATATGACATTGATTAGTTCCTTAATACAACTATAAATTCATATTTAGTCGGGTCGTTCTGAAATAATTGTCCTCAAGAGATCTTTTAATGCGTTGTGTCGTCGTGTTGCAGTGTTAGTGATAATTACCGCACATCTCGTTTTATTTATATTTCGATATGTTGGTTGCATTTGTCCCATTAAACTTAAGATAAAGAATAACACAGACACAGTTTGCCGGCTTGATATCTCGACTTACAACCTCTACTTGCATAATTTTGACAGTAAGGGTCCTAATCATTGAAATGTTCCATTGTCCAAGCCAAAATCCAACCTCTATTTCCTCACTTATGAATATCACCCACTACTTACCGGCTACTTGCCGGGTTTTACATGTCATGGGCGGCAGATGGAGCAGTGACTGTGTACCCTTCCGGTGACCCGAGTTCACCTTCAAGCTGCCTTTTTGGTGCGGTTCGTGTTGTTTAATCTTTACTTTGTGTGTAGTGTTTGATGAACTGTTGTTTGTATTTTTTTTTCTTTTTGTTTTGGCCATGATGTTTTCTGTTTCTCAGCCTTCAATATACGACTTTTGTTTATTTGTTACTTTGCTATAATTATCCTTACCTTTTTCTCAAGCTCTAGAAGTTGTGAATGAACTAAACAAAGACTATTGAAGATTTGTTCACAACAGAAAAAGTCCATGCACAAAGCCTTAAAGAAACTACAAAAATGTTTCTGAATTGAGATAGCACATTAACAAAGGACTCCGAAAAAACAGACAAAAGCATGACAAAGAACGAAACACGATGAAAACACAAACAATTGTTTATAAAAAACTACAAAGAAATCTAAAGACTGGGCAACACGAACCTCATCAAAAAACGTCGGTGATTTCAGGTACTCCAGTATGATAATCTGACCTTGCTCCACACGTGGAACCTGTCGTGTTGCTTGTCAGGCAAGCCCACTTTCTGTGATATGTCTAATTCGGTGATGTCACAATCGAGGAAAAATAAACCATATATCAAAGAATAATTGCAGTGATTAAAAAGTATAAACATTTATATAGAAATCATACCATCTTACACAATCAATTGCTACCTGTGAGCTTTCAAAATAGTTTGTTTGAAAAAAATACAAAAAAAAAATAATAAAAAAAAAATGAAACATTTAAGTCAACAACAATTACAACAATGTATAAATATAGCCTTTCTGTGTAGTGTTTTGAAGGCCGTCCGGCGAGCTATATTTGCTACAATCAACATCATTTGGTCTCTGGAAGATAGTTGCCTCATTGGCAATCATACCGCATTTGCTTAGTGATTTTTAATATATTTATCCAATTTCAGAATAACGACGAAAAGTTTTTTATGAAATCAATTTATTCTTACGTTTTTAACACACCGGGGGCCTCGGTGGTCGAGTGGTCTAAGTAGTCGAACTACTGTATCACTATCCTGTCAACACTGAGGTTGTGAGTTCGAATCCCGCACGGGGCAGGTGCACTCGACTCCAATCTTAATTGACTAGGATTGTAAGTTTTCCTACCGAAGGTCGGTGGTTCTCTCCGGGCACTCCGGCTTCCTCCACCAATAAAAACTGACCGCCCGAAATAGCACAATAGTGTTGAAAGTGGCGTTAAACACCAATCAATCAATCAATTTACACACCGGTAAAAGGGCCGTCACTTATCCCAAAAACAACACATTGCATATAATGTGCCAATATTTTTTTGATGTCAATAGACTAAATTAATACAAAGTTAAACATCTTTGAAGTTTTAAAGTCTAGAAAGTCATATTTTACACAATTTGTAGTTCTCGTGATCAAAGTCTTTTTGGTGATATAATTACTGACATATCATCATGTTTGAAAGTAAAGACCTTCAATTCAACTGTCAAAAATCACACTGAAATAGAAAACAATACATGTGTTACTGAGTGACACGTTATTCATCTTTATTTTGCAAAAATAAAATAATTTTATGTGATACGAAATAAAATGATGAATGTAACTCATTCAAATAAATATTTGACGTATATTGTATTCAAACTTTATTATTTTTGACACAAACTATTTGATATTGACCTTTTATATTATATCTAAGAATATATATATATACCGACTAACGATGAATATCAGAGTACAGCTTAATTGGTATTATGGGGCGTTTTTTAATCGATCAAGATTAAAAATTTCATTGTTGAAGATTTTCCGAGTTAACAAATTTTAAGCCTGGTATCTTTCATGAGTTTTCTGGTCATGCATGACACTGCAGGTGAACGTCCGCGATGGTATCACAAACTAAGCAGTTAGCACGTCTGCGGTGGTTAAAAAACCTTATTGCCTTTTGATATACAGTGAGTTTACAGTACAAAGACATTGCTGGCTCCACAGGACTGCTTACACTCATACAAATGATCTTAATGTGGTCATTTTGTGTAAACTTAGTATTATTACAGGTTGAATTATTCGAAACGTTAAGATTTTCTACTCCAGACATAGATGGCCTAAACCGAATTTGGCACAACGTGTTTGGAATTTTAAGGTTTCAAAGCTCTTCATTTTGTATTTTATTTGGCTTGTCAACTTTTTGGATTCGATCGACACTGATAACTTTGATGAGTTTTCCAGAACTGTTACGATAAAGAGCAGCAATACAATACTGTTCATTGTACATATTGTTTGTCCCGTCGTTGATGTGCTTGTTCCTTGTGATTTTGAAAGTTATTGAGTTTTTCTTGTTATACACGACGACTTCTGTCACCGTGGCTATATTACATAAAAAACATGGACGTGTGCTACTATTTTAAAGTCATATGAAACGAGTGATTGGTGAAAAATAATGTTTATCCAATTCTTGAACCAATGCATGTATATATCATAAACTTAGTCTTCTGTGCACGATTTTATCATTTTTACGCATCCATATCGTATAATCGTCAAAAAATTTCTCTCGGTCTGTTATGATGTGAAAATATGGCAGCTAATTAATTGTCGTGTTTTGAAGCCGTAGTTTACCGATTGTCACCTCAGTAAACAATCAATAAAAAAGCACGTGTATAACATGTACAATAAGATAATAGTTATTTCAATGACAGATCCATGCGTATTGCGATCAACGGATTTTTACGAGAAAGGTCGCGCTGAGTTCACTGCATACGGAAAACATTGCGGCGAATTGTTTACTGGAAGCAAACAATTAAAAAAAAGTAAATTTTCTCCTAAATTTGGACAAATTATAGAATGTTCTTGAGAAAAAAGTATATGAACATAAGTTTTTAAAAAACTAGCCATTTAATTGCAATACTCATAGAAGAAGACCCTATATCAATACTGAACGAATAACAATAAGATGAAGAACAACGATCAAGAGTTGTCGACGTATTTTCTAAACGATGTAGAAGTCCTTCCTTTAATCACAAAGTGATTAAAATTAATCTAGAGTTGTCTCTCTTGGTCTGTTGTTAATTGTAATTCACAAATACCAAAATTAAAATACTACAGACTTTCTGTATATTATACTCATTTGTGTAGAGGTTCCATCCTCTGTTTTTCATTTATAACTTTTACAACTTATACAAAAACAATCCTTTGAATTAAACATACATTTTATTACACCAACTTGTATTTACATTTTCATGACTAGAATATACATTTTTCCTTTGTGGCATTACTTTGGCTACAGAGTATTCTATAATATTTTGTTGAGGCGCCAGGGTGACTACCGATTACCTATACACAATGGCTATCAGCTGACCTATGTTGACATAGTGTCATAAAACCCTGGTAGTTAAACACGGTTACACCACCACCTACCATGGGGAGTGACCGGGGAAAACACTCGTATTACCAATGCTCCAGTTATTAGTGCCCCACCTGTTGGCAGGTGTAGGCCTCCCCTCTATAAGATGAGGTGGAGGAGGTCCCAGAGTTACCCATCTGTAGACCCCACCGTTACCACTAACCACATTTTCCAAACCTGCAAATTGTAGAACTTGTCAGGCCCAGAGCAAGGGCCGAGTGAAATAATCCCCAATCACTACCAGTCTCCTGGACCTCCCCATTCAAAATTGACTCTGCGCCTCAGGATAGTAGAAGATAATTAATTTCTTTAAAATGTCTTGTTTTCTTTCCAATTAATAAAATTGTTAATTACTAAAACTAAAATTAATTCTGGATGCTTAAGTCACAATAGTCCATATGTTAATAAAGTGCTTAATAACGGAAATGTCCAAATCACAGAAACGCAAGTTTATTTCAAATTATCCTGTATTGGTCCAATACTATGAAGGTCCTGCTTGGATACTGGTAACCATAATATTGCAATCAAATACAGCAAACAAGTGCCTGAAATATAAAACAAAACAGCAGCAACTATTCTCATAGGGAGGGTGGGCGGGTTTTAAATAGTTTAACTAATTGTGTAACACCTGCTTTCTGGTCGACAGCAAATTAACAAGTGCCCGATACGGGAATTCCAAATTCTGATTCAAGCTGATACGGGAATTCCAAAATTCTGATTCAAGCTGCGAGCGCCATCTATGGCCATGCCAAATATGGCAATGAGCTACAGGCTGCAACACCCACGCACCCACCCAAATATTTGATTGAATTAAACCAGATTATTGAAAATATAAAATTTTTATAATCTCAATTAATTGCAATACTCATAGAAGAAGACCCTATATCAATACTGAACGAATAACAATAAGATGAAGAACAACGATCAAGAGTTGTCGACGTATTTTCTAAACTATGTAGAAGTCCTTCCTTTAATCACAAAGTGATTAAAATTAATCTAGAGTTGTCTCTCTTGGTCTGTTGTTAATTGTAATTCACAAATACCAAAATTAAAATACTACAGACTTTCTGTATATTATACTCATTTGTGTAGAGGTTCCATCCTCTGTTTTTCATTTATAACTTTACAACTTATACAAAACAATCCTTTGAATTAAACATACATTTTATTACACCAACTTGTATTTACATTTTCATGACTAGAATATACATTTTACTTTGTGGCATTACTTTGGCTACAGAGTATTCTATAATATTTTGTTGAGGCGCCAGGGTGACTACCGATTACCTATACACAATGGCTATCAGCTGACCTATGTTGACATAGTGTCATAAAACCCTGGTAGTTAAACACGGTTACACCACCACCTACCATGGGGAGTGACCGGGGAAAACACTCGTATTACCAATGCTCCAGTTATTAGTGCCCCACCTGTTGGCAGGTGTAGGCCTCCCCTCTATAAGATGAGGTGGAGGAGGTCCCAGAGTTACCCATCTGTAGACCCCACCGTTACCACTAACCACATTTTCCAAACCTGCAAATTGTAGAACTTGTCAGGCCCAGAGCAAGGGCCGAGTGAAATAATCCCAATCACTACCAGTCTCCCTGGACCGCCATATGAGAGCCCAAGTCAGCTACCAAATCTGACTTGGGTTCTCACCTCCACAAAATTTTCATTATTGAATCATTGGAAAAGTTGATTTTGTTGTGCGTAGGAAAGACTCAACACCCCCTTGTATATTATTTAAGAAAACCTGATTTCCAGTTTGTGACAAATGAGTTCCATCTGTTCTGTATAAAGACACTTCACTTGCCCTAATGTTCTCATGTAATATAGCTTTCCCCCCATTTTCTATTACAAAGTTTTTGACCACTGAATTCACTCTTTTCTCTTCTGTTCGATTATTGCACCCGCATTCAAGGGTGCAAAATGCCAGTATCTGCGCTGTAGCATTGAAGACCATATTATAATAACATTTTTAAATAAAGCCTGGTAACGTAGGATAGAACATTTTACATTTTCAATTAAACCCTTCCTGTCAATTCTAAATCTGTCAAATCATTAGCTCCACAGTGAATAATAATAAAATGAGGAGAAGGTAAAACATTTCTTTTGCATCCAGTAGGAGTCCAAATCTTTAATCTGTAAACCAGGTTGCCCAATCCAGTATGTTGTAACACCTTTTGACCCTAGTCCCAGGTTGTTCCTACCATATTTCTTCGCCTCTACATTGGCCCAATGAACAAGGGAACTTCCAACAATCCATAAAATCTTGGGACCTGTGAAAACCTGTAGCTTGTTAGCCTTTTGAAACTAGAAAATTGCAACCTAATATAGCGAGAATAGGCATGCGATTTCCATCTGCCTAATCTCATAATTACCTCCTCTGAGACCCCTGTCTGGCTAGTTCCGTGGCGCCCCAATTCTAAAACTATGTGACCTAAAATGACCTTTACTAATATGAAGAAAATGTAAAGCTTTTCCAGTATACTACTGAATTGGTATCTAGTTAAAGGCATACCAGTATAATGAATAAACAAATCTGTATTGTTACAGGTAGGTCGTACCTTTAAGTATTCATTAATGAGTCGTAACGGACAGTAGTTTTTTCCGTTCTCAGGTATCAATAAAGTAACAGACTTTCCCTTTTGGTCAGTTTTTGACCACCTTACTCTTAGCTCCAGGACTTTTTTCCTAACTAAAATATCAGAAATTGTTAAGTTGGAGCCATTTATAACAGACTTAGTTTTTGAAGTAGTGATTTCCCCTACCCTTAGCAAACCAAAGAAGGCAACGGAAAAAACTGCTGAAAATAAAGCAGCTTCATATTTATTCTTACATACTTTATCTAAACAACTTATCATATCTGATAACAATTGCACTGTAATTGGTGCTCTAATGTCATTACGTTTTCCTCCTTGAATTCTTTTTATTCCTTCTAATGCCTTTCCAATTATAAAGAATTTTGTAGTATCCTGTATGCCTTGTATTTTATGATGGTATGAAACTCCTGATATATAAGATGATATGGTACCCCCCGAAAGACCCTCTACTGACAAAAAAGCTATAAAATTTAGCAAATCATTGACTGGCACCGGCCAATCCTGTTTCAATTTGTAAGATGATCTAAAATTACAAAGTTTTGACAGAGCCAAATTGTATGATTTTGTGTATTTTGGACACACCTTGATTGACAATATAATCCGCCACCTGACTTAAATGTTCCAGATCTGTATTGAATTTTGGTGGGCCACTGGTCTGCTTCTGGAGCTAGGCTTCTGAACTCCCCACTGAGAACGAGAAAGACAATCAGCAATTTGGTTTTGTTTTGAAGGGATATAAATTGCCTTAACTAACGTATTATTTTTAAGTTCATTAAAACCATCTGTCTTACTAAAGTCATAACTCTACTTGATTTGCTAGTTTTCATATTAATGATTTGAACAACCGCCTGATTATCAACATGAAAAATAACTTTTGTTAACAAAATAGGATTCCCAGGACATAAGTGCTGCTACAACTGGAAACAACTCTAACAATGTCATATCTCTGGTGATTCCAGTTTCAACCCAATGTTTTGGCCATATGCCTTGGGCCCACTGACCTGCAAAATAGATCCCATACCCACCTTTGGACCCCTGCACTATCCGTGAACAACTCTAATTTTTATTTGAAACCCATACATTGTCTGTTATTACAGTGACACCATTGTATTGTTTTAAAAGTCTAACCAAACTTCTAAATCTGCTTTCATCTGCTTGTTTACTCGAATTTTGTAATATGATTTTCTTACTCCGATTGTTGAATTTATGAGTCTGCGACAGAAGGTGCGGCCTGGAGCAACCACCTTACAAGCAAAATTCAGGAGCCCAAGAAGGGATTGCATATCTTTAAGAGCTATTTTAGAACTGTCTAAGGTATCTCTGATTTTTTGTGAGAGTTTGACAAGTTTTTCATTTGGAAGCCGCATGATTAAATTCTGTGTATCAAATTCTATACCCAAAACATGAGTAATGTAGTAGGCAAAGTAGTCTTGTCACTAGCAAGAGGAATACCTATTTTGTTGCATACCTCTTGGAATAACTTCAAAGTATTGCCAACTTTTGATGTTTGGCTCGACTCGACAAAAGAAAATCATCTAAATAATGGAGGATATCATCATTTCCGCTTTTTGCTGTATTATCCAATGCAAAGCTTTTGCAAATTTCTCCCACAGGGCACAACTTATTGAGGCCCCATTGGGAGCATTTTATTAAGATAATATTCACCCTGAAATTTTATCCCCAACAAGTCAAAATCGTGCGGGGCAATTGGCAACAAACGAAAAGCCGCTTTACATCACACTGACTTAAACGGGCAAATGTTTTGTGTCTATTAATCAAACATGCTGCTTCGTCCACCGAACTGTACTGCACTGAACAATGATCTTTATCAATAAAATCGTTTATTGAATTATTCTCAGGATAGGATAAATGTTGGATAAGTCTGAAATCCCCATCCTTTTTGGCACTAGCCCCATTGGTGATACCTGAAGTGTGGGAAAAGGTGGGTATCTGAAAGGACCAGCAATGCGACCAAGTTTAACTTCCTTCATTAATTTTCTTTAAAAATTTTGGGTAGCTGTAATGCACTTTTAAATTGGAACTCTCCTTGGTTCCCTAGAGCCAAAATATTTTAATGAAAACCATATTTGAAACCAGATATAATTTCATGTGCTACATTGTTAGGTGGGTAGAATTCTAAATAATTTTCCAAGACTGATACTTTAATAGGAGTATTTCCCAATGAATAAAAATTAATACTTTTGTTACTTCTTCCCTGGGCCCGGTTATTACATTGGGCCTTTCTGTGTTTGCCACTGCATATTTCACATACGTGTTTAAACCTACAACGAGGGAAGTAGGGACAGTCATTACCATTATTATAGTATTTACATGACATATTTACACTTCCACTAGTTACCTGTGATTGTTGATGTGTTCTAGTGTTTGAAAGTGTAGCTGCATTTGAGTTATAATTACCACGATTTTGTGTATTTGTTCTATAACCCTGTGATTGCACTGACACACTGTTTTGTACTGTGGGAGATGTGATGTAATAGCCAATATTCACCGTGTATATTTCCCCAAGATAAATATGGATTCTTTTCTATTTTAGCCTAAATTGCTCGTCATAGGTGGCCCAGTTTTCTGACCTCGTTGCCGCTAATCTTATATCGCGCATATATTTTAACAATTCCTGTGCCCGTGTGCTGTATTTCTCAATGTAGACACTCATAAAAACCATGAATGCTGAAGTCCATTCATTTATGGACAAATAAACACCCGACGATCTTTTTTCAATGCAAATTTTCCCCCTTTTTAATTTCAAATCGCCCTCGTCAACCTCTTCCATTTCTTTTGCGTTCTCAAAGAGAATAAAGCTCTATAAACTTTCCTCCCAAATCTTTTCCTTAATTTTAAAAGGCACGTGTTCCCCACTGTGTCATGAATGCTAGATTCTTGCGACGGAGTGAAATCAATGGAATTATTTGCAATTTCTAAGTTTTGTGTAACGGGTCGTGCCCAAAAGACGGAAATGCCCTTGCATCCTCCTCCGACTCATTACCTGATGAGATATCAGTAGTTTCCTCCGGTCCTTCTGCCACCACGTGTCCGACCTCTTGTGTTTTCTTGGCAGTTCTTTTCCGGCCAGCTCCGTCCTTCTTCTGGGGATTTCTTCGTTCTGCACTCTCTGTCCTCCTGTCCTGCTGGTCGTTCTTCTCTTCTTTCCCATGGCCCTTGATGGCGATCCTATAGCATTTCTCTTGTTTGGCATCTTTTCTTTTAAATAGTTTAACTAATTGTGTAACACCTGCTTTCTGGTCGACAGCAAATTAACAAGTGCCCGATACGGGAATTCCAAATTCTGATTCAAGCTGATACGGAATTCCAAAATTCTGATTCAAGCTGCGAGCGCCATCTATGGCCATGCCAAATATGGCAATGAGCTACAGGCTGCAACACCCACGCACCCACCCAAATATTTGATTGAATTAAACCAGATTATTGAAAATATAAAATTTTATAATCTCAATTAGTTATAAAAACATATGCATTATTTTTTTAAATTTGAAGTTTCATATTACTTTAAATTATAGTACTTCGTTTCATAGCCAATTTTACCTGAACGTTCTCTGGCATTTGTTCGTAAATGTTTTGATGATTTTCTGTTTTCTTATCACAATAATTAAAGAGTCTATTGTAAAGCAATGGATAAGTATTAGATACAATACAAGTGCAGACAAACTATACGACAGGTTGTTTCCGACCTATTTTTTGTGTCCTTTGTTTTGTATCTGATTTGTACGACGTTTCAGGGAAGGAAGTAGTACATTTTGCATTTAGAAGAGGTAGAAAAACTAAACATATTAGAACCTTCAATGGCCATATACCAGTTAATGTAAGTTACAGTTTAAACACATTTAATTTCACTTCCCTTAAGCCGAGAATTTTTTCTAAAAAAATTTCAAAATTTAATAACTTTATAAAAAAAGAACCATTTCAAGGAAAAGATGAATGTTGTTTACATTTGAGACTTTTTGAAATGCAACTTCGCAAGTAAGTAATTCATAAAAAAAAACAGAGCTACCATTTGATGCTTTTATTGTGGAAAAACGGAAGGGAAAGCGGGAGAAGGGGGTTAATCCATTTAAAATAAACAGAACTGATATTAAGTGAATGAAATGTTATGAAAACTGGATTTTGTCTTATTATTTGATATATATATATATATAGGCATATATTTTGGATTTTTTTTAATAGTTCATACATATAGGTTTTTTATATGTCCTGATAGTGTTGATCAGGATTTAACACGTGTCACTATATGATCCAATCGCAGCTTACCGTTCAAAATTGATGACATTAGTTGAATGATTTTTCTTCACGATTTGCTGCATATTTGGACATGTATTTGAACATGTATTACATGGACACTTTTTATTTATAGGATCAATCGTGCATTGGTGAGTTGATAGGGATTTTATCTTTTGATTAGATTTGATTTTTAGCTCACCTGGCCCGAAGGGCCAAGTGAGCTTTTCTCATCACTTGGCGTCCGTCGTCGTCCGTCGTCGTCCGTCGTCCGTCGTCGTTAACTTTTACAAAAATCTTCTCCTCTGAAACTACTGGGCCAAATTTAACCAAACTTGGCCACAATCATCATTGGGGTATCTAGTTTTCAAATTGTGTCCGGTGACCAAGCCAACCAACCAAGATGGCCGCCATGGCTAAAAATAGAACATAGGGGTAAAATGTAGATTTTGGCTTATATCTCTAAAACCAAAGCATTTAGAGCAAATCTGACATGGGGTAGAATTGTTTATCAGATCAAGATCTATCTGCCCTGAAATTTTCAGATGAACTGGACAACCTGTTGTTGGGTTGCTGCCCCTGAATTGGTAATTTTCAAGAAATTTTCCCGTTTTTGGTTATTATCTTGAATATTATTATAGATAGAGATAAACTGTAAACAGCAATAATGTTCAGCAAAGTAAGATCTACAAATAAGTTAACTTGACCAAAATGGTCAGTTGACCCCTTAAGGAGTTATTGCCCTTTATAGTCAATTTTTAACCATTTTTCGTAAATTTTTTTAATCTTTTACAAAAATCTTCTCCTCTGAAACTACTGAGACAAATTTAACCAAACTTGTCCACAATCACCATTAGGGTATCTAGTTTAAAAAATGTGTCCGATGACCCCGCCCGCGAACCAAGATGGCCGACATGGCTAAAAAATAGTACATAGGATAAAATGGGGTTTTTGGCTTATATCTCTGAAACCAAAGCATTTAGAGCAAATCTGATGATGATAAAATTGTTCATTAGGTCAAGATCTATCTGCCCTGAAATTTTCAGACCAATCAAGCAACACGTTGTTGGGTTGCTGCCCTGAATTGGTAATTTTAAGAAAATTTTGCAGCTTTTGGTTATTATCTTGAATATTATTATAGATAGAGATAAACTGTAAACAGCAATAATGTACAGCAGAATAAGATCTACAAATAAGTCAACATGACCAAAATTGTCAATTGACCCCTTAAGGAGTTATTGCCCTTTATAGTCATTTTTTACAATTTTCATAAATTTTGTAAATTTTTGTAAATTTTTGTAAATTTTTACAAAATATTTTCCACTGTAACTACTGGGACAAGTTCATTATAGATAGAGATAATTGTAAGCAGCAAGAATGTTCAGTAAAGTAAGATCTGCAAACAGATCACCATCACCAAAACACAATTTTGTCATGAATCCATCTGTGTCCTTTGTTTAATATGCACATAGAGCAAGGTGAGCGACACAGGCTCTTCAGAGCCTCTAGTTTTATATATATTTCCTGTCTTTTTTATTGAAATATAAACGTTGGTACCAGCATTTCTTTACTTTCAGCATTGTCCAGAATACTATTCCAAAATATTGAAAAAAAAAAAAAAAAAACACTTACGGACCAACCATTTAGCTTCAAAAGGGGGTATCTTCTTTTCTGAGTAAGAACATTATTTATTTTTTCAACGCTATCACCCAACTATTTTAATTTTTTTTCGAAATTAGACGATTATATACGGTATACGGAAAATCGGGAATCAGAACATAGTAATTTACTGGAATTGTTTGAAATATAGTTATTGATGCTAACGTAAATATTTTAATCAAAAAGACAGGAAATATGTCGGTGAAACAAAAAGTTCAAATCTAATTGAAATTTAAAGTGCCCATGAACTCTCTGATCATGCACGAGTGATTCCATTCATAAAAAGTGTCCGTGTAACAACTAAAAAGTGTCCGTGTATCATCTAAAAAGTGTCCGTGTAACACCCGTTAATGTACTGTTTTTCTATAGCTCTGCTGGAGGTAAAGTCGTACAATAGAATGTGTACTAAGACTTTAAAAATGTTTCTAGTTTTAACCGCAATTTAATTAACTACGTACCTCTAATTAATAATATCAATTATGGTCTTAGTGTTATTAAGTTTCGAACTATTTTTTTCGGACTTTCACTGATGTATATCAACATCAAACATATATCCATTCTCATGCAACGTCAATATGATTGTTAAAGTTTCTGAGTGCAAAGGTTTAATTGGTAAAAAAAAAAAAAAAAAAATAAAATAAAGTGCAAACGTTCACCTCTTTCACAAATAAATGCATGTTCCTCATCACATGCAGCATCCCGCCAATGATTACCAAAAGCCAAATAAAGCAGCATACAAGGTTCACTGCCTGGGTTACCATTAGCTACGTCCCAATCAGACTCACTAGTAGATATTGGTGTATTTGTAGAACTCCACTCCCAAACTCCATCAATATCCATATCATTACCTCCAAGCCATACTCCTATAAGTAAAAAATACGATAAGAATTTCAAAAGAGAGCCCGGAATATCGACATTACCTATAAAATGTGATAGATTAATACATAAATGGAAAATTAAGCATAATTCATTTAAATATAGGCGACGGAACATGGTTCGAATTGGGTTATCTCTCCTTAAACAGAACAAAATTAAAACTAAAATTAACCTGAATGTGCAATTAATTCAATTACGTATTTTCTCAAACGGTTTTCAATGTATATTTTGGCATCTGCTGCTGTCGTTTCGAATTTCTCATCAACACTTATAAGTTACAAAGTTTGTTAAGAACCTTCAAAGGATCTGACCCTTACGGTTGAATGGGGAACTTTGACAACAGATTTACATGTAACTTCTCCCGCGTATCAAATGGTATATAGCAAATGGAGATTTTCTGCTGGCGATAAGTAACACTGAATTAAAATGGCGCTACACGACAGACCAGATGACACCCAACATATTTTCAACAACAGAATCGAATCTTTAATGCATTCCTTTATTAGAAACGTATATAATATAATTTAAAAAAATTAACTAGTATCTTCGTTGAAATATATACCCTACAATACAGTATAATAGAATACGTAGGTCTTGCAATAATGAACACCGTGAGAGAACTGACGAGAGCATTCATCTCTAACAGACTCTGAAATGATCGGAATTTAAAACATCTCTAACACAATTAATACATTTTCGTTTAACATCATTAAAAACAAAACGTCTTGTGTTTGAATCTTCTATTTGCAATTGTCAAGTAAGAACATATTCTTGAGTTCCTTGAACAGACGAATGCATTATAATGTAAGGAATATCGTTCATTCCGATTGAACAACTTGGACAAATTCAAACGTGCAATAGGTGCTACGCGTTGTTCTAAACGAACGCGAATGAACTATGACCTGTCGCTCTTGGGATCTAGAACTGACTGTTTTACGCGTTGCTTTAGGGTAATTTCACACGTTGCTTCAGGGTACGAGAATCAACAGCGCGTTGCTATAGGGTGTGTACACCAACAGCAGTGCGTTGCTCTATCTCACGTTACAAAAAATGCATTGTGGCCTGAAATGCCCTATATAATAGTGGACGTTGAATCCGATGCCTCGCGTAAAGAGAGTGTCATGCTCTCTGCACGTTAACCAATCCTCGCCACATCTCTTTTAGGGATCCGTAGGTGGCAAGTTGTTAGGGAAACTTTTTGCCTCCTATCCAAGATATCAATTTTTCATTGGCAGTCGATATTGTAGCCCTTCATCCCGGTCGCCTCACTTTATAGAACCTATCTAACAATAATTGTTATTTTTGAAATATATGCCACTAGATGTTAAGCACACAATTAGTCCATAAATCAATAAAAAAACTGGTTTTGTTTCTATTGATTCCCTAAATATTTTTTTATTATGCTCAATTTATTGACACCCAATAGGTATTCAATGTCAACTTACACATTTTTTTTTACTTCTTATTTCACGCAGGTTAACATTCATTATCTCAAAGATATCATATGAAAAATCCAAGATTTTTTTTTTTAATTTTCAAATGCTTGCATTTGAAAAAATGTTCTGACGAATTTATATTAACAGTTCTGAGTTTGTTTTTTTATGCCATTGTTTTATATGTTATCGTTACTTTGGACATCCTTAAACAAATATTGCCAAACTGGACTACACACCATTATTAACGATACCGTATTTGCTGTTTGCCTCCATTTTCAACAGATTCACTTCTTGCAGCGTTTCAGGTTCTGCTAATTTTGCACCACGTTCATTGCAGTACTCCTAAATGTGTAGATAATTATATATATATATATAAAATAAAAAAACTACATACAAATATATACAAAGAAAAATATTTTGTGGACTATTATTTGGATGACTTTTTACGATGTCAAGGCTTTATGGATATGACTGTTCTTCATTGACTTAAGTTTTTTTATTGCTTGCTTGGTATCATTTGATCCTATGAGGCTCAATATTAAGAACCATATCATATTATGATATTATACTAAGATAATGAACATTTCAGTGGTTGACTGTGACACAATTGTTTAGTTACGACAAGTGTTTTATAAACGATAACCAAATCATGATTTCGTCCATAAAAATGATGACCTTAATTTTACTATTAAAAACCCTTGCTTAAATTGTTTTCTTTAAAAGCAGCAAATCCTTGTAAAACCCATGTATTACGGTATCAGCTTGCAGGTATATACCTCTAACGTAGATATGATAATCAGTGATCCTTTAAATTGAATGCTTTATATCATGGTAAAAATTGAATGAGCAAATTTACATAGTTATCAAGAGTTAGAAATGGTTGACAATGATCAACAGCCACTGAAAAGTTCCTTTACTTATCATACATGTAAGAAGGTGATAATTAAATACAAATTTTGAAAAAAAAATATATTGATATAACACATTCTTAAAATGCATCTCCAGGTTTATTTGAGTTCGGTTGCACAGTGCTCTATACTGATCCAATTTTTAATGATATATCCCTGACAAAAAGACCCATCTGGTTTTTCTCACAAAACAGTTGAAAGATACTAATGAAAAACGAAAAAAAAAAAAAAAAAATGTACGATTATATGATTGCCACACAACAGTTTGAGCGATTGAAATTTGAGACGGCAGATATTTTATGCATATTCAAAGTGAGACCTAAGCATAAAATAGAAGAAAAAAAAAATAAAAAACAAAAGTTTAAAAAAAATATACAAATAACGAAACGTGCACCTTAGTAAAATTGGTAGGAACTCAGATATTGAAGGGTTAAGATAGACATCCATTTTTTATTAAATTTGTCTTCGGAATATTGTCCTCAAATCTAACGAACAGAAACAACTTAACATTTATGTGTTTTTTAGAATATATTTTATGTTCTTTAATCTCACCTGAGCACCGTTCCAGGTTAAACTGTTAGTGAGCTCACTGAAGAAATAACACGAATCTTCGTGTACAAACCAATCAGATGGACAGGATTCTTAATAGAATTAATGAAAAAGCAAATTGAAAAGTTTTGTCGATAAATACAAATTAATAACATAGTACAACTTTATTGACTTATAAATCCAGACCAGGGAGCTTATTCACAAAGCATCCGTTAACTAACGGACCCGTTAACTTAACTGAGACGTTAACGGGTATGTCCGTTAAAATTTAACGTGGTATTCACAAACGTTTCCGTAAACTTTGTTTTAACGGATATTAACGGGTCCGTTAGTATGCAAATTAAGCATACTTAATGTGTCGTGTGTTTTCATTGGTTCATAAATTAATTTGTCTTCATGGTATCATTGTGTATGATTATGTACAATTATAACGTAGAGATCTATAGATTAGACGCTTATGATATATTTTCAATATTTGATACCCGAATCAATTGTGTCCCAACAAATATATTTTGTGGCTTCTTAATTTTGGTAACTTCTTCTTGTAAACTTTTGTAACTGGTTCTTCATGCTGCTGCTTTTTTTCAACTGTGACGTTTCTGTACATGACGTCATGTATGACGTCTTCATAACGGAAGAACAATAGAGCAGGAAGATAGATTCACAGAAAAAGAGGTTGATGCCCTCATTTTGAAAGTGCACCAGAATTCTGGTGTTTTGTTTTCAAAATTTAGAGACTCAATCACTAGTAAAAAGAAAAAAATGGCATGGGGTGAGGTACAAACCTCTGTTAATGCAACATTAGTTGTCCCTAGATCTATGGATGAGGTTAAAAAGAAATAGGATGACGTGAAGAGATTGACAAAGAAAAGAGCAGCTGGGGTCAGGAAAAATCAAAATCTTACGGGAGGCGGAGAGTCCAATCTTATACCGTTGACAACTACTGAGGAGATTGTAGTTTCGCTAATTGGGGAAGAGAAAATTTACGGTATTCCAGATGAAATATATGCCTTTCAGCAACAGCTTAAGGTTTGTTTATAGATTCTATAAAATTAATCAATCCATAAAAATATATCTCAGTTGAAATATAATGTTGGTTTAGCTTGAAGCAGTCAACGATAACATCTCAACTATCATGATATTTCAATTTCCTGTTAGATGCCTGAAAGATGACATAAATTCTGGGAAATCTTTTGAGTGAATGAACTCTAAATCTTTTCTGTAATGGTTTTTTTGAGGTATGCTAAAAATTCAAGAATTGTCAACAAACAAAAGGATGAAAACTATCAATTAAAGTGTTTTTACTCTGCGTTTAGCTTTCTTCATGTGTGTGTAGTGATTTTGTTTTATAAATCGATAATACACCATATCTTCTTTGTCTAAAATAAAAAAACCATCACACACATTGTTCGATTACAGTCAGTGCATTTTTTTTAGTCGATGAAATATTAACAAACAATATTCTAAGCAACAATGAAAAAGGTAAAGATTATTTGTTGACACGTGTAAAAAAACTCTCAGTTTATCAGTAAATGTGGATCAAAGCCGGGTTGCACCGTATGTATCTTATAAAAGGGGGTGTACTCTTAAACATATGAAAATGTAAAATGGGGAAAACAGGATTATTTTCAACAACTTCGCAATAGGTGGTGCAAAACTTTTGTGAACGTTCAGGAATCTGGGTTGAAAACAATAAGTTTCGATTACACAATTGGTACCACTCTATAAAGTTTTAGGGATCTGGGGAGGATTTAATTAACCACTTATCGCCGTCAGCTATAACTGGGACATAATATATTGACTAGTTAGTATTCCCAGGCCATACTTTAAACCGCTTTTAACAAGCCTCTAAAAAGATAATTAAATCAAATGTTTAAGGAAATATTTTTCAAAATTTGTATCGTTATGTTTGCTTTTACTCTCACCAACGAGAACATGATACTAAACCCCTAACGGGAGGGATTGTGCTTGATTTTCATATGATGAAGACATAATCTTTCAATCAATTTAATTGAAATCTGGAGCTGGCATGTCAGTAACTTCTAGTAGTCCTTTGTTAATTTATGTATCATTGTCATTTTGCTTAGTTTCTTTTTTTAACTATTCTGACATCGGACTCGGACTTATTTTAAAATGAGTTTTACTATGAGTATTGCTGTGTGTTTCTTTATTCTACATTGGCTAGAGATATAGGGGGATTGTGCTTGATTTTCATATGATGTCCATTTTCACTGAACTAGTAGACATTTTTATTTAGGGGCCAGCTGAGGGCCGCCTGCGGGTGCGGGTTTTTCTCGCTGCGTTGAAGACCCGTTGGTGGCCTTCGACTGTTATCTGCTCTTAGGTCGGGTTGTTATCTCTTTGACATATTCCCCATTTCCATTCTTCAAAAATTCCATAAAAGAAATTTGTAAGGCAATATAAAAGTGTAGCAGTTTTGTATCAAACGAAACGAAATTGAAGTATTTTAAAGCGTGCTTACTATGGTCCATGACCCCTATGGCCAGTAACACACTGGACGTCGCCATCATTGGAACCATCATTTGCACCATTCCCGGGGACATCGTCATCGTCATCATCATCATCATCATCATCATGGTCATCGTCATTATAGTCCCAGAGGACATCACCAAGGACTGTGCATCAGTCTTATTTGCTGACTGTATGTTTGTGATAATATTAGAGGCAATGACTGCCGTGAGTAGCAAAGACAATTCATCAACTTGATCTGAATAAAATACGTTAAACTATAAACGTACATTCAGTCAAATGGAATGACATTCATTATACCATAACCGTACAGTCAAATGGAATAAGATATATTATACTACATTACAAACGTACAGTCAAATGGAATAACATACATTATACTACAGAAGTACAGTCAAATGGAATAACATACATAATACTATAAACGTACAGTCAAATGGAATAAAATATTCGTTGATCATTTCAACGCGTGTCTGGCGTACAGAAGTTGAATCCTGGTATCTATTATGAACTTATTTCCACTCACAGTCAAATGGAATAACATACAATATATCTTTCTAAATTATTAACATCTATTTTATCAGCAATCAAAGCCGGGCTCCAAAGTTATTGTGAAACTGCCTATTCTAGAGGTGGCGTGAATCAGATGTGGATACTAAAAATTCCAAAGATCTTTTAGAGTACATACAATCTAAGACTCTCTCATCTTGCAATAGTATTAAAACATTTGACTTTTCTACACTTTACACAAGTATTCCCATTCCAAACTAAAAGACAAATTGAAAGAGTTGGTATTACTTTGTTTCATTAAAAGAATGGCGAACGTAGATACAAGTATCTTGTCTTGGGAGGGATAAATCCTACTTTGTAAAGAATCACTCTGATTCAAACAAAAATTCTCTGAAACTGACATTATCAAGATGCTTGATTTCTTGATTGACAACATATTTGTTACGTTTGGAGGACGTGTTTTCAACAGACTGTCGGAATTCCAATGGGAACCAATTGTGCCCTCTTCTTGCCGACTTGTTTTTTATTATTATGAGGCTGACTTCATACAGGAACTTCTTAGGAAGAAAGATAAGAAGTTAGCAATATCCTTTAACTCTACGTTCCGCTATATAGATGATGTTCTCTCACTAAATAATACAAAATTTGGTGACTATGTTGAACGAATCTATCCCATCGAACTAGAGATAAAGGATACTACAGATACAGTTAAGTCGGCCTCATATCTTGATTTACATCTAGAAATTGACAATGAGGGTCGGTTGAAAACAAAACTTTACGACAAAAGAGATGATTTCAGCTTCCCAATTGTGAACTTTCCATTTCTATGTAGCAACATTCCAGCAGCGCCTGCATACGGAGTATATTACTCCCAATTGATACGATATTCCCGGGCTTGTGTTTCCTATCATGATTTCCTTGATAGAGGATTGCTGCTGACAAGGAAGCTATTAAACCAAGAGTTCCAAATCGTGAAGTTGAAATCATACCTTCGTAAATTTTACGGACGCCATCACGAGTTGGTTGACCGTTATGGAATAACCGTTTCACAGATGATATCGGATATGTTCCTTATGTCGTAACTACAATACCCTTCCCTTTTCACGAATGTGACTTACCGAATTAGACTATTTACCGGATTTGTAATAACATAAGCAACACGACGGGTGCCACATGTGGAGCAGGATCTGCTTACCCTTCCGGAGCACCTGAGATCACCCCCAGTTTTGGTGGGGTTCGTGTTGTTAGTCGTTAGTTTTCTATGTTGTGTCATCTGTACTATTATTTGTCTGTTTGTCTTTTATTTTTGGCCATGGCGTTGTCAGTTTGTTTTCTATCTATGAGTTTGACTGTCCCTCTGGTATCTTTCGTCCCTCTTTTATATTGTAAACGTACAGTCAACTGGAATAAGATACATTATATCATAAACTTAGTCAAATGAAATAACATACATTATGTTTTAAATGTACAGTCAATTTGATTTGTTTAACACATATTACTATAAACGTGCAGTCAACTGGAATGAAATACACTATACTATAAACTGGGCAACTTGAATAAAATATTCGTTGATCAATTTATCACTTGTCTGGCGTACATAAGTTTGAGCCTGGTATCTATGACGAGTTTATTTTCATTCAATTTAATGTCTAACAGCTAACAGTGAATAAATTAAAAACAACACTTTTTTAAAATTCGAACCTGTTTTCTTTTACTTTGCCCTTTTTCTGAATGTCATGAAAACCGATCTAAATATCCCTGGATTATATATCGTTGTTAGATGTTTCGTGATTGCACCCTGATTAGTTAGCATATCGAAATCCCTATAAATATGTAAGGTTTAGATGGACAAATTGTTCAATAAGGTCTATTTTCTTACCCGTATTACTTTACCTAAGGAAAAGTAAGACGTTGGCATTTGACGTGTTGATGGTATCACAAGAGCATCACAAAAACATAGAATAATCAATAGTTGACATATTTTCATTTTACTCTGAAAAAAATAAAACAAGTAAAAAAAGGTATACGACATCATATATATTAAAAAAAGATCCGCATTGTATGCCAACACATGTACTTCTGCATACAGATTTTGAATGTTCTCTCTGATGATATAAGCTTTAATCGAATGACCGTAGTTTGACCTCTAAATGTTTTATTTTGTTGATTTTATGTGTCATTGAATTTACCACACTTCTCAATTCTATTGATATCTATACCCTTCAAGTCACTTCATCAATGCTATATATGCTAGACCGTCATTTAAATTCTATTGATTTCTGTACCGTTTTAGTCACTTTATCAATGCTATCTATGCTAGACCGTCAGTTAAAATTCTATTGATATCTGTACCATTTTAGTCACTTTATCAATGCTATCTATGCTAGACCGTCAATTAAAATTCTATTGATATCTGTACCGTTTTAGTCACTTTATCAATGCTATCTATGCTAGACCGTCAATTAAAATTCTATTGATATCTGAACCATTTTAATCACTTTATCAATGCTATCTATGCTAGACCGTCAATTAAAATTCTATTGATATCTGTACCGTTTTAGTCACTTTACCCATGCTCTCTATGCTAGGCCATCAATTACAATTCTATTGATATCTGTACCGTTTTAGTCACTTTATCAATGCTATCTATGCTAGACCGTAAATTAAATGCATTAAAATGCAACCAGTACCAACTACACCTTGGCGGATTGAATTTCCCAATTTTGTCCTTCGCTTAACAAATTTTTTAACTACATCAAAAAAAGTTTTTTTCAATTTTTTTTTATTTCCAGTAGACTATTTTTTCTTTAGTAATATAAATGAAACAGTTTTTTTATTTAATTTTAAAATCATTTATTTGTTTTTCTGTTTATTTTTGCTAAAAATCAATGTACTTACTTTTCCTTTATTTTTGTTATTTCGTTCTAAATAAAAAAAAAAAATAAAAAATTTGGTATTGTTTTTTAGTTGATTATTATTTTTCTTGCTTCTATGAGGTATATAGAACATACTAGAATTACAGAAAGAACATTCAGTGTTGACGGACCAATTTTAGTTACACAAGGTTTATAACGTAACAAAAATTTCGTCCATAAATGTGACCTTAATTTACTATTAAAACCTTCTTAATTGTTTTTTTAAAAACTGAAACCATAGATCCTGTTAACCAGTGAATGCTTAATGATCTTTTTCAGGTAAAATGAATCAAATTCATGTTAGAGTAAATGTTGACAGATACACATAAAGTCCTTTACTTTCATGTAGAGGTGATAAATAAATTTGAAAAAAAAAATTGTATAACACATTAAATATTCCAGTTATTTAGTCGTGAAGTGTTATACTGATCCATTTATATAATCCTGACAAAGCCTTGGTTTCTAAAAAATAAAATATATGAAAGAAAAAAAAAAAAATTTCACAACTTGAGGTTGAATTGGACGCAGAATTTTATGTATTCAAATGGACCACATAAATAGAAGAAAAAAAAAAAAAAAAATTAAAAAATAAACAAACGTCACCTTAAAAATGTAGAATCAAATAGTAGGAATCATTTTATAAATTTGTTCGATATTTCTAATCTAACGAACAGAACACTAAATTTTGTTTTTAGAATAATTTTATTTTTAATCTACTGGCACGTCAGTAACTTTAGTAGTCCTGAAGAATACACGATCTTTGTAACATCAATGGACGGATTATAGAATTATGAAAAGCAAATGAAAAGTTTGTGATAAATCAATATAACTAGTACAATTTTTTTTAACCAGACGGCTTTTCCAAGCTCGTTATAAGACCCGTACTTACTGACGTACGGTTCCTAATTTACTGTATTCAAAATTCCTAATTTGTTTAAGGATATAGGTCGTGTAAAATAAGATACTTAATGGTTGTTTCATGTTCATAAATATTTGCTTCATGTATTTTATATTATGTCATTATAGTAGAGATCAAGATTGACGCTTATGATATTTTTAATATTGATACCGATAGTGCCAATATATTTGTGCTTTATTTTGTACTCTTCTTGAAACTTTATGTCTCAGTGTTTTTTCACGTACGTTAATGATCATATGAGTCTCAAAGGAAAACATAACAGAGTAATCAAGAAAAAGTTGTGCCTCATTTAAGTGCCCAGAATCGTTTTTTAAATTTCCATCACAGTAAAAGAAAAAGCGGGAGTACAAACTTTTATCAATATTCCTAATCTATGTGTTAAGAAAAGGGCAAAGATTGAAGAAAGACACTGGGGCGAAATCAAATTTACGGAGGATCCATCTTTACGTACAACACTAGAGATTATTGCAATGGAAAAAATTTACGTTCCATAAATATTCTTCACAAAGCTTAGGTTGTTTATGTCTTAAAATAATCAACTAAAATATCTGTGAATAAATTGTTTGTGAACAGTCACAAAATCTACTACATATATTTATTTCTTGATGCAAAATGACTAATTGAACTTTTCAGAGTGATGAACCAATCTTTCTGATGTTTTAGTATTAAATCAGATTCAACAAACAAGGAGAAAATAATAAGTTTTTTACTCTGTTGCTTTGTGATTTGTTTTATAATTATAATACACAGGTATCTCGTTGCAAAAGAAGACCAGAAAACACATCGCAATGGCTCGTACAAAGTAGATCGCACATGGACCCTATTTTGAGGAAAATCTAACAAGGAAGTAACTTGCTACCAAGACCGCCGAACGAACACACCCTCAACTGGTAGGATTCAATTCACATTTACATAACGCATAAAGAAAATTATCGCTTAGTGAAGCTACCATGTTTGCCAGAAGAAAATCCATGAATTGACCTATGAGTAAAACTTTAATTGTGATCAGTTAAGGTTAAGTGACTTCAGTATTTTATTTGAGATGGACATTAATCTAAATTACTTTTATCTATATTGTGAATTACATTTTTTATTTTCGTGACATATTTCACTTTTGTCGCCCAGAATGTCGGAAAATACGCAATACAACATTGAACTATGGAAACGTTTAACATTTAATGAATGGTATTATTGTTGATATTGAACATAATTATTTTGACTTCACAATTGAATAATCCGCGAAGCGGATTATAAAGTGAAGAGTCAAAATTAGGATTTTACTGGTTCAGATAAATTAAAATAACATTATTGCCATTCATTATAAATGGATTTCTATCAAAATAAGGCTCAATGAACTTTATATTATTTATATTTACAATAACAACGTACACATGTTGGCGTATGAATACAACGTCAGATGGCTGTCGCATAAAATTGACAACATTGAAAATAAAAGTAATACTTTTAACCAATCAAAAGACAGTAAATACACCAAATTTATTTATAACGCTGTAGTGAATGACGTTATTGTATAGATTCATTAGCTATCACGACGATTAAATGTATATAGAAAACACAACGTATTTATTGAGATTCCACAACACCCCTAACGGGAGGGATTGTGCTTGATTTTCATATGATGAAGACATAATCTTTCAATCAATTTAATTGAAGTCTGGAGCTGGCATGTCAGTAACTTCTAGTAGTCCTTTGTTAAATTATGTATCATTGTCATTTTGCTTAGTTTCTTTTGTTAACTATTCTGACATCGGACTCGGACTTATTTTAAACTGAGTTTTACTATGCGTATTGCTGTGTGTTTCTTTATTCTACATTGGCTAGAGATATAGGGAGATTGTGCTTGATTTTCATATGATGTCCATTTTCACTGAACTAGTACACATTTTTATTTAGGGGCTAGCTGAGGGCCGCCTGCGGGTGCGGGTTTTTCTCGCTGCGTTGAAGACCCGTTGGTGGCCTTCGGCTGTTATCTGCTCTTTGGTCGGGTTGTAATCTCTTTGACATATTCCCCATTTCCATTCTCAATTTTACAAGCTATCGTCAGAAATTCACAGACTTCTTCAAAAATTCCATAAAAGAAATTTGTAAGGCAATATAAAAGTGTAGCAGTTTTGTATCAAACGAAACGAAATTGAAGTATTTTAAAGCGTGCTTACTATGGTCCATGACCCCTATGGCAAGTAACACACTGGACGTCGCCATCATTGGAACCATCATTTGCACCATTCCCGGGGACATCGTCATCATCATCATCATCATCATGGTCATCGTCATTATAGTCCCAGAGGACATCACCAAGGACTGTGCATCAGTCTTATTTGCTGACTGTATGTTTGTGATAACATTAGAGGCAATGACTGCCGTGAGTAGCAAAGACAATTCATCAACTTGATCTGAATAAAATACGTTAAACTATAAACGTACATTCAGTCAAATGGAATGACATTCATTATACTATAACCGTACAGTCAAATGGAATAAGATATATTATACTACAAACGTACAGTCAAATGGAATAACTTACATTATACGAAGTACAGTCAAATGGAATAACATACATAATACTATAAACGTACAGTCAAATGGAATAACATACATTATACTATAAATGTACAGTCAAATGGAATAAAATATTCGTTGATCATTTCAACGCGTGTCTGGCGTACAGAAGTTGAATCCTGGTATCTGTAATGAACTTATTTCCACTCACAGTCAAATGGAATAACATACATTATATTGTAAACGTACAGTCAACTGGAATAAGATACATTTATATCATAAACGTTACAGTCAAATGAAATAACATACATTATACTAGTAAACGTACAGTCCAATGGAATAAAAATCCATTATACTTTAAACTTACAGTCAAATGAAATAACATACATTATGTTTTAAATGTACAGTCAACTTGATTTGTTTAACACATATTACTATAAACGTGCAGTCAACTGGAATGAAATACACTATACTAAAACTGGGCAACTTGAATAAAATATTCGTTGATCAATTTATCACGCGTCTGGCTACATAAGTTTGAGCCTGGTATCTATGACAGTTTATTTTCATTGGCAGATTTAATGTCTAACTTTGCTAACAATGAATACCTGATTACAAACAAAACACTTTTAAAAATTCGAACCTGTTATCAATGCTTTGATTTTCTGAATGTTATGAACACTCATCTAAATATCACTTAATTATATATCGTTTTAGATTTCGCACCCTGATTAGTGAGCATATCGAAACCTATAAGTATGTAAGGAATTCAGATGGGAACAAAGTGTCCATTGGTCTGCATTTTCTTATAGGTATAATTTTACCTAAGGAAAAAGACTGCTTGACGTATGGTATCACAAGAGCATCACTAGAAGACATAGAATAATCAGATAGTTGACATATTTTCATTTTACTCTGAAAAATAAACAAGAAAAGGTATACGACATCATATATATAAAGACTTGTTGCCAACACATATTTATACAATTTAATTTGGTGACTATAGTTGAACGAATCTATTCCCATCGAACTAGAGATAAAGGATTTTTTTTTTTTTTTTTTTTTTTTTTTTTTTTTTTTTTTTTTTTTTTTTTTTTTTTTTTTTTTTTTTTTTTTTTTTTTTTTTTTTTTTTTTTTTTTTTTTTTTTTTTTTTTTTTTTTTTTTTTTTTTTTTTTTTTTTTTTTTTTTTTTTTTTTTTTTTTTTTTTTTTTTTTTTTTTTTTTTTTTTTTTTTTTTTTTTTTTCTTTCGTCCTCTTTATATTGTAAACGTACAGTCAACTGGAATAAGATACATTATATCATAAACTTATAGTCAAATGAAATAACATACATTATGTTTTAAATGTACAGTCAATTTGATTTGTTTAACACATATTACTATAAACGTGCAGTCAACTGGAATGAAATACACTATACTATAAACTGGGCAACTTGAATAAAATATTCGTTGATCAATTTATCACTTGTCTGGCGTACATAAGTTTGAGCCTGGTATCTATGACGAGTTTATTTTCATTCAATTTAATGTCTAACAGCTAACAGTGAATAAATTAAAAACAACACTTTTTTAAAAATTCGAACCTGTTTTCTTTTACTTTGCAATTTTTCCGAATGTTATGAACACTCATCTAAATATCACTTAATTATATATCGTTTTTAGATTTTTCGCACCCTGATTAGTGAGCATATCGAAATCCCTATAAGTATGTAAGGATTAGATGGACAAAGTGTCCAGTATGGTCTATTTTCTTATAGGTATAATTTTACCTAAGGAAAAGTAAGACGTTGGCATTTGACGTGTTGATGGTATCACAAGAGCATCACAAAACATAGAATAATCAATAGTTGACATATTTTCATTTTACTCTGAAAAAATAAAAACAAGTAAAAAAGGTATACGACATCATATATATTAAAAAGATCCGCATTGTATGCCAACACATGTACTTCTGCATACAGATTTTGAATGTTTCTCTGATGATATAAGCTTTAATCGAATGACCGTAGTTTGACCTCTAAATGTTTTATTTTGTTGATTTTATGTGTCATTGAATTTACCACATTTCTCAATTCTATTGATATCTATACCCTTCAAGTCACTTCATCAATGCTATATATGCTAGACCGTCATTTAAATTCTATTGATTTTTGTACCGTTTTAGTCACTTTATCAATGCTATCTATGCTAGACCGTCAGTTAAAATTCTATTGATATCTGTACCATTTTAATCACTTTATCAATGCTATCTATGCTAGACCGTCAATTAAAATTCTATTGATATCTGTACCGTTTTAGTCACTTTATCAATGCTATCTATGCTAGACCGTCAATTAAAATTCTATTGATATCTGAACCATTTTAATCACTTTATCAATGCTATCTATGCTAAACCGTCAATTAAAATTCTATTGATATCTGTACCGTTTTAGTCACTTTACCCATGCTCTCTATCCTAGGCCATCAATTACAATTCTATTGATATCTGTACCGTTTTAGTCACTTTATCAATGCTATCTATGCTAGACCGTAAATTAAAAGTAGCGAAGATATAAAGGTGGCAATACAAAACCAAGTAAATCAAAGAGAAAGGGATATCACAATCACCTGAGGAAAACGGTCAACTGACAATCGACTGTCAATAAAGTAAATCAAAGAGAAAGGATAACACAATCACCTGAGGAAAACGGCCAACTGACAATCGACTGTCAATAAAGTAAATCAAAGAGAAAGGAATATCACAATCACCTGAGGAAAACGGCCAACTGACAATCGACTGTCAATAAAGTAAATCATAGAAAGGGATAACACAATCACCTGAGGAAAACGGCCAACTGACAATCGACTGTCAATAAAGTAAATCAAAGAGAAAGGGATAACACAATCACCTGAGGAAAAAACGGCCAACTGACAATCGACTGTCAATAAAGTAAATCAAAGAGAAAGGGATATCACAATCACCTGAGGAAAAACGGCCAACTGACAATCGACTGTCAATAAAGTAAATCAAAGAGAAAGGGATAACACAATCACCTGAGGAAAAACGGCCAACTGACAATCGACTGTCAATAAAGTAAATCAAAGAGAAAGGGATAACACAATCACCTGAGGAAAAACGGTCAACTGACAATCGACTGTCAATAAAGTAAATCAAAGAGAAAGGGATAACACAATTACCTGAGGAAAACGGTCAACTGACAATCGACTGTCAATAAAGTAAATCATAGAGAAGGGATAACACAATTACCTGAGGAAAACGGTCAACTGACAATCGACTGTCAATACAACACTACACTGAAAACACAAATAACGACGAACACCGAGATGATATAGTCAATATTTCGATATTGTTTAGATATGAAGAATTATGCCATGCACTGGGTTAAACGCGAGAAAGAAGATGTAGATACTCTTTCCGAATGGATTAAGGCTGTGAGGTCGTTGATACGAATCAGAGTTAAAAGACTGAATGGGTCTATGAATACACATTCTACATCAATTTTTAAAGACACAAATGTTGGAAAGCACCTGTCATACCTTCATGACAAACATGTTTTTGTCCCGCAGAGAAATCTCCAAACAACATCGTTTTTGTGTGTAAATCACATTACATGAACTGCTTGATAAATGAATTAGGTATTAACAATTCCCTTGGAAACTCAACATATACCCCCACGACACTTACCAAGGAGGAATCCTAGATAATCATACGTCTGATCTATGTTCCTTTGGCATTTCAACCAAAGATAAACAAGCAACGTTATATTTCTGGGTATTCCGATTGCTCCATGAAACCTCTTTCTAAATTATTAACATGAATTTTATCATCAAATTCGGGCTTCAAAGTTATTATAAAACTACTTATTCTAGAAACGTGAATCAGATGTGGATACCAAAAAATTCCAAAGATCAGTTAGAGTACATACAATCTTAGACTTGTTCATCTTGCAATAATGTTGAGCATTTGACTCTTCTACACTTTACACAAGTAGTCCCCATTCCAAACTAATAGACAAATTGAATGAGTTGGTCAAGCTCTGTTTCATAAAAAAGAATGGCCAACGTAGATACAATTATCCTATCATAGGGATGGATAAATCGTACTTTGCAAAACAATAACTCTGATTCTAACAAAAAAATCACGGAAACTGACATTATCAAGATGATTGCGTTCTGGATTGATAACATATTTGTTACGTTTAGAGGACGTGTTTTTCAGCAAACAATCGGTATTTCCATGGGAACCAACTGTGCTCATCTTCTTGCCGACGTATTCCTTTATTCATATGAGGGTTAATTCATACAGCAGCTTCTTAGTGAGAATAAAACGAAGCTACCATTATCCTTCAACTTAACTTTCCGCTATATAGATGATGTACTCTCACTTATCAATTTTGCTGACTATATTGAACGCATCTTCCCACATCCGGGATACAGTCATCATCATCATCATGGTCATCGTCATTATAGTCTTAGAGGACATCACCAAGGACTGTGCATCAGTCTTATTTGCTGACTGTATGTTTGTGATAACATTAGAGGCAATGACTGCCGTGAGTAGCAAAGACAATTCATCAACTTGATCTGAATAAAATACGTTAAACTATAAACGTACATTCAGTCAAATGGAATGACATTCATTATACCATAACCGTACAGTCAAATGGAATAAGATATATTATACTACAAACGTACAGTCAAATGGAATAACTTACATTATACTACAGAAGTACAGTCAAATGGAATAACATACATAATACTATAAACGTACAGTCAAATGGAATAACATACATTATACTATAAATGTACAGTCAAATGGAATAAAATATTCGTTGATCATTTCAACGCGTGTCTGACGTACAGAAGTTGAATCCTGGTATCTGTAATGAACTTATTTCCACTCACAGTCAAATGGAATAACATACATTATATTGTAAACGTACAGTCAACTGGAATAAGATACATTATATCATAAACTTACAGTCAAATGAAATAACATACATTATACTATAAACGTACAGTCCAATGGAATAAAAACCATTATACTTTAAACTTACAGTCAAATGAAATAACATACATTATGTTTTAAATGTACAGTCAACTTGATTTGTTTAACACATATTACTATAAACGTGCAGTCAACTGGAATGAAATACACTATACTATAAACTGGGCAACTTGAATAAAATATTCGTTGATCAATTTATCACGCGTCTGGCGTACATAAGTTTGAGCCTGGTATCTATGACGAGTTTATTTTCATTCAATTTAATGTCTAACAGCTAACAATGAATAAATTAAAAAACAACACTTTTTTAAAAATTCGAACCTGTTTTCTTTTACTTTGCAATTTTTCTGAATGTTATGAACACTCATCTAAATATCACTTAATTATATATCGTTTTTAGATTTTTCGCACCCTGATTAGTGAGCATATCGAAATCCCTATAAGTATGTAAGGATTAGACGGACAAAGTGTCCAGTATGGTCTATTTTCTTATAGGTATAATTTTACCTAAGGAAAAGTAAGACGTTGGCATTTGACGTGTTGATGGTATCACAAGAGCATCACAAAACATAGAATAATCAATAGTTGACATATTTTCATTTTACTCTGAAAAAATAAACAAGCAAGTAAAAAGGTATACGACATCATATATATTAAAAAGATCCGCATTGTATGCCAACACATGTACTTCTGCATACAGATTTTGAATGTTCTCTGATGATATAAGCTTTAATCGAATGACCGTAGTTTGACCTCTAAATGTTTTATTTTGTTGATTTTATGTGTCATTGAATTTACCACATTTCTCAATTCTATTGATATCTATACCCTTCAAGTCACTTCATCAATGCTATATATGCTAGACCGTCATTTAAATTCTATTGATTTTTGTACCGTTTTAGTCACTTTATCAATGCTATCTATGCTAGACCGTCAGTTAAAATTCTATTGATATCTGTACCATTTTAGTCACTTTATCAATGCTATCTATGCTAGACCGTCAATTAAAATTCTGTTGATATCTGTACCGTTTTAGTCACTTTATCAATGCTATCTATGCTAGACCGTCAATAAAAATTCTATTGATATCTGAACCATTTTAATCACTTTATCAATGCTATCTATGCTAGACCGTCAATTAAAATTCTATTGATATCTGTACCGTTTTAGTCACTTTACCCATGCTCTCTATGCTAGGCCATCAATTACAATTCTATTGATATCTGTACCGTTTTAGTCACTTTATCAATGCTATCTATGCTAGACCGTAAATTAAAAGTAGCGAAGATATAAAGGTGGCAATACAAAACCAAGTAAATCAAAGAGAAAGGGATATCACAATCACCTGAGGAAAAACGGTCAACTGACAATCGACTGTCAATAAAGTAAATCAAAGAGAAAGGGATAACACAATCACCTGAGGAAAAACGGCCAACTGACAATCGACTGTCAATAAAGTAAATCAAAGAGAAAGGGATATCACAATCACCTGAGGAAAGACGGCCAACTGACAATCGACTGTCAATAAAGTAAATCATAGAGAAAGGGATAACACAATCACCTGAGGAAAAACGGCCAACTGACAATCGACTGTCAATAAAGTAAATCAAAGAGAAAGGGATAACACAATCACCTGAGAAAAAACGGCCAACTGACAATCGACTGTCAATAAAGTAAATCAAAGAGAAAGGGATATCACAATCACCCGAGGAAAAACGGCCAACTGACAATCGACTGTCAATAAAGTAAATCAAAGAGAAAGGGATACCACAATCACCTGAGGAAAAACGGCCAACTGACAATCGACTGTCAATAAAGTAAATCAAAGAGAAAGGGATAACACAATCACCTGAGGAAAAACGGTCAACTGACAATCGACTGTCAATAAAGTAAATCAAAGAGAAAGGGATAACACAATTACCTGAGGAAAAACGGTCAACTGACAATCGACTGTCAATAAAGTAAATCAAAGAGAAAGGGATAACACAATCACCTGAGGAAAAACGGTCAACTGACAATCGACTGTCAATACAACACTACACTGAAAACACAAATAACGACGAACACCGAGATGATATAGTCAATATTTCGATATTGTTTAGATATGAAGAATTATGCCATGCACTGGGTTAAACGCGAGAAAGAAGATGTAGATACTATTTCCGAATGGATTAAGGCTGTGAGGTCGTTGATACGAATCAGAGTTAAAAGACTGAATGGGTCTAGGAATACACATTCTACATCAATTACAAGACACAAATGTTGCAAAGCACCTGTCATACCTTCATGACAAACATGTTTTTGTCCCGCAGAGAAATCCCCAAACAACATCGTTTTTGTGTGTAAATCACATTCCATAAACTGCTTGATAAATGAATTAGGTATTAACAATTCCCTTGGAAACTCAACATATACCCCCACGACACTTACCAAGGAGGAATCCTAGATAATCATACGTCTGATCTATGTTCCTTTGGCATTTCAACCAAAGATAAACAAGCAACGTTATATTTCTGGGTATTCCGATTGCTCCATGAAACCTCTTTCTAAATTATTAACATGAATTTTTTCATCAATCAAATTCGGGCTTCAAAGTTATTATAAAACTACTTATTCTAGAAACGTGAATCAGATGTGGATACCAAAAAATTCCAAAGATCAGTTAGAGTACATACAATCTTAGACTTGTTCATCTTGCAATAATGTTAAGCATTTGACTCTTCTACACTTTACACAAGTAGTCCCCATTCCAAACTAATAGACAAATTGAATGAGTTGGTCAGGCTTTGTTTCATAAAAAAGAATGTCCAACGTAGATACAATTATCCTATCATAGGGAGGGATAAATCGTACTTTGCAAAAAAATAACTCTGATTCTAACAAAAAAAATCACGGAAACTGACATTATCAAGATGATTGCGTTCTGGATTGACAACATATTTGTGGCGTTTGGAGGACGTGTTTTTCAGCAAACAATCGGTATTTCCATGGGAACCAACTGTGCTCATCTTCTTGCCGACGTATTCCTTTATTCATATGAGGGTTAATTCATACAGCAGCTTCTTAGTGAGAATAAAACGAAGCTACCATTATCCTTCAACTTAACTTTCCGCTATATAGATGATGTACTCTCACTTATCAATTTTGCTGACTATATTGAACGCATCTATCCCAAAATCTAAAAGATACAACATATACAGTAAAGTCTGCCTCATATCTTGACTTACTTTTAGATGTTGACAATGAGGGTCAGTTGAGAACACACCTTTACGACAAAGAAATGTTTTCAGCTTCCCACTTGTGAACTTTCCATTTCTATGTAGCAACATTCCAGCAGCGCCTGCATATAAAGTATATATCTCCTAGTTGATATGATTTTCCAGGGCTTGCGTTTCCTATCATGATTTCCTTGATAGAGGGTTGCTGCTCACAAGGAAGCTATTAAACCAAGAGTTCCATGTGGTGAAGTTAAAATCATCCCTTCGAAAATTTTACGGACGCCATCACGAGTTTGTTGACCGTTATGGAATATCTGTTTCTCAGATGACGACGAATATGTTCCATTTCGTCGTAACCACTATCCTCCTTTTCCCCGCATGTGACCTTCGAAGTAGACCTATCATCGGATGTGTAATGACATGAGCAACACAGCGGATGCCACATGAAGCAGAATCTGCTAACCCTTCCGTAGCACCTGAGAACAACCTCGGTTGTTGGTGGGGTTCGTATTGCTTAATCTTTAGTTTCCTATGTTGTGTTTTGTATACTGTTGTTTATATTTTGGTCCTTTTGTTTTTTTTTTGCTATTGCGTTGTCAGTTTATTTTTGACTTTTGAGTTTGAATGTCCCTATTTTCAAAAGAGCAATACCTCAGCATAGTGAATAGTAGTGAAGGTTGTAGAATATTGAATATACTTTATCATAATATTTTTGAAGTCGGTTTATGAAATAAAGGCGGGAGATGCTATAAGGATATTCAAACTCATAAGTCGAAAAGAAACTGACAACGTCAATGCAAATAACGAAAAATAACGAAAAGATAAACAACAGACAACAGTCTACAAAACACAACATACAAAATATTGAGAAGGATTAGCAGATCCTTCTCCACATGTGACAACTGTCGTGTTACTCATCTAAAATAAGTTGACTGAAGAAAAATAGTAGTAAAACATTAGGAAGATCTTAAGTGGAGCGTCTAGACGACCCGGTATATATCGTTCTTCACAAGGACCTTTTGAAGTTAAGGTATCCAATATAAAGATGGGAGATTTTATCGACATTTTAATGTTAATACAAAATGGTAGTTGGACGAATTCAGGATTTTCTCAAATATCCTCTTTTGAGAATGCTGTAGCGGGATATATTTGATTCCCAAGCAATTTTGCTTGATGCTTTATTTGCTGGAACAACATGCTTGTCATGAAGAGTAGTAGAAAGGATTAGAAACTCGTGTGCTCATGGTCTAAAGTAGTTTTGAATGCGCTTCTGAATGCATGTTGACCTTCATTCATTCATTCATTCATTCATTCATTCATTCATTCATTCATTCATTCGAAGCTCCACCCCTTGATTTAATAAAGTAGGGTCATGTCTGCTATCTTTTTCTATCGGATTTATTCACATCCTTTTTATAATTGGCGATTAAGAGGTAACTCAGCATGGTATGAGTCATTGTTAGTCATTATTGATTGTTTGAGTTGTAGTAGGTGTGTGATTGACGGTTTTCAGGTTGTATGTGGCATAAACTTTCGGAATTTTCGTTAGTTAATGCACTTCAACTTGTATTTGATGTTGTGTTGATTGGAGCGTTACTGATGATGAAGACGAAACATGCGCTTGGCGTACCAAATTATAAGCCTGGTACCACTGAAGAGGTTTTACCCACTGACGTCTACATCGTATATTCTTTTTATCAGATCTAGCTAGCATTATGGCATTTTATGAATATTGAGAAAAAAATAATAAAATAAAACAAATAAACACACTAACCTAACTAGAGCCTTTCACCTTTTGTGAAATATTTTGTACATTTATATATATAAAAAAAAAAAAAAGCAATCCTGACAAATAAATCATGCAATATGACTGTTGATAAAATCCATTAAATGCTGACAGATTTAAAGAAGTGTAATCGTTTTTTTTCAATAAAATTCCCAACAAAATGAATATAATAACACAATTGAGAAACTATCAACACAGTTTGAGAAATAATATTGTGTAAGGTTATGTTTATGTTGGTTATTTGTTCGGAAATGCAAATAAAAGTTATTTGATGGACGAGGGATGTTCTTTGTATGATTAAAAAAAGGAAAAAGACACCTAGGGCGAAATCAAAACCATAAGTTAAAACAAAAACTCGACAAAAAAAACAAACAGTTCAAAAAACACCAAACAGAACACTGAAGATGAGTAATTCGACACAAACAAAACGGCTTTAATTCGTTTTTTTTCTGCTCCATTAGCTGCTCTTTTTTTCTGCTCCATTAGCTGCTCCCGTTATGTTGCCAATGGCAAGTTTAGGAGAATAGATATACATTCTAGTATAAGACAGGCTAAGGTTAATGTTATCCAACATTGACAAAGGCAGTTAAATTAGTGCATATATGGTTACTTACAGATGTTTTACAGCGTCGTACCTCTTGTGCTTGGTTAAAAGAATATAAAAATATAAACCTTGATAAAAGGAAATACGTAATTCAGAAGAGAAAGCTGCCCTTAAATATCGGTAAATGTGCAGTAATAAAGGTAAAATATGATGACATGTTTTGACATTGGTATTTGATTCAGCTATAAAGTATCCTGTTCAACAGAACTAGCATATCATGTACAATGTTTAAACGTTTCACCAATCGTTTCTTTGAAAAAAATATTCTTGAATGATAATAATATCAATTTTTCGTTAATTGTCTTAGGTGTTACTGGCATTATGTTTTTACTAAAATGAAATCTTTATTTACCATAGTATTGTCTTACCACCATGCAGTTCGTTGTAATCCTTCGTGTGATTATAAAGATGCAGTTTTTAACCAATAAAACATAAATCATGCTCGAGGTAGTACATCTGTCATTCCTGGTTTAACATATATATATGACAGGAAATTTAATTGATTGCACGATTTCACCTAGTTGGAGAAAAAGAAATTAACACGTGCCGTTTTTACCCTATGCATATTTAGGCATCTTAGTTCTTTGCTACTGCTTCTGGGTTTCAATGATAGTGTTAAGAATAGATAGATAGACACAGCACGCAGAATGATTTTAATTTAAAAAGCAATGATTTTTTTTTATTATTAAGAGGTTGCCTTACAGTTCAAGTGACTCAGATGGTGCCCAGAATATAATGGCATTTTTGTTTTGATACTGATTTTATCAGCCAGAATATCAAGCAATGTACACTTCTTAGTGAGAATAAAACGAAGCTACCATTATCCTTCAACTTAACTTTCCGCTATATAGATGATGTACTCTCACTTATCAATTTTGCTGACTATATTGAACGCATCTATCCCAAAATCTAAAAGATACAACATATACAGTAAAGTCTGCCTCATATCTTGACTTACTTTTAGATGTTGACAATGAGGGTCAGTTGAGAACACACCTTTACGACAAAGAAATGTTTTCAGCTTCCCACTTGTGAACTTTCCATTTCTATGTAGCAACATTCCAGCAGCGCCTGCATATAAAGTATATATCTCCTAGTTGATATGATTTTCCAGGGCTTGCGTTTCCTATCATGATTTCCTTGATAGAGGGTTGCTGCTCACAAGGAAGCTATTAAACCAAGAGTTCCATGTGGTGAAGTTGAAATCATCCCTTCGAAAATTTTACGGACGCCATCACGAGTTTGTTGACCGTTATGGAATATCTGTTTCTCAGATGACGACGAATATGTTCCATTTCGTCGTAACCACTATCCTCCTTTTCCCCGCATGTGACCTTCGAAGTAGACCTATCATCGATGTGTACTGACATGAGCAACACAGCGGATGCCACATGTGAAGCAGAATCTGCTAACCCTTCCGTAGCACCTGAGAACAACCCTCGGTTGTTGGTGGGGTTCGTATTGCTTAATCTTTAGTTTCCTATGTTGTGTTTTGTATACTGTTGTTTATATTTTGGTCCTTTTGTTTTTTTTTTGCTATGGCGTTGTCAGTTTATTTTTGACTTTTGAGTTTGAATGTCCCTATTTTCAACAGAGCAATACCTCAGCATAGTGAATAGTAGTGAAGGTTGTAGAATATTGAATTTTTGAAGTCGGTTTATGAAAGAAAGGCGGGAGATGCTATAAGGATATTGAAACTCATAAGTCGAAAAGAAACTGACAACGTCAATGCAAATAACGAAAAATAACGAAAAGATAAACAACAGACAACAGTCTACAAAACACAACATACAAAATATTGAGAAGGATTAGCAGATCCTTCTCCACATGTGACAACTGTCGTGTTACTCATCTAAAATAAGTTGACTGAAGAAAAAATAGTAGTAAAAACATTAGGAAGATCTTAAGTGGAGCGTCTAGACGACCCGGGTATATATCGTTCTTCACAAGGACCTTTGTGAAGTTAAGGTATCCAATATAAAGATGGGAGATTTTATCGACATTTTTAATGTTAATACAAAATGGTAGTTGGACGAATTCAGGATTTTCTCAAATATCCTCTTTTGAGAATGCTGTAGCGGGATATATTTGATTCCCAAGCAATTTTGCTTGATGCTTTATTTGCTGGAACAACATGCTTGTCATGAAGAGAGTAGAAAGGATTAGAAACTCGTGTGCTCATGGTCTAAAGTAGTTTTTGAATGCGCTTCTGAATGCATGTTGACCTTCATTCATTCATTCATTCATTCATTCATTCATTCATTCATTCATTCATTCGAAGCTCCACCCCTTGATTTAATAAAGTAGGGTCATGTCTGCTATCTTTTTCTATCGGATTTATTCACATCCTTTTCATAATTGGCGATTAAGAGGTAACTCAGCATGGTATGAGTCATTGTTAGTCATTGTTGATTGTTTGGGTTGTTGTAGGTGTGTGATTGACGGTTTTCAGGTTGTATGTGGCATAAACTTTCGTAATTTTCGGTAGTTAATGCACTTCAACTTGTATTTGATGTTGTGTTGATTGGAGCGTTACTGATGATGTAGACGAAACATGCGCTTGACGTACCAAAATATAAGCCTGGTATCACTAAAGAGGTTTTACCCACTGACGTCTACATCGTATATTCTTTTTATCAGATCTAGCTAGCATTATGGCATTTTTATGAATATTGAGAAAAAAAAAAATAAAAATAAAACAAATAAACACACTAACCTAACTAGAGCCTTTCACCTTTTGTGAAATATTTTGTACATTTATATATATATATAAAAAAAAAAGCAATCCTGACAAATAAATCATGCAATATGACTGTTGATAAAATCCATTAAATGCTAACAGATTTAAAGCAGTGTAATCGTTTTTTTCAATAAAATTCCCAACAAAATGAATATAATAACACAATTGAGAAACTATCAACACAGTTTGAGAAATACTATTGTGTAAGGTTATGTTTATGTTGGTTATTTGTTCGGAAATGTAAATAAAAGTTATTTGATGGACGAGGGATGTTCTTTGTATGATTGAAAAAAGGAAAAAGACACGTAGGGCGAAATCAAAACCATAAGTTAAAACAAAAACTCGACAAAAAAACAAACAGTTCACAAAACACCAAACAGAACACTGAAGATGAGTAATTCGACACAAACAAAACGGCTTTAATTCGTTTTTTTTCTGCTCCATTAGCTGCTCCCGTTATGTTGCCAATGGCAAGTTTAGGAGAATAGTATACATTCTAGTATAAGACAGGCTAAAGTTAATGTTATCCAACATTGACAAAGGCAGTTAAATTAGTGTATATATGGTTACTTACAGATGTTTTACAGCATCGTACCGCTTGTGCTTGGTTAAAAGAATATAAAAATATAAACCTTGATAAAAGGAAATACGTAATTCAGAAGAGAAAGCTGCCCTTAAATATCGGTAAATGTGCAGTAATAAAGGTAAAATATGATGACATGTTTTGACATTGGTATTTGATTCAGCTATAAAGTATCCTGTTCAACAGAACTAGCATATCATGTACAATGTTTAAACGTTTCACCAATCGTCTCTTTGACAAAAAATATTCTTGAATGATAATAATATCAATTTTTCGTTAATTGTCTTAGGTGTTACTGGCAATATTTTGTTTACTAAAATGAAATCTTTATTTACCATAGTAGTGTCTTACCACCATGCAGTTCGTTGTAATCCTTCGTGTGATTATAAAGATGCATTTTTTAACCAATAAAACATAAATCATGCTCGAGGTAGTACATCTGTCATTCCTGGTTTAACATATATAGATGATAGGAAAGTAAATTGATTGCACGATTTCACCTAGTTGGAGAAAAAGAAATTAACACGTGCCGTTTTTACCCTATGCATATTTAGGCATCTTAGTTCTTTGCTACTGCTTCTGGGTTTCAATGATAGTGTTAAGAATATTAGATAGACCCAGCACGCAGAATGATTTTAATTTAAAAAGCAATGATTTTTTTTTATTAAAAGAGGTTGCCTTACAGTTCAAGTGACTCAGATGGTGCCCAGAATATAATGGCATTTTTGTTTTTGATACTGATTTTATCAGCCAGAATATCAAGCAATGTACACATTGCCGATGATATCGAGGATAATGTTATGACAAAATGAGCGCTCGTTTATTACTTGGAAGATACATTTTCGAATGAATTTGTCGCTTTTCATATAGTTGTAGTATGTCAAAGAATATAAAACTTGATACATTGTATGCATTCGAAGCGTTTTTCTGAAATTACGTTCATAAGGAACGCCCAAAGCCAAAAATGAAAGCCAAGAAAGTAATATAGCACCAAAACAAAAGGTACATAAAAAGCCGAATCCATCTAAGGTCAACCCAGCCTTAGGGAGTTAAAAGTTTAATAAAGATTTTTGTAGATTAAGTTCTCAGTTGTTCTGCCTTGCAGTGTTTTGCACTTTTAGTTACTTTAAATGGTTGTTCCAAGTCAGGAATATGACAGTTGTGTTCCGTTTGCTGATAAAGTTGATCGATTGGTTTTGTCAGTTTTTATGGACTTCCCCTTTTTTTTAATTTACCTTGGAGTTCGGTACATTTGTTATTGCATGTTTCTACTGACTTTATTTAAGTATTTATATACTGAAAAAGCGGTAGAAGATTACACAAGAGACTCTCATAAATCAAAAATCGAAGGAAAAACTGACAACACAATGGCCCATAAGAAAAACATCAAAAGGACAAACAACAGTCCACAAAATACTACAAACAAAACATTAGACAGAGTAACATGAACTCTAACAAAAACCGGAGGTGATCGCATTATTAAATATTACCGTAGATGGCAGAGGAGATATTTTGTTTTATCTTACCTCCTATACATTTCTAGGAATATGATTGGTTCAAAGCAACCGCGTGGAGACCGTGTATATTCAATATTGGGTTAGTAGGCGGGGCTCATTTCAATACACGGTTAGTAGTGGTGTTACGTCCCTTTATAAAAACAACACGGTGTTGAGGAAAAATTTTAAAGGTTTCAACAGACAAAGAAATTGATGATGAACGATTGAAATAAATTCATAAAACACATTTAAAGCTAACACGTTGTCATTGTTGGCATTTATGTTTGTATAGACCAATGGAAGTAGGTTCTTAATACTAACGGTATTGAAGACTTGATCACTTTGATAGGCTACTAGTCTAAATACCACATGTTAAGATAGTCGGTAAGATAAATTCGTTACATAGTGTGCTAGTAACCTAATACGATATATATGGGGTCAGTAAATTCCATATGGGGATTCGAGTTTCGCTCTCACCCCATATGGAATTTACTGTCACTAGCACACTATGTAACTAATATTATTTTGTAAAATTCTTGAGATCACTGCATAATTTAGTATCCAAATATTAGGTTTGTTTCTATGTATATAGTAGGAGTACTTTGCCTTTCGGCTGTACATATAATTGCAGGTGGTCAATTGTGTACTCATAATTTCTGAAAAACGTGGGCATGAATATTTTATGTAAAACATAGAGCATTAATCATAATTTGAATTATCAGTGTTTATAGATATAAGAAGATGTGGTATGAGTGCCAATGAGACAACTCTCCATCCAAGTCAAAGTTTATAAATGTAAACCATTATAGGTCAAAGTACGGTCTTCAACACGGAGCCTAGGCTCACACCGAACAGTAAGCTATAAAGGGCCCCAAAATTACTAGTGTAAAACCATTCAAACGGGAAAACCAACGGTCTAATCTATATAAAAACGAGAAACGAGAAACACTTATGAACCACATCAACAAACGACAACTACTGAACATCAGATTCCTGACTTAGGACAGGTGCAAACAAATGCAGCGGGTTTAAACGTTTTAATGGTACCAAACCTTCACCCTTTTTCTGAAACAATAGTGTAACATCACAACATAGAAAGACACACTATAAAATATCAACTGAAATAGCTTAACTCAATCAAAGGACATATTAACACCATTGAACATACACTGAACAAATAAATTTGACCTATGATACAATTTAAATTCAAAATAAATAAACTAAGGGAAGAATAATAAAAGTAACATGTTATATCGGTATGAAATGTTAAACAATTTAAGAAAAACAATATGCTCGAACAAAATATCAGCCATTTGCAATAACTTTAAACACATGTTTTATTGTTCTATTTGATTACAAGATTTAAATAATTGTATAAATATGACACTTAGGACACTTTGGATACCATTGATTTATTCTGTCGCTTGAATAGTCTATGATTTCAAGATATGGAATACTGAAAATTTTATTTTTTTCCGAATTTTCAAAACTCATCGCTACGTTCAAAATCGACTTTATCGTAGTGACGAACCTGTTCCCCTTCCCTCGTTTATATCTAAACATGATAGGTGCTTATCCTAGTGTAGGCACTGCATGCCCTTTCAGAACACCCGAGCTCCTTTCCTAATAACAAGTTGAGTTTATGTTGTTACAATTGAACTGAGTTTAAATTTAAAGTTATGTACAACATTTTGCCAGCGGCCTGTTAAAAAAAAACCAAAATGAAGTGGCATTTGGTCAAAAGTATAACAAAAATATCCAACCGACAAAATCGAACGTTTGGCTTTATCAAACAACGGGACGAGTAGAAAACAGCTGTCACATTCTTGACTTGGTACAGCATATACGTCTATTTCAACAAATCATATTACTTTTTATCTGTAGGTAGTGATTCTGTAGCATGGGTTAATACCTCATATTCTTGTTTTCTTATTACAATAAAATGTTTTTAAAACGAACCCCAAAAGATCAATTGTGAAGCTGACGTATTAAACGGATGCAATTATAGTATATTCCCCCTTCTGTTTTTCTAATTTACCAAAGATACGACTTTAAACTAATTAAAAAAAAGAATAACACACTCCTATCCGATGAAGTTCGATTATCAATTTTTCGTTTGATTATATTTTCCAGTCCAAACTAAACCGGATGCACGTTTAAACGAATGAAAATAACTGTCATATTCCTGACTTGATACAGGCATTTCCTTGTGTAGAAAATGGTGAGTTAAACCTGGTTTTATATATAGCAAAACCTCTTACTTGTTTGACAGACGACAATTGATATACTACTTTACTTATCTGGTTATTGTTTGGTTTTTGCTTTACTCTTTTTTGTCGGTGTGTGTTCTCTAAATTCCCTTAAGCTCACTACCATTTTTCTTAAGTTGTCATTACCTAAATGTAATCTTCCGAAAGATGTCAACATAATCAAGAGATATCGATTATTTATGTGCACCTGTTATGAAAAAGACTGTTTATCATATATCACAAGACATTTATTTATATGTTATATCTAATCTATGTATATTGAAATTACTTACCCACTAGTATATGTTTTGATAATTTTGTAATGTATTTCAGCATTAATGACACAAACAAAGCTCTACTGATCGGATTGCTTTTACACTTTAATCGAACGACGTCACGTGCATATATCTTTTGCCACGATCAGAGGTTCAGAGGAGTGGAGAAAGTCTCTCGCGAGAAAATACTGACCCTTAAAACAAAAGAAAACTACAAATAGCTATAAAACCAGGTTCAATCCACCATTTTCTACATAAGAAAATGCCTGTACCAAGTCAGGAATATGACAGTTGTTTTCCATTCGTTTGATGTGTTTGAACTTTTGAATTTGCCATTTGATTGGGGACTTTCCTTTTGAATTTTCCTCGGAGTTCAGTATTTTGTGATTTTACTTTTTCTACATGGAGATTCCTTACTTGAGACATGCATAAAGGATACATAAGATCAATTTTACTGTTAACCACGTCTTAAAAAGATATACACTCCATTAGTTTTATTTTGGACACGTTTAATATTACTACGGTTGGATTTCATATTGGATTTTGACTTAACATGCTATTTGAAGTGTGTTACTTTTTTTCCCTCAAGACATTGGGGTTTAGAGATGTCAAAAATGTCCGATGGTATAGTCTCCTTTCGAATTCATTAAGGCATATTTTTTGGTTATTGCTTCTAAAAGAAGCATATCTTATGTCACACAATATGTATACATGAAAAGCATATTTGATTAAAGAAGTTAATGATAACAATGGTCATTAAATTCATGTCCTAGTTATTGTACCTCTAAATCTTGATATTATTTAAGTCTTAAACCACAGATCAATATTTATCATACTTAAGATATTCTGTATCTGACACAATTTGACAGTCCAACCTTGTTTAGTGAAGGCAACAGTAATTTGCCGATGGTCAATCTCATAAATCGATCCATAAGATATATGAAGGTAACAGGAAAAAAAACAATGAGAAAATAGAATGAAACAGCATGAGTCGTCAGGGCAAGTGTCTCCTGCTATGTATGCATCATCACTCATACACATCCACACACAGTCAAAATGTCAAAATCCAAAATTACAGATTAGACGATTGTTCTGTATCAATAGATTTACGACTGCGAAAACATGTCACCAGTGAGTTGAGACACAGACATACCGTATCCGTCAACCAATTCGTGATAGTGACAGTAAAACTTATACAGTGTTGAGTTTAGTCGTTCTTCCTCCTAACTTTGTGTAAGGATTGCTGATAAAGTACGTGTAGTGTGAACAGGTAAACTGATAGGAGTAATGTGTTGTTTGAGATATGTAAAACGTATAAAGTATTGAGTTCAGTCGTTCTTCCTCCTAACTTTGTGTAAGGATTGCTGATAAAATACGTGTAGTGTGAACAGGTAAACTGATAGGAGTAATGTGTTGTTTGAGATATGTAAAACGTATAAAGTATTGAGTTCAGTCGTTCTTCCTCCTAACTTTGTGTAAGGATTGCTGATAAAGTACGTGTAGTGTGAACAGGTAAACTGATAGGAGTAATGTGTTGCTTGAGATATGTAAAACGCAATACAATTAAGCAGAGGGTATGTTAATGCTGTAAAATGGGGAGTATTTTTGACAATTGAATAGGGACATTTAAAATCATCACCGTTTGTCGTAGCTCTAGTTTGAAGTCGTCCATCTGTTTCAATATCGAGGAAAAGATCAACATATGAAGCATACCTTTTACTTTCTGTAGTATTGTTTATAACAATTTTACTGGGATATATGAGATGTAAGCATCCATTGAAATGTTCGGTTATTGGGTGATAGATCATCATCAACATATCGGAAAGTGAAATTAAACAAACTCAACAAAAAAAAAAACCCCAGCAAGAATAAATGATCAAAACAACAGTAATATGAAATTGGAGGTGCTATCAGGCACTTCAGATTTATGCTGTACCAACTATTTAATATCGACATATAACGCCATACGTGCGTGTCGTGTATATAATATCCGTCAGTGGCGCCCGAATCACAACAGTTGGAAGGATAAATCAAATACAAGAGGAAAATCATTAAACACCGAAAATTCCCAAAAATTGTGGCGAATACGTTGAAGGTAATCTACGACTTTGGTTAAAAACCTTAGTGTTCCGAATGATACAATATTTTGCAGAAAATTAACATATTCATGATATAACATTCATAAAACCCAAATATGTGAACATTTAACATATACAGAAAAGTATAGTAGATTCTACATCGGCATGACGTAATACACGTGATGCAAGTGTTGAATATACAGAGCTAGTGTGGCAGTTAGGCACTGAAATTATCGTTCTTCTTTTATCTGTTACGTTTATAAGAATAAAAGTTGAAAAGCATTCATGTTTAGAAATAGAGGCCGAAGACACCAACGGGGTGGTAAAAACTCAAAAGTCGAAGAGAAGCTGACAATGTTATGAAAAAAAAAAAAAAAATAAATAAATAAAAGTCGAATTGATAAACAAGTTCAACAATACACTACATAGGAAACTAATGACAATGCAACATGAATCCCATCGCAAACATTGGGTGATCTTAGGTACTCCGGAATAGTAAGCACATCATGTCCCACATGCTAAAGTATGTCTAGTATTTTATTCGAAGTGTCTGCCGATGTTCATACCAATTAATAATGAAATATAAAATCTATATTCATTGCATATAAACAAATTATAATCATGTTGATTCGTCATCAGTTTCACTGTTTTCTACAACGACAATATATCTAAGCTCTTCAAAAGTTGGGTTGTTATGACCTACAAATTAAAAACGAAATTAATATAAATAAATTTTGAAAAATATTGCATTACACCGATAGATATGAAAAGCTGTATATATATATAACTCCACCTCCCCAAAAAAAAAAAAACCTGGTGAGTGCATGCTTACAACCGTTTTGTTTTGCCGTTTTAGATTTCATGCGATTTCATCATTATGTTTTACATGTAAACATAATATAAATAACACATAGCTGAGATGGTGATAGAGCAGATTGTTTCCCCGAGTTCGCCTCAGTTGACAATGTCTTTTCGAGGCGTCCTCTAAGCTCAGACTCAACCAATGTGTATTCATAGATCTAAACCAATATACCCCCTCCCCTTTTAAGTGTAGGTTCTATAGGTATACGTTTATATTTTACCCAAGGAATAGATTACCTTAGCTTTATTTGGCAAAACTTGTCGAAATTTTGGGTCATTAATGCTCTTCAACTTCGTACTGTATTTGGTCTTTAATTTCTTTTATTCGTGCGTCACTGATGATTCTTATGTATACAAAACGCGCGTCTGGCGTATCCAATTGTTATCCTGGTGATGACTTTATTGGATACTTAGAAATGTGTACTTCAGGGATTTGAGTTGTTTAGTGTACGAGTTTCTCCTCACTCAAAGGGGTTAGGTCTGCACCGCTTAAGATGTCAGCTCCAGAACCTGTTATCTATTGATTTTTTTGTCCTCTTTACTATGGACAACACTATTTAAACTAAACGCTCATTCTTTCTATCTTTCCACATTTGACGCATCACTTTTGATTTTAACCTGTGCTTTTTATTAGATATCAAATAAACACTTTAAGCCAGATTCTTGAACTAATTTGAACTCGTCAGCGGTCCTGTTTTAACAGCTTGATTCAGATTGTGTCAGTCAATTCCTCGCGCTGTTTCCTTCTTTGATGTCTGGGTACAATAAATTACCTGTTCCTGTTTATTACTCTTTTGGCAGATCTAGATCTTGTTTTGGCAACATACAATTCCGGTATGGTGGCCTCTTTCTTACTACTCTGTTCTTTGTTTTGATCATATACATTGGAATTCCACAATAAGTTTGACTATCAAATCGGGCCGGGTCATCAGTCTACGTTATTTTGCTATTGTGTGCTTTCCACCGAAACATGCCATAGACGTTTGGCATTTTTCCTTCATTTCCATGCGTATATTATCCATATAACAGGTTCTAAATAAGATATACGCCCAAATTCGATGTCTATAAGAACATGAAGATGCTTTATATATATACAAGCACTTAAAAAGTCATCAGTTGATATTTGGTGTGTGCAGTTTTATCAAGCTCATACAAATCAATTGTAGAGATGTGTTGGCCCGATCTTGTTGAGTGGAGCTTGGTTCATGTTCGTTTTTTTCGGTGGATACAACTGTCGCAATTGAAGATTCAGTGGTCGATCTTTCTTTTCTTGGTTAACTCTTGTAAACGGTCTTTAACAGGTGATACTGTTTGTCTTTGCCTTGGTGGCCCATGTTATTGTGTAACCTTGGGAGTCCTCCGAGCACAGCGATAGTTCCATTTAATATTTGTGTTGTTGACGTTAAGTATGATGTACCATCGTATTAAAATGGGGAATTATACTTGCATTTTAGAACCTTACGGGCCATTGATGTAAAAAGCAATACTTTTGCAATTCAGACAAAAAACATTCTTCAAAATGAAGCACCATGTTTAGATAAAATAATTCTCTGACTCTTGTCTTCAAAACCTGCACTTATTGTCAGAAAATAGCCTCGGTCACAGGTAAAGACTGCAGATTGCTACCCGAATTGTTTTAGTCGCATGCATATGTTAAATTGACCGTGTATAGCTTTAGGTCTTGAATATAATCACAAAAGTTCCAAACAACTGAAAAATGTCTTTATAAGGAATTATTTCGTTACGTTGCATATTATTAGTTTTTAAAACTTGCCTCTATTCTGATAAAACTTGTCTAAAGCTCTGTTGATTTGATGTCTATTGTATCCATTGGCTAGAAGTTCAGAAGCTGCTGCTGGGAAATTGTTCCGTTGTTCATTCATAGTTGTGTTTATTTCGACTTCTGCAAAAACCAACTCAACAAAATGTAATGGTTGTTTCCCTTAGACCAATATCATAACTGTATAGGATGAATTGATATGAAATAGAAGAAAAAAAGTTTCAGAAGTACAGTTAAACAAATGAAAGATGAATAACTGCTTATTTTCCATATGTAGGTGTAAACACAAAGACACAGTTTTAAAGCTTAAATAGTGCTGTACAAAATTCAACAACATTGTGTTGACAGAAACAGACTAAAATTCATATCTCGAAAATAATGTTAAACTTAGACTGATGAATTATCGACTTACGGCTAATCTCAACGTCTGGCTGTGCTTCATCTGGTGGTATGTTTTGTTGGTTTGAAGGTTGTGCTTCGCAGTCTAAAGCATCGAAATTGTTAATTGTACTTTGATATCTCCTTCGATTCGGATGTTTCCGCCGTGAAAAATCCAAAACATGAAATTGTTCCCGGAGAACTTGTTAGATTTACTCACGTTGTTATTTCCTACACAAAATTTTGACTATTTGTTGTTGTGTGTTGTGACTTGGCCTCTTCTGCGGAAGATTGCTGTTCCTGAATTTCACTTGAATCAAACGAGGTTAAATGTTTTAAAATTGACAACCCACTTGGGGCTAAGGCGTTTGAATCAATGGGTCCAGATGATGAAAGATGAGAGTGTTCCTCCCTTTGATTAATATTTTCATGAACGGATCTGTCTAAAGAAGCATTACCCGCGTGTATGTCAATACTACGATCTCTATTTTGTCTTCCATTAATTGTCAAGTGGCTGTTGCTGGACTGATAATCCATGCCAGAAACTTCTGTCATAGAATGAGAGCTGCGTACCATTATATGTACAGGTGAAGTATTTGATGACAGGTGATGTTCAGCAGATATAGAAGCTCCAGTTCGATTTGTTCTGACACTAGGAATGATATTTACACATCTACTGTTATTATCATAAATACTGTCTGCTGGATCAATAACGTCGTTATATAAATTGAGACTGCTATTTGGAAGTGCTATTATTGCGTTAAGTGTTGATAGAGATGTTTCTTCTTCTCTTTGATATAGGATATCGAAATGGCAAATTGGAACAGCATATACAGTTATCAATTGATGTATATTAAAGTTAAAGAAGTTGGTTAAAACAACTGCATATATCGGAGGCTAATATGTAATTCATAGCCTTCTGTGTCATCGGAACATACTGATTTCGTGTATTTCAACTGCATTATCTACAACAAAATAAAACAATTTCTGATTTCGAACAATCATGAAAAGATATGATTGTTTATAGCATTTATATCTATGATATATTGAAACAAATTGCTATTCCGAAAGTTCGCTGCGTCTAGATAAAACTGGACATTTGTTATCAAATATTTCGGGAAACGATGGTTTGGATTCACAGATCAGAAAAGATTCAAATATTACACTGTCAAAATGTGAAAAAACCGCATGAGAACAGCAAACTAAAAATAAAGGAAAATCTTTGGTTTTAGCTTCAATATTCATTTTCTGACCTCGAATCGGGTACTTGATATCTTTAATGGAGTTCTTTCATTCCGACCTGAAATCGGCATCATTCTCAAACAAAAGAATCAACTTTATATTTTACCAGACGTATTTCGAAATATTCTCTAAATCAAAACATTGAGGAAAGGTTAAATTTCACCCGGAAACTGTAGTTCAAATGTTTTGTTTGAAATACTTACTTTATCATCAGCTACTGCACCACTGTTTATTTAAAAAAAAAAAAAACAAAACAAAACCAAATATATTTCAAACAGCTGAAATCAGTTTGATGAAAAGCATCGAAAAATGTATTTTACGCAGGTTTACGGAAGGTAAAATGTTGTTTTATTTATAAATAATGCATTTTCAACTAATTGTGTTGTTATGATTACATCTCAAAAGAAAGAAACTAGTAGATAATAGTACAAAATATAAAAAATAGTAAATATGATAAGTAGGATCAGTTATTAAAACCTGTTTCTTTTAGGAAGTATATTTATACCTTCCTACTTTTTCGGTACTTTCTGACGCCCATATAATCGAATTTACAGAATGTTTAATTATGAGAAATAGAAATAATTTTTAAATGAAATTATAATGAAAAGGAGGAGAGGCTAATTAATGCCCTCGGAAAAAAAATCCTCAGGAACAGTTAAGATTGTTAAAAATTATTTGCTGTTAAACGATTTGCCCGCTTAAGAATACACTCAATTTGATTTAACTTTATACGCATTTATCTAATGTACAAACAAGAAAATAAATAGTCAAAGTGTAATAAGAATGTAAAAAGTACAGATTAACAAAAGAAAGAATGGGATACTCGCAAGAATAATAGTATTAGTGTCCCTCTCAAAGACACTAAAACGCTATATCAAAACAATAATTTAAAATGTTTTATTATTCTTTTTACTTAACAATTATTTATTTGACACGCTGTCAATGACCCTTCTCGATTCTTCATCCGTAACATTTTAATCGAAAAAAGCTATATTTTATGAACATAACATGCAGCAGTGTTACAATTCACTGTTTTCTACGAAGTTCTCTGATTGAAGCATCAACATGGATACTTGGTGGGTGGATCTTTATATTTGTGAAATGAATGAGGTAGAAATGGTAAGATAGATTAAAGTTGCCAGTTCTTAAAAACGTTCAAATCGTAGACCTCACTCCAAAGTTTTCAGCACCTCACTCCTTAGAAAACTAACCAAAGTAAACACAATGTAATTAATGTCCTTTTACGAGATATAATTTTGATAAAAAACATCGAAAAGGAATTTAAGTGCTACGAGATATAACACGTTTGTTATTATGCAAATTATATTTCTAATATAATAATGTTGTTTCATTTCACCCTAATTGAAAGAAGCTGAGAAATAATGTGGAAAATTACAGACAATCTACCTAGTATTTTTAACATTATAAGAAAAATTGATCATTTTATATTAACGATTGGTCTACCTCATCCAATCTTATGAACCACTATTATTGACACCATTCAAACAAAAGTCGGTGCAGTAATACACTTAAGAGAATCTCGTAATACGGACGTTTTGTCAAAAAGATTAAATATTATACAAGTGCAAGCTTATAACAAAGTTTAATGACTCGCACTTGTGAAGAAATCAATTTCCACTTCAACCAAAACAAAGACATTTTTCCTATTCAAACATAGTGTCCTTGTCACCAATTATGCTGTCGGAACATTCCAAACACTGATTGCCCTATGACACAGGTTGCACTAGTGTCAGGAAAATTGCGAACACGTTGTTACAGCACTAATTCTACTAAAGGAGTTAAAAAGGAAATAAGTGGTTACTTTAACTAAATTGATTGAACTCACTTAATATTTTCTTCGAAAGTTTGGATTATGCAATAGATATCTACAAACTATACTCTTTTGTTTTATAGTGGTAGTAATTGATTCAATTAAAAACGCTAGAAAAAAAAAAAAAAAAAAAAAAAAAACTACAAAACTGCTTTGTCAAGTTTATTCGTATTCTAATTTCAACATAACGACTTTCTTAATAAACTAAAGAAAAAGTTTATATTTTATCTTTTCACAAGATCTTTTTTAAAATAATGAATGACACAGAAACATTTGACATAACATTTAAATATAGTTTAGGGATAACATTACAGTGTAAATTAGAAAATGCATGCATCAGCTAGCCCCCTCACCAAAGTTTGGCGGTTTATATTAATACTATTGTTATTGTAAGTTTTATGTACGATAGTTTATTTAAATCTTTAGTTTTTCAAAACGAAAATTGAGTCTTATGTTAAAGAGAGGCGAAAGATACCAGAGGGACATTCAAACTCATAAGTCGAAAACAAACTGACAACGCCATGACTAAAAAGAAAAGACCAACAGATAAATAATAGTACACAAAACACAACATAGAAAACTAAGACTGAGCAACACGAGCCCCACCAAAACTGGGGGTGATCTCAGGTGCTCCGGAAGGGTAAGCATATCCTGCTCCACATGTGGCACCGGCCGTGTTGCTCATATTAGTACAAACCCGGTAATGAGTCTAATTCGGAAGGTCACATTCGGGAAAAGGGGACGGGATTGTAGTTACGACATTGACACGTAATTTAACATCAGTGCATATCTTGATGATGTTCAGGTATATTAATTATTAACAATATTTACTGTTTAAAGAAATTAATAATGTCAGTAATGAGTTGTTTTCATATCTCACCCACAATATTTTAACTCTATTACAGTTTAATAGATACTGGATACAGTTTCAAGTTACTAAGATATTATAGGATACCTATATGCATATGACTTAGTCAAAGTATTTTATCCATACTGCCCAAAATAATATGTTTGAATGATTTACATTTATACAAAACAGTAGAATAACAAAAATACCGAACTCCAAGGAAAATTCAAAACGAAAATTCCTTTTTCAAATGGCAAATTCAAAAGCTCAAACACATCAAACGAATGGAAAACAACAGTCATATTTCTGACTTGGTACAGGCATTTCAAATAAGATTATTGAAAAATTCATATGTTCACATGCCATAAATCTTTAGACCCGTTAAATTCTAATTGAATAATTAAACCTTTCAGTATTTATCGTTCCATGAAATTCTTCAAGTTTAGTCATACTTTTAAAATATGTATCATTTAATTTCCTCTTGTTTGTTGTCAGAAAGATGTCGTAAGATTTTAGACAATTAAACACGAATCTTGATCATTAATAGGAACTTAAGCTAAACATATTATAAGGCATTACCAGAGATTACCACAACTTTATCATTCATTGTTTGGAAACTTCTTTTCTTCTGTTGATTATGTATTTTCATAGTTTATTGCATACACGAAATTAAAAAAAGAAGAAATATAAGACCTTTACAATTCAGGTCATAAAAATTTTTTTTTCTTCAATTTATCGAACCTTGTTTTAATGTTGAGCTAATTATAAACTCAGGTTTACCTCACCATTTTCCTCGGACGATGCCTGTATTAAGGTATATGACAGTTCTTTTGACTCGTTCTGTTGATTTATAACGTTTGATTTTGTCAGTTTTTGTGGATCTCCCTTTTTAATCTATCTTGGAGCTTGTTATTTTGTTATACTTAAAGACCAATTTCACACAAGTCTTTTTACGAAACAAAAGTACTATAATAATATTCTTCGTAAATGATTGAGAATGATTGCTTCTTTAGAACACGGAATTGTTATATATAGATTCTTACATTGGTACCAGTGGATTATCGGATATATCCAATCGAGATAATTAAATTATCGATTTTGTTTTGATTTTTACTTATTAGTAAATAATTTGAATAACAATTTCTGAAGGTGGAACTATTTCCGTAGTAAATATTTTTTAAAGTTGTCAATTTCCTATAATATATGTAATTTTTAAAGTTGTCAATTTTTCTTACAGGTGTTAACACATTTGATTCATCCTAAGAGCTGATAAAGGTTATGCATTTTTGACTTAACCAGTTTTCTACTGAGATCATCGGTAACCACATATTGATTAGAATTTTTAAACAATGGGTTCAGAAAGGGTTAAATTGCCAAGAATAAGAGAAATTTAAATATCCGACCAGTGATGCAATATTGTTCTATTGAATATTACTTTTCACCGAGTTTGTCATGAATCGTGACAAAAGAGGTCACAGGAGTTTTACTTTGTTGGATATATTTATGTGGTTTTGTGGTGAACTATACTCAATTTAAAAAAGTCTATTGGATATATTGTACATGATGCTTTCGTTATCGATATGTGCTTGTCCAAAATCAGGAACTCTGTAATTAGTCTTTTGATTTATCTTTTTTTGTGGTAATATAGGACATTTGTTTATTGTTCCGTACGTTGACCTTGTCTTTCGGTTAATATGTACTTTGATTGAATTCATATTAAATCACACAATTAATAACCATGAATTCATTAACGAGAAATATGCGGACAATGACTGGTCGATACCTAAATAAATAGATAGAAAACAATAAAGTAGCAAACATCGTCCGTTCAATTGTTTGTTACTAGTATTTTATTTAAACCACGTACATTTTCAATAAGCACCAATCTAAATGTTAAATTTTCATTTATACAATGGCTGCAACTCAGTCCGTCACACTTTAAAATAAAATATTTTATTTTTGGACACTAGCTAACAGTATATCAATATATGCATTTATTTCTCCGGCGGGACTTATGTTGATATCATTAACCATATATTATTAGTAAGGGCGTTGACACATACAAAAAGGATGTTATTAACTGATCCTATAAAAATAAGTTAATGCAGTTGTCTGTTCAATGTGTACTATAACATTTTTAAGATACCTGATTCATGCTACTTTCGAAATAAAACCAGCTAAAATAATTTACTTAAGGTTTCCAGAATATAATACTACACTTACAGTATCTGTTTTCTGTTTAAATCCATATGTTAAAAAACTGTATAACCTGACGGACTGCATAACACATAATGAATGAACATTGATAAAACAAAAATGTTTCCGGGTCCGAATTATCATTGTATTTCCGTTATGAAAGCTGCAACCGTAATAGTTTTTGTTTGTTCGATATAATTGTAGGTAGTTATTTTTGTTTTTTTTCTTAATGTCTAGACACTGTCTGGTCATTTCGAATTGATGACCTACATATGTTTCCCTGGAAAAAATGTGTTTATCAAACACTTGAGATTATTTCGGTTAACCCATATACAAATACGTGGATGTTGTATGATAAGTCATTTTTTTCAAGTTTTTACTACCTCTACGGAAGTTGTTTGAATTAAATAAGCATTAAGATTGAACAAGGTCATTTACTGTCAGATGCATGATCCGTTTGTGAAGATATCTTTGCGCAAAATCTTTTTTAGATTGTCTCCTGTTGAATGACAAACATTTGATGGACAGAAATCAAAGTGTACACCGTATCATGTTATCCCATTTCATCGATTTTTACCCAGTGTACATAATGTATATACATTTTCTACAAGAAGCTAACTACATTTATACATGCAATTTTTCTTCATCTTTTATAAGAAATACATTTTGTCTCCTGGTATCCTGCGTCTTTTCTATGCGAACAATAATACACAAATAAGTGTTTGCATGGCCGTTTTCTTTGGGATCATCTTCACGATCCGCTTTTCATTAATGTCGAACTCTTTAAATATCAAGGACAGCGATACCAAAAATGTATAACAAAAATATTTGTATATTTCACCTCTTCCTGAAATTTTCTTTCAACTAAATCATTGTAGCAATTAAAATTTTATATGAAAAATGAAGCATATTGATTCTTCAAAACACTTATTGCATCAACAGCTACGGTACACATTTTTTTGCTTTATTGAAAAAAAAATAGACAGTTATTCTAGATAACGAAACTCATCACAGATACTGCTAAACAAACTATACAAATGGAGTATTGACACGATTTTGTGTGGTTATTTGAGGCTCTTCCACAGTTCTGCTGAAACAGACTTCACTTTAACTTGATAACAATGCAACATTCCTTTTGTGCCTGTCCGAAGTAAGGAGCCTGCAAATTCGTTATTGCCGTTGGTTAAAGTTTGCAATATTTTCTTCGCTGAAATTGTTTAAAAGAAACCTGATAATTGGTTTTCTTTTTGGAATTGTTTCACATTTTGCCGGAATTTGTTATAGCTTACTTTACGACATTTGCTCATTGTCAAAGGCTATACGGCGACCTAAAATTGATTACATCATGGTCCGTTGGTTTTCGATGATCTCCAATGGATCATTTTCTCGTTGGCAATCATAGTATTTATACCCATGACAATAATATTACTGAACTAATAAATCAGGTTGAAATTAGCTGCAGCGAATTATGAATAATTGTCTAAGACTAATTGACGAAGGTACATAGAAGGAAAAGTACTCCATTTAACATATAATACTCAAAGGTGTTGCACGAATAAAGTAATTTTACACAAAATAGGACAATACACACACTCACAAAAAAAAAAGAAAAAAAAAACCCCCCAACAGATAGACATTATAAAATGTCCATTTACAAGAAGGATTGACTTTTACGTTTATTCCTCTAATACATTTGCACAGTCCTTATTAACTTAGAAATCTTTTTTTTTCAACAGAGACATACATTTAGCAATGTTTTGTTCTCATATAATATATAAAAGAAGGAGATCTTTCTTACGTTTTCTTTCGCAGGGCACTTCATTATAAAGTGATATTCGACGTCTATTTTAGACATATTAAAGGCATTCATTTTTGTTCGGGTGAGTCAAAATGATATCAACTGTTCAATTGGTTAAGTGAATTTTGTTTGACCTTAAGGCTGTTAGAAGTATCCGTGCATGTTTTATGTCAGAAAAAAAGTACAATCGTTTGTAGAGGTAGACAACTTATTATATTCAATAAATGATAGTATTGGTGTTTGTTACATTATGGATGAAACGCTTCAAAGATAAACTTGCAAGTAGAATTAAATATAGAAGACGCGCGTTTCATAAATAATAACAACAGATATAACCTTCTATTATAACAGCCATAATATATGGAAGCATTGAATATTCTTAAAGAACATAGTCAAAACAATGTCTAATATTTTCTCTGTTTTCTGTCTAATGTTTCATTTGGTAAAATATTTCATACGGATTTACAGCTTATTTTATCATTATAAATAATACATTCTAAATGTTGGCGAGAGAATTATCTAATTAGTATGTTTTACGTGTAATTATTAAGTCATTGATATCGTTTGTATAAATTACTTAAAACTTATCTTTTTATTGATACAAAGATTTGGTTTCAAAGTTGGCTGTACCTGAAGATTTCTCATTACAAACGGGATATCCCAACTTTATTTTTACGGTGATGTTGTTTACAGATCACGTTAATTAAGATACGATAAGTAAACCCATTGATCATATGAATAGACGTATTCTTAAATGACATAAGTTTAACTCCATAGTATGGATATTGTTTTATCGGTATTTACATTATTTTGATTTTGATGAATTGAAAAATAACGAAAATCCTATTGCTATTCAGTTATGACAACTTATGATCATACATCCTGTCGTTATAATATGTAATTATATTTTGACATTGCGCAATATTATGCTTTACGCAGATTGTTTACGACGTCTTTATATTACATCCGTTGGATGTGTATTGGTTGATACTGATTAGACTGGGAGTACACGATTTATTTATTATTTGTTATTGGCTTCGAAATAGCTTTCAGTAACTGCGAGTAATCTAATGTCGGTACTTAGTGTTTTTTGTTTTTCTGTTACTGATGTTAACGACTTGTTCGTATGTCATATATACTGTAACACCACTGTCCAAGATAACGGGCGGGTGTGAGCGCTTACAAACATGTTTAACCCCGCCATATTATATATGTGCCTGTATCAAGTAAGGAACATGTGATTCAGTGGTTGTCGTTGGTGGCTGACTGTTATGTTTGATTTTCGTTAAAAGTTTTGTTGTAAATCAGGCCGTTTGGTTTTTTGTTTGAATTGTGGCTGCTTGTAGAGGCCTTTTTTAGCTGACTATCCGGTAGGGTTTTGTTAAATGTCCGTACGGTGACTTATATGTGTTTACATCCACGTCCTTTGGTCTCTAGTTAACAATTGTCTCATTGAAAATCACAACATATCTCCTTATTGTATATTGAAACTTTTTAGTACATCTAGATTATTCATATCCATATTTTTTTTTTAAATGGAAAAGGAATTGCGCAATTTTGTTCGAAATTGACAAATATAATGATTCATCGTGTTTCATATTTAAGCACAGCTAATGTAATCCCCACACAGTTCTTGCATGAATTGAAATATTGTCGCCCTTTCCAAAGGAAAATAAAAATCCATACCGATATGATGATAATAATAATAACAATAGTAATAATAATAGTATCATAATAATAATAATGATAATAATAATTTACTCCACTTTTTGTAGCTATCAATCTTGTACATTTCAAGAATTTGAAAGAAGGATTTTTTAACACTATGGTAATGAAATCCTCCACCTTTAATCAACTCCGACCATGGTATTCGAAAACGCTGTATAACACGTACATAAAATACAAAAGAAAAGTGTAAATGTATAGGTTACTTAAGAGTTGGTATTTTTATTATCGCGTTTATATTTGTTTTATGGAATGCTAAACAAAAGCCATGCATATCCAACTAAGTAAGCCATCACGTGACTTTGGTGACGTAGCAAGCCATTTTGTGTCATTAATGAAGTTCAATTTTCTCATTAATCTGACCCGTTTTCTAACTTTTGCAACTATATATCCTTGGTATTCAAACATAATTCTACCTACAAATGTTGGTTCTGACAGTTTAAGTTTTTTATTGAATTACGTCCCTGAAGATTCGTAAAATCGTACTTTTATCGTCATTTCCCCGTTGACTCAATAGTAAATCTAGCGACCCCATGTCTACTTGTACATCAAATTCACAAATTCCGTAAAGAAAAGTAATACTTTGCAACTCGATTGAGAATATTAAAACATATACCTGGAGAAATAATCTACTTAAAACAGTTTACATCGAGGGCAAATTACGTCCCACATCGATTTAAAAAGGGATTTTTCGGGATTTTCAAAATGTCGGATGTGTTTGGAAGTGTCGCATGTATTTTTAATCATCGTGTATTTTTCATGCAGAATTTGTGCTGTTCCTGTTATTTTCTTTGTTGATATTTTGATATGTTTGATTTCAAAATTTCTTGATAAAAAATAAATTATTTCAAGTGTGAAGTGAAAAAAGATAGTTGACACTGAAATTTATATAAAAAATATATTTTTCATTTTTTTTTTTTTTTTAGGTTTTTCCTTTTTCTGTTAAATTTATTTTATCATGTTTATTTGGAAAATATATATATTCTTTAAAAAATGTTTTCGTCTCGAGAGAAAAAAACTATGCCCAACAATAGATAAATGCTCTGTACCTTTTAAAGTTAATGTGATGCTTGACCAATATACGAACAGGTGTTCTTGGATTTAGGTGGACGTTAAGCAACCAACAATCAATCAATCAATCGGATTTAAGTTATTATGTTACATAACAACAAATTGTCGGGTAATGTAAAGAAATCGTGTCAAACCAAAAGCCATTAGGTGACATCCTGTGTACACATGTATTTCCAGAGGTTAGTTTTAGTGATATACAAAAGTTTTCTGAAATGTACAAACAAATATAGATATCTTTCCGTGTACACTACCGAAGAAATATATATCATAAAGAACTTTAAGAAAATATGAATATTTTGAAAAATTCTTCGATAAGTTGATTTTGCTGAAAAAAAAATAATATGAAATTTGACGATAAATGTTTTAAAGAAATACTCTAATTCAAATTTATATTTAATAGATTTTTTATTTCATAGAAAATTAAACGAGACTTCATTGCATATGATTTTGTGTCATTTATTTTTTTAACTCAATGTCTTAAGGAAAATCCAGGCATTACAAAAAATCAATATTGAAATTTTAACTTGTGTACAAAACTATGCTATTGCAAACATTTCAACATCTTATTACCGCCAATATTTATCAACAGAGTTATCTGTCCTGAATAGGACTGATATAGTTGGGTATGCAGTAACTCATGGAGGCGTCTGTATATGGTATGTTGCAAGGTCAAATGTCCGCCACTATCCAACAAACAGATGTTTCAAGTGGCAGTCCAAATTTCCCACTCCTTCATCCCTGTTGTCCAATCTTGCAGAACCTATCTATTGTATTAAAAAGATAGTTTCTCGTCATGAACATTTATGCAATAACACACTGGACGTAATGCAAGCACACATCAATCAATTTGGTTTATAATTTGAATAGAAAGTTAGAAATCTAAGGTTTGTTAGTTCATCAAATTTTCAAAACTCTGACTTCATAAACCGTTTTAAATAGCTCATTCATTAGAGAACAGTTACAAAGTAATTCGTTATATGCTTGTTGTCTTTTTTGCAAGAAACGATTTTGATGTAAAGCATCGAAATGCATTTAACGCAGGCTTACCGAATGTAATGTAATGCAGTGTGTATTATGAAAATTGTATTTTTCAACTTATTGTGTTGTCATCATTTCAAATAATCGAAAGAAACTAGTACACAATGTAACAAAATATAACCGATCTACATAATAGTAAATACCTTACCTTCAATATATTTAAGAGAATTCAATTGTTTGTGCGATGTCACTTAATGACCGTGTATATTTAAAACATGGTGTGTACAAGAGTTATTGTTATTGACTTGACCGACATAGAACGGAATCTGTTAAATATTAAAAATTTATACTTGGTAATCATGTTTCTTTTTCTAAGAATCAGTAGGTTATAAATATTACAGTCTATCAGTTACCTAATAAGGTTTATACATGGTCAGTAATTTTTCGAGATAATTTTAGAATATTTTATTTTTTTTGTTTTATATATACCATATTTGGTCATTGACGGCCTGTGTAATGTTCCATATGATAATAACGATCAGTGTCTAAAACCGGATTCTAAACTACAAATTATCGTTAGGAACACTATTTACAATTTCCACTTCTAAAGTTTCTATATTTGAATTGTCAAAGTGGGGAAGGTTTATTAGTACATTTTAATATAAAAGATCAGCACAATTTAGTTGATTTCGTGGGTTATTTGATTTTTCTGGGTTAAAGATCATAAAAATAAAGCTCAAAAAGAAACCGAAAAGATCAAATCCATTGATGGTTAATTTTGTCTGAGGTAAATTGAACCTTAGCTTCTAAACTATGTTTCTAAATTAATAAAAGGACGAATTTACTAAATGTTTGCTTTAAACCATGTTAGTACCGATGCACCGACTACTGAGCTAATCATAACATCGGGGACAATCAGCTTACCACTAGCGGTATCATAACGGAATGACAGAAAATAATATTCCTCTTAGAGACTGAGAGTTAATAATGCATTTCATGCGTAAAGAAAAAAGTTTTAATGAAAGTATTATTGAAATGGAACAGAGGACAAAAGCCATCGAAAAAACATGTAAAGAGATTTGATCAATTCAGATTTCTATATTCAAATTATTGTATGTTAAATAATTTTTCAGATTGACAAATAAGAAATTAATGAAGGTGTCATTACATGTACAATGTAAACAGTACAGAGTATGTAATCAACACAAGGGAGACCGAAATACTCGCAATTATTATAGTCTTGTTGTCCATACAGAAAGAAAATAACTTAATAGCATATTGGTAATCTTAATTAATTCGTTAAATTTTACAATAATTTAAGAACGGCATAATCTATTTCCATACTGAAAAATGCTTTATTTGACACGCTGTCATTAACCCTTCCATTTCCCAACTCTAATCATTATAATAAGAAATAACTATATTTTACGTCCTTTATAAGCAACAGTGTTGCAATAACCTGTGTTTCAAAATTAAAATTTTGAAGCATGAAAATGGAAACTTGGCGAGCCCATCTTAGTTGTGTAAGGATGAGATAGTAAAGGTAGTGTATGTAACAGTTGAAATTGAAACCTTATAAAGAAAATTTCAGTTAACTTGTTACCGTATATTTGTTCCGCCTAACAGAAGTTCCTCTGGAAACTTTGGTATAAACAATTCCATAATATTTGTTCCTGTTGGAATATATATTCTATAACCGTTATTTCATTCGGATCAAAACAATTGTTCCAGTGGAAATCATATTCCAGAATTTTGTTTCATTTGGAACTAATATTATAAAGAACTTCTATTTCATGACAAACACAAATGTAATTTATGTCCTTTAACGAGATGAAACATTCAACATGTAATATGCGCACGTTTACACGAGATATAAACATGTTTGGTCTTATGCAAATTGTATTTTTAATGTGGTTGTATTGCTATCAAATAATTGATTGTTTGAGCTTTTGATTTTGCCATTTGATGAGGGACTTTCCGTTTTGAGTTTTCCTTGCAGTTCGGTATTTTTGATATTCTACTTTTTTTTAATCCCAAACGACAAAGCTGACAAATGATGTGAAAAATACAGCAGTTCACCTATTTTTAAACATTCAAAGAAAACTGGATAGTATTACATCCAGATTCGTCTCCATCACACAATCTAGTTAACCACGATAGAACCCGTGCTTTAAAAGAAGTTCAGTGTATACAAACAGTTGATTTCAACATTCAAACAGCGGTGTCAATCATATGTTGATTTTTAAAACAATTTTAAAGATCTACTCTAATACTTTCCACCAAGATCTTTATAATTTGCAGTTATATCAAAACCTTTAATTTTTCTACGTTTTACACTCCTATTTCCCGTGCTTAGTAGAAATATTGCCGAAATAATCTCATTAAACAGAGTTTTTTTTAGATTTGTGGATTGATATTCCTGAAGACAGTCGGTATTTCAATCGGTGGAAACTAGTACTGAACTTTCTCAAGGACAAAACGAAAAAATATCTTGCAAAGTTCTTTAATTTCACGTTCATATAAATTAATGAAGTGCTGTCACTCTATAAACCACATTTCAAATAAGAGTGCTTATATCTTATATATCCCAGTGAACTTGATATTAAAGATACTACCGAAAGTATAAGTGTTGCTTCCTATCTTGATCGAGTCCTCGATATTGACACAGACGGACGACCTCAAACTAGAATCTATGACAAACGTAATGATTTCAACTTTTCAGTTGTTCCCATTTCTCAGCAGTAACCTACCCTCTGTTCAGGTTGACATGAATTATCATTGATATGGTCATAATTATAAATTAACTGTTTACAAAACTGTGAATTTTCCGAAATACTAATGATTTTGTTTACCCAAGGAATAGATTACCTTATCTTTATTTTGCAAAACCTTATAGAATTTTGGGTCCTCAATGCTCTTCAACTTCGTACTTTATTTAGCTTACCCTGTTTAACAACCCTGTATCGCTTCTTGAAGTGTAATTGCGATTCTCTCAGCTTGTTACTTGATTTGTGTATTCTTAATCGATTTACGAGCTTTGAACATTGGTAAACTACTTTCATTCTAATTTCTAAGTACACCAGTCAAACCAAAGTAGATGAAGTGACATTTTCAAGTAATACATCGTGACACGGAAGTTATGTCTAAAAGTTTAAATGTACAACTACAAGGTCAAGTTGAAGTGCAAACATATTTTCCTATTGACACATAATCTCTTGATAAACTATTATATATGCTGCTTACTTCGTATCGTATTCAGACATCTAAACACGTGATTTGACACCCACTGGATGACGTTCGTGTACCTTTGTCAATAACAATAACTGTCGTTTAAAGAGATAATTTTTTTTCAATGAGTTGTGTGTGTTTCATATCCCTACAACCAATATTTTTGACTCATTATACATTTACCAATGTGTAATCTATTCATCAGAATAATAATCTTATTTCAAAAAAATCTTCAAAATGTATGTTCTATGAAACCATCTTGAGAAGTATCTAGTACTTTGCTTACAGGACAACATATTTCTTTTGAACATCTTACCAAATGTAATGTCATTATTTCAACAAATATTGTTTAATTTGATTTATTAACAAAAGAAAAAAAGTATTATACAATTTATCAGGTATAAATCAGGTCATTACTGTTCGGCTTTTAACAACATTACCGTAACAATAATGATGTGATATCCCATTTGTAAAGGTAAACGTAAAAACGAGAGCCCTGTATCTATGAACAAAATTAATAATTGTTATAACAAAATCTATGACTTGATAATTTACCAGTTAAACATCGATTAGGATCTTTCAAATATAAAACGTCACGAAATTGTGAACGAGTAGGGAGTTGTACTTCCTGTAGGAAGGACCAAACCCAGCAGGCACACAACATTGATTAAACATTGAATCAATGTTTATTTTCTATGTTGAATCAATGTTGAATTATTATTAGATTTTGCAAATTTGTATCAACGTTGAAATCCTACGTTGAATCAACGTTGATGTTCAACTTTGAATCAATATTGAATAATGGTTGCTTCAACATTGTTTCAACCAATCACTTAATTTGAATTCAGATTGAATTCAGGGTGAATACCATATTCAACACGGAATCAAAATTGGTTAGTGGTTGTGTTCAACTGTGTTTCCACCTAAAACTTTAGTTTCATTCCATAATTTTATACTGTAGCAATATCCAAGCTAGTGTCTTCTCAAGGCACTCAACATGCTAAATGTCATAGCAACATTCTGCCGCAGGAAACTTTATCCAATAACTGCTCCATCAGACCAAAGTATAAAAAATAATCTCAGAAAAAAGTGAACTCTAAATAAAATCATTGACTGGTCATATTTGACATGGTGTGGACTTTTGCTCATTGTTGAAGACTGTGGTGACCCAAAGATATATAAATAATGTTCTTTGGTTGATGGTTGTCTTGATAACAATAGGTAACAACAAAAAGTGGATGGGTGCACAAAACTTTGAATAGATGCCATTGACTGTCAATTACTCGTAGAAGATCAGTAATTTTCAACAACAAAACTGAGTGACAACATTCTTGTGATGAGAGCATGGCTTGACCATGATGATGTCAACAACCAATCAACTGAATAACAAATATGTGTTCAGGGCTTTCCTACGAACCATAATTTAACCCAAAGATTTTTTTAACATTTAACAATATCCATATAAAAAACACCAATTATCATCCCAGAGAAATATAGAAATATTGAAAAAAATCAGCAAAAAAAAAAAAAAAAAGTACTTCCAATATGACCTATCCTAATTTTTGAAAGCACACCACCCTTAATACACATATTTTTTGCCCAATGTCTATTTTAAATATCTGAGTGATCAAAATATAAAACAAAGTTTGCTGTTCCTACCCCATGTATTCTAATGTCCAACCACTGATTATAGAGAAATATTCAATACAATAAAATTAAAATAAATTTATTTATTAATAGTGAAAACTTCAACTTCTTTCTTCTTCCACCCTGTCTTTTTGGAGCCCATTTTAGAAAGTTTGTTGTTTTGTCAGACACTTGTTGTTCCGTGATTCCATAGGTCTTCATGATGACATCTACAAAATCAAAAGTTATAACATTGTCAAGTTTAATTCTGTTCAACACATTTAACTATTAATAACTTCATAATGAGGATATTTAAAGTATATATAAATCAAAAGCATAAGGCCAAAAAAAATAATACATGTGTTTCTGCTAACCCTACCTATCCTAACACTTTTTATGCCATTTTGGAACAAGCACTGTTAAAAGTCCAACTGTTTCCCTAGTAGTAACCAGCTAAAAAATGATATTGCCTACCTACCTACCCTATTTTTTTCAGCATGTTAGCAAAAACACATGTATTTTTTTGGGGGGGCCTAAGAACTTGTGAAAGATAAATGAAAGTTAAACTTCCATCAAAGTCTCCAACTACATTTCCTTTTATATAGACCAGAAGGTATAATCTGTGTGGCAAAATTCAAGTGGTTTTGAATTGCTTTGTTGATCTTTTTGTATTCAACTTTTAAACAACAAAGTACAACAAATATGATGACTGATACTCATGACACTGAAAATATGGTCTTCATTCTTGTGAAGAAAATGGTAAGGTTTGAAATATTTCTTAAATATTAATTCAATACCAATACTTTAATTTGTATTGGATTTATCCCAGGAAATGAGAACAAGGGACACAATTAAATTCAATTTTTCCTAAACTTTTGATAAAATATAAAATGAAGAACTGTATTTTTTAATGAGAATTTTTTTTAATAGTTAATTGATAATTTGAACAATATTAATTAAGTTTTAGATCTTGCATGGTTGATTAATTTTCTCTCAAAATTTCTGATATTCTATTAAAGTTTTAAATATAATATGAGGCAGGCATTACCTGTGAAAGGGATGAAGTCTGTATAAATTAGTGTAGGAATTCAAGCATCAGTTGCACTTCAGAAATCTGTAGAAAATGAAGCCAAAGTACTGAAACATATCTGACATTCGACCTATTGTTCCGGGTTATAGTTGTGACATCATTTTCAATGTAAAGAAAGAAACACCATCATCAGGTATTAATGTGGTTTTTTTCATGTTATAGAATTATCAATTATTTTTATTGCCAGTTCATTAGTAGATTGTTTTCTATATTGATTTTCTACTGCAGTTTCAGAAAAGAAGATTACAAAAGGAAAACATTTTGTAAAACTTACCAAAATTTACCAAATTAATGAAAATTGTTAAAATTGACTTTAAAGGCAATAACTCCTTAAGGGTCAACTGACCATTTTGATCATGTTGACTTATTTGAAGATCTTACTTTGTTGAACATTATTGCTGTTTACAGTTTATCTCTATCTGTAATAATTTTCAAGATAATAACCAAAACGGCAAAATTTCCTTAAAATTACCAATTCAGGGCAGCAACCCAACAACCAGTTGTCCAATTCATCTGCAAATTTGAGGGCAGATAGATATTTACTTGATAAACAAGTTAATCCCTGTAAGATTTGCTTTAAATGCTTTGGTTTCAGAGTTACAAGCCAAAATCTACATTTTACCCTATGTTCTATGTTTAGCCATGGCAGCCATCTTGGTTGGTTGGCTGGGTCACTGCACACAATTTTTAAACTAAATACCCTAATAATGATTGTGGCTAAGTTTGGTTGGATACAAAGAATTGGTAAAAATTACTTTAAAGGGCAATAACTCCTTAAGGGTCAACTGACCATTTTGATCATGTTGACTTATTTGTAGATCTTACTTTGCTGAACATTATTGCTGTTTACAGTTTATCTCTATCTATACAAATTTTCAAGATAATAACCAAAACGGAAACAAATCCTTAAAATTACTAATTCAGGGCAGCAACCCAACAACCCATTGTCCGATTCATCTGAAAATTTCAGGACAGATAGATCTTGACTTGATCAACAATTTTACTTCATGTCAGATTTGCTCTAAATGCTTTGGTTTATAAGTTATATATAAGTTATGAGTTATAAGCCAAAATATACATTTTACCTCTATGTTCTATTTTTAGCCATGGCGGCCATCTTGGTTGGTTTGGCAGGTCACCGGACACAATTTTAAACTAGATACCCTAATGATGATTGTGGCCAAGTTTGGTTAAATTTGGCCCAGTAGTTTCAGAGGAGAAGATTTTGTAAAGTTAACGACGACGGACGACGACGGACGCCGACGGACGCCAAGTGATGAGAAAGCTTACTTGGCCCTTCGGGCCAGGTGAGCTAAAAGGAATGAAAACAAGATATTTGACATCAGCAAAAGGGGCATATTTTTAGGGGAAGGGGTTATTCACAAATATTTATGTTTACTGTATGATCCTGTATGCAAGCTGGATTTTTATTATGTTTTGGGGTGGGGTGAAATTTGGGAATTTCTATTATTTGGGGTGCAAATTCATGAATAATTCATGCTGATATACACTGCGATTGTTTTGTATATAATTCTATAATCACCACGACAATTAGTGATAAATCTACTGAATATTCTATTTTATGTAATATCGTTGTCAATTTAAAAAGAATTGTGATGTGCTCAATACTTCTTTTTGACAATTCTGGTATCTACAACTACTGGGTTTTATAAAATGTTTATCCAACGTTGATTCAATGTTCAAGGGTATTTCAACACAATGTTAATTCAACGTTGAAACAATGTACTAATTTCAACGTTGAATTGTCAACGTTGAATCAATGTTGAATATTTGTTGATCAATGTATAACCTAAAATCAACAAAGAATCAACGTTGATTCAACAAAGTGTGCCTGCAGGAAGGCACATAATTGTCCAAAAATGACAATTAACAATAGGGAAGAAATGTCTACTCTACAGGAAGCACATAATTTATATTGTGTTATTTTAATTTTAAGCATTGGAACGATACTGCTGGTAGTGCACTGTTGGTCCCCAAAGGTATCATCAATTCAGTACTGCAGTACTGAATTGATTTATTACATAGCTTTCGTAAATTTTCCGTTGATAGACACTCAGTTTCCACCAGGCTTAGTTGACCGTAGATAGATTTGGCGATGCTTTAAGGACCTTCACGAACTTATTCATCCTTGATTTTAAATTCATTGGTGTGTGAATTCCGGTTGAAGGTAAATTCCCAAATCCAGAGAAGTGCATTTATGAGACAGAGCCGTATGATCAACTAATTGTGATTTCTTCGAATGGTAACGATGTAAATACATCTTCAATTCATAGACAGTGAATTGGTAATGCGAATTAATCCGACCACATGTGTGTTTTGCATAACATGTTACTGGAAAAACTAAAAGAAGTCATCAACTAAAATCACGCTTCATTTTTGGCAAATTGTTTTTTAATGAATTTTTAATTAAAATAAAAATCCTGCAAAATCCTAGTTATACAAAGATTTCCAGTAATGTCAAAATCATTGATTTCCCATAATGTCGTTCTTACACCTCAAAAAGTGAATACTGCATGTCGAACAGTGATCCCAACATCCCAGACATGGTGGATTGTGGCTGAAAAATTCTGACCAGTGATATGTTTGGAAATCCACAGTTGGCAATGCGTTACGAAAATTTTAATCATCTTAATCTTGTAACAAAGATACTGGGTTTCCATTTACGACCGTGTCAGTGGCATATAACCAGTAGGTTCCTGTATGCATTTTGTTATTCTTATCTTAACTTTTATGAGTAAACAAATAAAGATCGTAAAAGAAAATAACACATAATAGAAATCAGAAGCACATTTCCAATACTAAATTAACAACCACATGCACACATATTACCTTAAATTAGGATAGAGCGAAGCAGTCCACATGCAGCTTTATAGAAAGCTCAAACTTGTTGTCCTATTAGAATCGAAATGATTCATGGAAGCCACAGATTTGTTGTAAATTAACACATGGCCTGGGCCGTGATATTCGTTCATTTTATCCCTCGCTAACGCATTTATCTTCATAAGGAACGTTCAAAGCCAAAAATAGTTAAGCCAAGAATATATAATTACTTCAAATTATTTTTTTTAAGGATGAACTATTATTTTCGCAATATATAATATAATAAGTCTGATATAAAATCATGAACCTTATGTAACGTGATTTTGGTTTTGAGATACCCTTGTTAGCTTTCCACATGATCAACGTCTGTAGGGATATCACATTATGACCTGTTAAAATCTTCCAGAAGACCAGGAAAATTGACCCATACACCATAATATGCGAAAACACTTATAGTTACGATCCATGTGCTAAAATATGTATACGTCCATATATCAGGAACCGCCATGAAGTCAACCATCAAACAGAATTTAAACTGATTTATGTCGATGACAAGAGGCTATCAGAGTGACAGCAAACCGGATATTCCTGCAGAGTTCGAACCCTGAACAGTTGAGCAAGTATGGACACAACATTTAAGCTTAAAACAGCTCTGAATTTGGATTGTGATTGAATATTTAAAATAGATTATTATCTAATTAATAATGAAAATGATATTTGCAAATCTGAACCCCCAAACAGGATCAAGTAAAAATTAAATATTAACACACACAACAAAAATAAAATACCACATAACAACTGTGACATCTACCTTCATAACACACATGACTTAAAAAAATAGTTATAAAGAAATTTTTGACAACTAATGACTTAAATTAATTGAACATAGACAATCATTAATAGACTAAAATCAATATACTTAACCATTTCTGTTCAAAGGGAAATAACTCAAACTTATTTCCATGAACCAGTGATGTAAACATCAAAAATAGTTCTCTAAAATTAGATATGATTTAACCACTAAAAAAAAGTTCTCTAAAATTAGATATGATGTTATATCTGTTTTCAAATTATAATTAAAAATCTAAATACCACTTATATTCATCACATCAAAGAAAATAAAAAAAGTTGTATTTTGGACCCTTTGGACCTAAATGTGGACCAATTTGAAGACAGGCCTCAACATTAAAAAAAATCTAACAAGAGACCAAATGACAAAGAAATTAATTATTAATTTCTGTTCAAAGGGAAATAACTCAAATTCATAGAATAAAATAAATGTTGCTACTGAAATGTCTAAAACTCAACAAGAACAGCTTAAGGTGGATCCCGATACTAAGGGAGATAACAACGTTTTACTGATGTAAAACTGTTCCCTTTTATAATCTGGAATATATCGCCTATATATCTGGGTCACGGTAACAGTTCCGTTGTCGTCTGTTGACAACGTGTGTAAACAACTTTAACTTACAAGTTACAGCTGATCGTACGGAAGGGAGGAAGTTCTTTTAAAATGAAGAATATGAATAGCTTCAGTCTGAAAGTTCACACAGTCTTAAATGATTCTCAACTTATAAGATCATATGATATAAGTTTTTGTGAGTTGGAGAAATTCGGCGTCCGATCACAGACAGTAACCTTTCGTTTTTCGAAACCTGGAAAGAAGGTCGACGGCTAGCTCTGGCTCACCACCTAGCGCAGAATCTGTTCTTTAAGATGTATGACTGTCCCCTGCAGATACTGTCTGCGAACGGAAATACGACCTTGGACCAGGAGGTGGAGACGTGGTCGTGGAGCATTGGGCCTTCTTTTACTTTAGGGTCCCAACCCATATAGAGCTATACTAAACTATACTTTACCCTAAACATTACCCTAACCCATACCTAAACCTAACACTAGCGCTAACCCTAAAACCTAACCCTAACCTAGAACATCCCTACCTAACCATAACCATGAATAAACCATAAACCCTAAAGTATAGGGACCCTAAAGTAAAAGAAGGCCGAGCATTGTCCATACCATATCGTAGTAGCTGCAGTGCATGTAACCTGCATATCATGCATATGTAACAGCGTAGAAACGAGGAAAAGAAATGGGACTGGTGAATTTGTTATCACTTTAAAAGCTGCACATGGTAAGAGATTTAAATTTTCTCTTTAGATTCTTTTTACACATTTTACAGGGTGGAGAAGGTGTATGGTTTCATGTCTTGTATAAATGAACCTGCCCCACACCTCTCTTTTTCTTTCTTCAATTCCCCTCTATTATGGTCTGGGGTCTATGTGGTTTGAGGGTAAAAAGCATTATTTTGAGGGGAAGTGCTGCCCAATTTTTTATGAAGCTGGATTTAGTAATTTTTCTGGAATTTTGCCCTGGAAGTTATTTATCATTTTTGCAATGAACAGAAAGACATCTATGCATAAGGGGCTTATTAGTTTTGCATCCAAAAGGGGAGGATTATTTTGTAAATAATTATTTGGTAGCAATTTATCATAAATGAAATTAGAATTGAAAAAAGAAAACAAATACAGTCACAATGATTCATTCACAGAAATAAAGTTTTACAAACTCAAAATATTAGTTGTCTTTATTTTATAATCAGAATTTTCATATTAATTCATCTTTTGCATGTGATCAAAGACCAAACTTGTGGTCTGATACCTTACAGATTTAGTCATTTAAAACACACCTAGAATGATGTGTAGAATGCAGGATAATGCATGAAGGCAAAAAAGAAAATGAGGAAGGGGCACCCACCCTCACTCCACATTATTAGAAATTTATATGAGTCTGTGATCTATAAGAATAAAGGCAAACATGAATTTACAATCATATTATATAAATATAAATTATAAAACAATTGTATATTCCAAATAAAATTATGAACTCAAGTCTAAATAGTTTATAGTTTTTCTAATTAACCAATATGCAGACTGACATTTCATATCATATTTTTCAGGAATGATACATGCAGGAATTGGTGCCACACATTTTAACAATTTCCTTAATGAATTGTATGTACTTTCTGTGAATTCATCAATCATATATAAAGAAAAAGGAGAATGAAACTGGAAAGAAATATTTGCAGTTGCAAAAGAATCCTGTAAATTAATTCAGGAGAAGAAACATTTTTAATATGGTTAACATAATGAGTAATTGGAAGGTAATTAAATCTTCAGTTATTTAATTTCAAAGTATTTTTTTGATAATTTTCCAAAGTAGATATAAAGTATAATGAGGACAATAATTATATTCATATTTGCCCTAGCAGTCATAAAAATGAATTAATATATCCTGGTAATAATTTTTCAAGTTTAGGGTCATGTTTTCAAATTAATTTTGTGGTAAAGCAGTGTTATATATACTTGAAGACTTTCATGTATAGATCATGCCAGAATTTGTTTCAACAAAAATATTGAACTCGAATTAGTTACATTTGTATTTATTAAATGAAATCTATATTTATTGATAATTTCAACAAATTTAATGAAACTAAATTGGTTTTGAAAGCCTTTATACATTATTATTACAAATTTAATTGTTAACAGCCTGAGTTTCCAGTTAATTTTAAATGTAATATGTCTTAGCTATAGTATTTGAACACTGCATGTACTTTCATTTATACATTTGGTACTACTTTTTCATTAGGTTGAAGCCAGTTTTGTTGCATAATGGCAAATGTTTGGTACTGGTTGGAACTATGAAAGTAATACAGGTAAATTTAAATAATTTAGGCTTTAACTTTATTAATAGAAAAGATATTCCCAAATGTCAAGGTCAAAGTGGACATTGTAGATTCTAAACACCCTTGTGAAATCTGTAGAAGCAACAGTCTTCTATGGTGAGAGGATGCCATACTTTGCAATGCTCTTGTTATTATATGGAATATGATTTTTTTTTCAGTTTCAATGTGAGTGAATTTATAGTCAATTTATTAAAAAATGGCTCGTTTATCATTATTTTCATTATTTTGTTATTGAACAACCAAAGTTGATAACAAGTAAAAGTCTCACTCATTATGAATCCTATAATTATATAAATTTACTCTTAATACAATTTTTGTTATATTTCATATCAATTGCAGGTCTTATGATCATCCTTTAACAGCAGGTTATTAGCAGCAGGTTATTAGCAGCAGTTTTACAAAAGAATAAAGGATATAAATGGCTGTCAATGGTAAATACATACATTTTAGGATAATTACATGTAGTTACCTTTGAGAAAAAAACCTTGAGGTTTCATTTGAGACTTTTTAATCTGATAATGGTGTTTTGCTGGCATAAACATTTCTTTTTTGACAATATATTTAGTAGATTCAACTATAAATTGTAGGATCATGTAAACTTGTACACAGATATCACTGACCTACATTTGCCACTTCACTGACTTTGGTTATGTTAAACATCCAATTTCATATATATCTCAGCAACTATAAGGTGTCAGATCATGCAAACTTATATACACAGATGACTCTCAGAGTCTCAGTTAGTAACTCAGCTTCCAGGCAAAAGAAGGTCACAGTGATCCACATTTTACACTATTGATTTGTACTTTATTTTATTATTTAAAATAAAGTATATTATCAAGACTGCCACTGGTTCCTATGTGCCATAATGAAGCTAACTATGTGATGTAGATTACTTATGTTTATCACAAACTTGGTCACATGCTGTATATGTAAATTTATACCAAAAAGAACATTTCAACTGTATTGATTTAAGGTAAATGGTCAAGGTCACAGCTATTAAATATATACCTTGAATTCGCATTTGTATTGGACACTATAATGCTCCCTATATTGTCACTTATATTTCATTCCAAATTGCCATTGTACATAAAAAAATCAATAAAAAGGATGTACATCATATGCAGAAGCAATATAAAATTGCATACCCATCAAGTGACCTAATTATTGCAATCACTTCAAAAACCTGGCCATATATCACATTATGATGTTAAACGCTTAATGAGTGCCTTTGTTAGTCAGGTATATAATCTTTTAAATTGATGTTTTAATGCATGATTGGATTAATTTTGCACTGTAATATATATTACACCTTTTCATTACAAATAAATAAATTAAACTTTCAGGTAAATGAGGCATCAGAACGTTCCCCAGTAAAAATTTACGCTGAAAGTTTGGGAAATTATGAATAAGAAATTGGAGAGGCAAAGAGATAACCAGAAAACACAGAATTCAAAAGAGAAGAATTGAAATAAAAAGGATAGAAAGAGGCCCCACGTAGTTCAAATGTTAAAGAAGGACCAACATATGAAATAGAAATTGAAGTAAACGACAATGCTTTAGTGCTTGTGACATTCAGCAAATTCCTTCTCATATTCTTTATAATATATATAGATCAATGTTTAGATTTTGATTTTCAAACAAGACGTCCTTCAAGAAATAGTAACATCACTCAGGTAGCAGCTGTCAGTGGATCAAACCTATTCCAGGGATGTAATATGGAAAGATGTGACATTTTAAATGAAGCGAGAAAATAACTGGTATTTTCTTTTCGTAATGCCACTAAAAGTGATATGATATATCTGACTGGGAGCAACTTGTTCTATTCAATATGGAAGGATTGACAATTTTGACTGGGAACAAAGTGAACTCTAATTATGCTATGACTATCAATCAGTATTTGACTGAATCAGAGGAGTAAACTATATACATATTTTTAAATATAACAGTCTATATGTTTGCTTAATTATTGAGGCATTAAAAATAAAGAAAGTTGAAAAACCTTTGAAAAAGTTATAATTTCATCATTTTTTGGTTATGTTACTATGACAACTGAAAATATATAATGTATTATCATTATGCTTCATCAAACTTAAATCATTAATTGAAGACAGGGTGACAAAGTCTTGACATTCTTTTAATCCATTTACTTGCATGACTGTTATCTATGAATCGATAATTGAAAGAAAAAAGTATATGGAGATTTTCGCTAACTTCTGAGTAATTTATTTTGCTCATTTTAGACCACAGTAATGCTTATATTGGCTGCATTACAATGAATCATAATATGTGTTTACATTTACATAGAAGCCATGTGTTGTAGCTCTGAAATCATAGTATTTGATCTCTTTTGTCTGTTAAGTTGTAACTTTTGCACATCAGAACAATGCAAAAACTTGAATTTTCCAACTTCTTGTCTTGTTGCCATGGTAACCATTGTTCGTAGAAACATAAAATTGCTTTCAGTTGATTGTCTTGTGGAACTGTATTATTCTGTGTAAGTTTAACAAAGGATATGACAACATGTGTCACACTTTGTACACCGATTTTGAAAGATGTACAAAGAACTGCTGTTGATCACTGTGTCGTTAGGGGTCACAAAAATGTTTTTCGGTCAAAAAATAGTCTGGTGACCCATATTTTTATTTTTATTTTTTTAAAGCTCATTGTATTGACCATCTTATGTCAAATTAAAAAAAATATTCAATGGACCATTTTTTTGGAAATTTAAGAAAAATAGAAATTTTTAACAAAATCTGTGTTTTTTGTGTGCAGCAGTGTTGATGAAATTAGAGCCGAAATTAATAAATATGAATAAAACTGCCATTATTTGTGTTTTATTTACATTTTTAATAATATTTTTTAATAAATGAAGAACAAACCTTTCAAAATACTTTCAAAGGCTTGAAAAAAATCCTGAGTTTCTACATCAGGTATGTATTTATGCATACACGTAATGTACCAACTTTGGTGACCGTTACCATGGAAACGAGTCTGGTGACATACTATTTTTAACTCAAATTTTTATAGAGGTCATTGCATAGTATATGTATGCAAATTTTAAGAAAAATTCAATGGTTAAAAAAAATTGCTATATCTGTAGGGATCCACCTTAAATCTTGCCATTCATCTTTTACTGGACATGGTTCTTTTCATAAAATTATTAGACTCTTCAATTACTTGAGAAAACAAAACTCTCGGCTGAAGGGAAGTGAAAACAAAAGTTTGTTTAAACGGCTGTAACTTACATTAACTAATATATGACCATTTAAGTTTCTAATCTGTTTAATTTTGCTACTCTTCTTCTAAATGCAAAATGTACGACTTCTTTCTTGAAACGTCGTACAAGTCAGATACAAAACAAAGGTAACAAAAACAGGCCGGAAACAAACTGCCGTATTGTTTTTCTGCACTTGTAGTCAGGTCAATGTCCTCGGCTATCGCCTCGGACCTTCACCTGATTATACTCGTGCAGAAAACTATCCGGCAACGGTTGTTACCGGCCTGTTTCTTTGTTACCTTTGTATTGTATCTAATTCAAAAGCATGCATAAACTATTTCCGCGCAAATGTGTGTAATCGTGGGTAACATGAGCAACGTTTTGGACGTAAGTATATTTTTTAAAACTAATCTTCTTTATTTTCGATATGATTGAATTAATTTTAATAAGATACCTTTGATTTGGAATACAATGTTTGATCGGATAAAACATAGACTCACAGCGTTATCGTGGGAAAGTAATAATGCACCCTTTAAGTCCATTCGTACCTTCCGTCAAAATGTAAGAAAGCTCTAATAAACGAATTTGGTAATTTCCTTAATTTGCCGGGGATATGCATATATACATCATCCCATATTGAACTGCCAATTCCCAGGGCTTATGCACAAATTCGACATGGGTATTCCTTAAATAATCATTCAGTTGCTTCAGTTATTTTCCTAATGCTTGTAGTTTAAAGGTGTGGGTGGCTTGCTTGCTTTGTTTGTATAAATGTTTGCTTAAGCATTGTAATTAAGATTGAGTAAACATCTATACAAACAAAGCAAGCAAACCAACCAAACCTTTAAACTACAAGCGTTAGGAAAATAGCTCTAATGGATGCATTTTAGATAACAAAAGCATTCACATAAAGATCTTCATTTCACGATTGAATAAGTGGAAACGTTTTCATCTTGCACAAACAATTGACGCCTTAGATGATTGGATAATTGATATTTATCATGCCACCTTTATTCGTGTTTTAACTTCTTATAAGTCGGTGTTAAAAATAAGCAAATACGCAATTGTAAGAATACAAGGAAATATTGAAAACAGTTTAGTGTTACATGTTTAAATGGTTCTATACCACGGGGTATAACCGCCGTATAGTTGATTCCGGACGTTAATCGCTACATCGCGAAGCGATGTTGGTAGATAGACCGTTCTTATATTTTCACCAAAGACTAATTGACGCACTGTTCAGTTAAGTATTCAATGTTTATGAAAACAAAGTTTACTGCTCCTGGCAGCTATATTACATGAACACCATGTGACTATTTTAAATAGACAGGTCTGTGAATTACTTGTTAACATCGCGAAACAAATAATCTGTGAAACTCAAACTTTATTAAATTACAAATAGAGCATAGTTGGTTGGCTCTTACACTCAAAGCGACCGTGTATTTTGTGATTTGTTGTTGTTTACTTTCTTTAGTACCGGTCGTTGTACATTCTTGTACTGTTCGTTGTGCAAAAGCCTATCAATATGGTAGAAATATGTATGACACGGCTTGACAAATTTTCAAAGCTTTTTATGCGAGTTCTCAAACTTCTAAAGGAAAATTCCCGTAGAAATACGTTATATTCATTGATGTTTTGCTCCAGTAAATTTTCGGATCCATGACAAGCTAATAGCAAACTCACCAACAATATTTGAATATGCATGATATGATCGTGGTTATACCCATGTATATTCAAGTAGGTATCTACGACTAGCTTGCATTTCATATTGTAAATATCATCAATAGTAAAGTCATTTAAAACTATTTTCAGTTGTTGCATGTCGAATTAACATATAAATTAACAATGAAAATTCATCGCACCTTCAAAAATTCCACATGAGAAATGATTGCACTTACAGTGATAATTCATCGCATTTATAGTTAAAATGAATCGCATTCAGTTATTAATATTATGGATTCTGCTGCTTTAATCAATTTTTTGGACTTTAATCCTGTTATTATACATTAAAAGTTATATTCTAATGAAATTGTGTTAAAACATACATTCAAATCAATTATTTTGTATTTTCAAAAGTAAACAAACGCAGTTTTTCCTATCATCCTTAATTCTACAATAGACATACTCGCATACAACAGTGAAAATGAACTAACTGGATTCGCACTTTATATACACTGATATGTTATATATAATAAATAGATGTCAAGGTACAACTGGTGCATTACCAACTTACGCCTAATGCCAACGTCTGGTTGTGCATCTTCTGGTGGTATGGTTTGTTGGTTTGATGATTGTGCTTCACAGTCTAAAGCATCGAAATTGTTAATTGTACTTCGATTCGGATGTTTCCGTCGTGAAAAATCCAAAACATGAAATTGTTCTCGGGATGACTTGCTAGATTTACTCACGTTATTATTTCCTACACACAAATTATGACTATTTGTTGTGTGTTTTGATTTGGCCTCTTCTGATGGTGATTGTTGTCCCTGAATTTCACTTGAATCAAACGGGGTTAAATGTTCTAAAATTGACAACGCATTTGGAGCTAGTGCGTTTGAATCAATGTTTCCATGCGATGAAAGATTATAATGTTCCTCCCTTTGATCAATATTTTCATGAACAGATCTATTGGAAGAGGTGTTACTCGCGTGTATGTCAATACTACTAATTCCATTTTGTCTTCCATTAATTGCCAAGTCGCTGTTGCTTGACTGATAATCCAAGACCGAAACTTCTGACATAGAATGAGAGCTGCGTACCATTATATGTGCAGGTGGAGTATATGATGACAGGTGATGTTCTGCAGATATAGAAGATCTAGTTCTATTTGTTCTGACACTAGGACTGAAATTTACGTTTTCACTGTTATTATCACAAATACTGTCCGCTGGATCAATAACGTCGTGATATAAATTGAGAACGCTATTTGGAAGTGATATTATTGCGTTAAGTGTTGATAGAGATGTTTCATCTTGTCTTTGATTTAGGATATCGAAATGGCTAATTGGAACAGCATATACAGTTATCACTTGATTTATATTTAAGTTAAAGAAGTTTGTTAAATACAACTGCCTAATTTGGATCCTGATATGCAATTCATAGCCTTCTTTGTCATCAGAAAATACTGATTTCTTGCATTTCAATTGCATTATCTACAACAACAAAAAACAATTTCTTGTTTCGAATAATCATGAAAAGATATGATTGTTTTATAGCATTTTTTTCTTTGATATATTGAAACAAATTGCTATTCCGGAAGTTCGCTGCGTCCAGATTAACACTGGAATTTTTAAACAGATGCTATCATATATCTTAATAAATGCTTGTTTGGGTTACACAGAGAAGAACAAATTTTAGTAATACACTGTCAAAATTTAAATAAAAATATCGCATGACAATAGCAAACTAAAAATATGGGAAAATCTATGGTTCTTAGTTTCAATATTTATTTTCTGGCCCCAACCTAGTACTTTAATCTGGTATCATGTAATTAAAGTTTATAGTACATAATGTTTAATCATGAGAAATAGAAGGAATTTTTTAATGTAATTATAATGGAAACGGCGGAGAGAATACTAAATGCTTTCGAAAAAAAAAAACCTCCGAAGATTTTTTATTTAATTATTGATTGTTGTACGATTCGCCTGCTTAAAATACACTAGCTTTGATTTAACTGTATACACATCTATCTAATGTACAAACAAGAAAATAATAAAGGTGTCATAAGAATGTAAAAAGTACAGAGTAGATTATCAACCACTGGGAATATGGGATACTGCATGACTTAATGTATTTTGTCCCTGCCAAAAGACAAAAATTGTAATGGCAAAAATACATTGAAAATAATTAATCAATGTATTACTACTCGAATTTAAGAAATGTATTATCTATTCTTTCTACTAATCAATTCTTTATTTGACTCGCTGTCTATGAACCTTCCCATTGTTATCCGTGCCAAATCAATTGAAATACAAGCTATTTTTGTGTACATCCAATGCAACAGCATTGCATTCAATCCTACGAAGTTCACAGATTCAAAGCAAGCATACAAAATGGACACTGGGTGTGTCAAAATTTATATTTGTGTTAGGATAGAGATACAAAAGGTAAGATAGATTAGAGTTGCCATTTCTTAAAACAAATTAAAGAGTAGAACTAATTACAGCGCCCCATTTCTCAGACCAATGATTAAAATAAACACGATGTAATTTTAAAAAGCACTGTTAAAGTCAGACTGATTCCTAGTAGTAACCAGCTAAAAGATGTTTGTAAACTGAAATGATATTGCCTACCTACCTACCTTATTTTTTCAGCACGTTAGCGGAAACACATGCTTTATTTTTTTTTTTTTTTGCCTAATGTATAAGATTGTGTCAAAATAAAATATTGTAATTGTCTATTCAAATATAACATTTTAAAATCAGTTTATTCATGCTACTATCGATATCTAGCCAGTCAAAATAGTTCACCTAAAGCATCCCCAATATACAACTATACTTACATTATATGCTTTCCTTACTAAAGTAAATATTTAATCCTTATGTTACCAAACTTTATAAATAATATTTTCTTTCGGACAGACTGAATGGCACACAATAATTAAAATGTCAAAATACATTGTTTACATCACATGTGATTGATAAAATGATTAGTTTTCTGGTCGATTTTCATAGGTACTTAAAATTAACCACCCAGAGGCGGTAACTACTGAGGGTAAGTTTGTAAACACGCGCCCAGTGTAATTATGCACGACTACATTATGAAACGATTACCCTAAACAAACTACTACCGTATTTACAATGAGTATTTTGTGTATTATTGTAGGTAGGTATGTTTATTATTTTTAGATGTCTAGACACTAGCTGGTCAATTTAAATTTGTGACCGATATATGTTTTAACTGGAAAACGCGTTTAACAAATACTTACGTATGTTTCGGTATATCAATATACAATAAAGATATGTTATATGATGAGTCATTATTTCAAGGCTATACTACCCGTGTTAAGGTTAAACGAGGTCATTCATAATTACTGTCAGTATCAGGTTCCTGATCCATTTGTTATGAGATATGAAGAGGAAATCTTCGTCCAGAGAAGTAAAGAAAATGGTGGCCTTCGGCTGTTGTCTGCTTTTGGTCGGGTTGTTGTCTCTTTGACATATTCCCCATTTCCATTCTCAATTTTATTAGTCATAAAGAGGTAACAGAAAACGATGGACAAATGCAAATACTAAGATACATAGACACGTCTTGGGTAGATTTGGTGCAATCGACTGATTATCAATCAGGACAACAAATTAAGGGAGCATTATGGGAGCTACCATTTGATTTTTATGGGGAGGGGTAGGATGAAATTTTAAAAGGCAGGACAGGATTTTGAGTAAAAAGAAAGGCCGGATGAGCACTTGACAAAAAAGACAGGATGACAATTTATGTAAAAAGTCAGGATAAACTAATAAAAAAAGCAGGACCCCAAAAATCCAATGGTACCTGCCTAAGAGAACATATGAGGCAAGGCAATTTTCGAATTTCAATTTTACGTAGTTTTCTGTTCCATCTAATTACACAAGTAAAAAACAAAAGATAATCTCTTGAATAGCACAAGGTATTTCAGAATTTTTCGCAATAACGAATCGAGCAATCATTATCACATCAAATGGGCATTAGCTACGAATTCGACAAACTAATAAATTACGATTTTGTTGTTGAAAACATTTATAAAAGTGGATTCAACAAGTAATATTTCGCTATTAGATGTCAGTTTTGGTTTATATTTCGTCCAGATAAATTTGGTCATTACAGACCTTTAAATTCAAGCTTAGATATGAAAATATATCAAATATTCCATACACCTTAACTTTTCAGATGTTACTTTGTCGCTAATGTTAAATGGCTGCATTCGTGCTCATTCTCAACCTTTATATTTGTTATGAACTATCATCAAATACAACCTGTACTGAAATATTAAGACTGAACATAAATGCGGCCGCTTCAATTTTAGACAAAACCGTTTGATACAAATGCTAAAATTGTGAAGATTTCTGTTATTTTGAATGAGTTAATGATGCTAGTATCTGATGTATATGCATTGTATTATAAATCCCATATTTATGTTACAAAAGCTTTCTACTTTCCAATTAATAGCTAAAGTTTACATTTATAACACATTTGTAAAATGCTATATTTTAGAGCCAAAAGGGTTTTACCGGGCCTACTCCTTTTCCAAACTCGGACCTCATTAATATATATATTTTTTTAAGTAAGTCGTTATGTTGTATTGTTTTTGTAAGAAACGATTTGAATGAAAATCATCGAAATGCATTTAACGCACTCTTACCAAATGTGATTTAATGAAGTGTGTCTTTTCTAACTTATTATGTTGTCATCATTCCAATTAATCGAAAAAAACTAGTACACACTATTACAAAATAAATATAACCGATCTACATAATAGTAAATACATTACCTACAATAGATGTAAGATATTTCAATTAGTTGTGCGATGTCCTTTACTGACCATGTATATTCAAAACTTGGTATGTACAAGATTTATTTTATTACAATGTCCAATAAAAGATTCTGTTAAATATTTAAAGTTAAAACTTGGTAAGCATGTGTTTGTCTAGGTATAAAATAGTTGGTATGTTATAAATATTACATATTCCATCAGTAACCAAATATGGTGTAAACAAGGTCAGAAAATTGTCGAGATAATTCTAGAATATATTATATCTTTTTATACCATATTTGGTCACTAACGGCCTGTGTAAAGATCCATATGATAATAACGATAAGTGTTTAAAACCGGATTCTAAATTGCAAATTGTCGTTAGGAACACTTTTTCAATTTTACTTTTAAGTTTCTTTCGGAAGTCTCTGTAATTAAATTATGAAGCGGGAAAGGTTGCTAAGGTCAAATTGATTTAAAATAGCAAGCACAATTTGGTTGATTTCGTGGGTAATTTGATTTTGTGACGTTTTCGCTAGCACAGTTCTGTTAAACGTTTGGCGATAATATTAAAATCAAAACGTGAATATATTAATGACTGATTTCAGAAACTACGTTTTAACAAATTTTTATTTATAATTTGCAAACACACTTTTATCTTCACAGTGCAAATGTTCTGTTAACTTCTACGACTGTTAAAGCATACACTTTCTGTAGATCTTACTTAAAATAAGAAAGGCCAGTTATGCTCCATGCGTTCTTACGACTTTTCTGGATTTAAGCTTAATAGGGCGCTGAAATCAAAATAGAATCGAAAACCATTGATAATAAATTCTTCTAACAGGTCAACAGCGGCATGCTTTATTTGACACGCTTTCCTTGACTCTCCCATTTTCCAATCCTAGTCGTTATAGTAGAAAAAACTAAACTTTATGTCTCAAACAGTTGATTTCAATACTCAGTCATCGGTGTCAATCAGATGATATTTTTTTACAAATCTACTCCAAAATTTTCCACCACGTCCTTTATAATTTCAGCTATTTCAGAATCTAATTTGTCTACGTTTTACAATACTATTCCAGTGCTTAGCAGAAATATTGACTAAATAGTCTCTTTGAACATATCTTTTTCAGTTTGGTGGATTGATATTCCAAATGACTGTCGGTATTCCAATCGGTGAAAATTGTGCACCAATGACAAAACGAAAACACATATCATGCAAAGTTCTGTAATTTATCCTTTCAGATAAATTCATTATCATGATTATGTTCTCTCACTCAATAAATCTCATTCCAAATAAGAGTGCTTACATCTGATATATCTCAATGGACGTGTCCAATCGAAAGTAGATGTACTGTTCCCAACCTTGATCCTGTCCTAGGTATTGACACAGACGGACGACTTCAAACTAAAATCTCTAACATACGTAATGATTCAACTTTGCAGTTGTTCCAATTTCTCAGCGGTAACATATCTTCTGTTCAGTGTTGTCATTAAGTGTCATTGATATGGTCATAATTATAAATTAACTGTTTACAAAACTTTTAAACTTTCCGAAATACTAAGGGTTTTCTTCACTAGAATTAGAATACATTAGCTTTATTTGGTAAAACTTTATAGAATTTTTGGTCCCCAATACTCTTCAACTTCTTACTTCATTTGACCTTTTATCTTGTTTGATTTGAGTGTCACTGATAGTCTTTAACAGTAGAACCACGCTTCTGGAGTACAAAATTTGAATCCTTGTATCTATGATGAGTTTATTTACATCGTGTGGCATGTTACATGTCCCGTTTAGTACTGTTACGCTTGTACTATGCCCGCAATGATGACGTCATTAAATTGGTTGTGCTCCTTACAAAAATGGCCACAAAGAGTTATGATGGTAGAAAACGACTGTATTTATACTACAGAAGTTTTATTGTCATCACCACCTATTGATTCACTGCTAAGATTTTCGGTTTCTCAACTAACTGGAGACATGTTTGCACGGTTTGAGGTTTTAAGATACCAGAATAGTTGTCGAATTTGTTATTGTATTGACTTTGTCCTATTTCCGATTGTTATGCATGCATATCACGAGACGATTACCAAGTCTGGAATATGACAGTTGTTTTCCATTTGTTTGATGTGCTTGAGGTTTTGATTTTGCAACATGATATGGGAGTTAAGCTTCAAATTGTCCTTGGAGTTCGGTATTTTTTTTTTATTCTTTCTTTTACTCTGTTTAAGGACCCTGTCTTGCATCTTTGAGTGTAAATGCGATTCTCTCAATTTGTACTTGATGTTTTCATTCTTAATCGATTAACTAGCTTTGAACATTGGTAAACTACTTGTAAAGATACCTTCCGACAGAAACAAATGAAGTGACATTTCAATAATTATCAAAGGTACCAGGCTTATAATTTAATACGCCAGGCGCGCGTTTCGTCTACATAAGACTCATCAGTGACGCTCAATCAAAATATTTAGAAAGCCAAACAAATAAAGTTGACAAACACTTCATCATGACACAGGAGTTATGTTTAAAGGTTTAAATGTACAACTACAAGGTTAAGTTGAATTGCAAACATATTTCCCTATTGACAAATTATCTCTTTATAAACTATAGTTATGTATGCTGCACACTTAGTATCGTATAATGCATCTAAACACGTGATTTGACACCCACTGGATGACGTTCGTGTACCTGTATCATTAACAAAACTGTCGTTTAAAGAAATTATCTATATTTTCAATGAGTTAGATTGTGTTTCATATCCCACCAACAAAACTTTTGACTCATTATATGTTTACCAATTTGAAATCTATTAATCAGAATAATAATCTTATACTGTAATACTGAATTGATTTATAACATAGCTTTTGTAAATTTTCCGTTAATGGACAATACTTTTCCACCAGGCTATGTTGACCTTAGGTAGATTTGGCGATTCTTTAAGGACCTTCACGAACTTAATTGTCCTTGATTCTTAAACTTGTTAGTATATGAATCCAAAGAAGTGCATTTATAAGACAGAACCATATGATCATCTAATTGTGATTTCTTCGAATGGTAATGACGTAAATACGTCCTCAATTCGTAGACAGTGAAATGGTAATGCGACTTAATGCGACCGCATGTCTTTTATTTGTTTTCGTATTTGACCTTGCACGAAAATATCCCACCGTTTTGGTTTATTAGGTCTTTCCACTTTTCCGTGGAAAGACCTATTCCTTTGTTCTGATTATTAGGTCTTTCCACTTTTCCGTGGAAAGACCTATTGATTTTGTTCTGATTATTAGGTCTTTCCACTTTTCCGTGGAAAGACCTATTGATTTTGTTCTGATTATTATTATTATTATTACTATTATTTTTTTTCTTCTGCCTAATTTTTTCTTGCGTAGTATTGATGTTTCAAAAGATGTCGCTTAGATATTTGGAATATGATATCGTATAGTTTATACGCTTTTAAGGATTTTATTTTGACCAAAGCTATCCGGAGACTCCCATGAGAGTTATTCCCCTTATGTATTTGATATAAGTGATATGCGTTTCTAACTGGTAAACCATAAGTGATATTGGCCTAGGGTCTTTGGATTTGAGGTCCTTGGTCCAAAAAAAAAAGAAAATTAGGTCAAGGTCAAAGGTCAAGGTCATATTCTAAATTTTGATTTTGGCTTATTCTCACTTCTTTTCAAAACCGTATAACATATTGACATCTTATTTTTACTAGATTGTTAGTTGCGACATGTTGTAACTTATAAATTTTGATTGAAAGGGTGCGTAGACAATAAATGGGAGTTTCGCCCATCTTATATTTAGAATTATGAGTTAAGTGGTATAACTCATTAACCAAACATATTAAAGACCTAGGGTCTTTTGATTTGAGGTCCTTGGTTTGTCACCTTGAAATTGAAGTCAAGGTCATAGGTTAATAGGACGTTCTAGATTTTGACCTTTGCTTTAAATTCATATTTATACATCATAAAGCCATAGGAATTGACAGTTTAGTAGATATAGGAAGATGTAGTATGAGTGCCAATGAGACAACTCTCCATCTAAGTTACAATTTATAAAAGTAGACTGGTTTTAATTATTATTTTTTCTTCTGCCTAATTTTTCTTCTTGCGCAGTATTGTTGTTTCATAAGATATCGCTTAGATATTTGGAATATGATATCATATAGTTTATACGCTTTAAAACTGACAACAGCGTAACCAAATACTTTACGTTGTAAGAGTTATCTCCCCAAACACTGTTTTTCTTGTGGCCACTACTCCTTCGCAACCGTAAAGATTACGACAAATTTATTTTACCAAATTGCTCGTTACATCTTCAGGATTAGGATTTTAATTTTGACCAAAGCCGTAATGAGATTCCATATGAGAGTTATTTCCCTTATGCATTTGATATAAGTGATATGGATGTGAAACTGGTAAACCATAAGTGATAGAGACCTAGGGTCTTTTGATTTGAGGTCCTTGGTCGAAAAAAAGAAAATTTTGTCAAGGTCAAAGGTCAAGGTCATATTCTAAATTTTGATTTTGGCTTATTTTCACTTCTTTTCAAAAACCGTATAAGATATCGACAACACATTATTACTAAATTGTTAGTTGCGACATGTCGTAACACATACATTTTGGTTTAAAGGGTGCGCTAACATTAAATTAGAGTTTTCTCCCCTCTTGTATTTAAAAATATGCGTATGGTGATATAACTCATTAACCATATATAACTAAGACCTAGGGTCTTTTGATTTGAGGTCCTTGGTTTATGACCTTGAAATTGAGCTCAAGGTCATAGGTAAATTTGACGTTCTAGATTTTGACCTTTGCTTTTACCTCATATGTATACTTGATAAAGCCATGGGACTTTTTGCATTAGGTTGCAAGCCATTTGACCTTGAAAAATCCAACCGGAAGTGACCTTGTGTAAACCGGAAGTAGCTATTTTTTGTACTTATTTAATATAAAAGTATATAGAACCATATATTTTTGGAATCAGTGTCAAGTAAACATTCAAATTATACCGGAAGTAACAAATTATTCACTTATTTAAAAAATGTATAGAAACCATATATTTTGGAATCAGCGTAGAATAAGCTATCATTTGACACTAGAAATGACATTTTAAACCGAATTTAAATATTTTTATATCAAAATAGATCTTTATGGGTGGAAAGACCTTCAATTGTTCTCTGAACATATGGTTTTTAATTATTATTATTATTTTTTTTTTCTTCCGCCTAATTTTTCTTCTTGCGTAGTATTGTTGTTTCATAAGATATCGCTTAGATATTTGGAATATGATATCGTATACTTTATACGCTTTAAAAATTGACAACTGCTAAACCGAACACTTTACGTTGTAAGAGTTATCTCCCCAAACACTGTTTTTCTTGTGACCACTACTCCTTCCCAACCGTAAAGATTACGACAAATTTATTTTACCAAATTGCTCGTTACATCTTCAGGATTAGGATATTTATTTGGATCGAAGCTTTCCGGAGACTCCATATGAGAGTTATTTCCCCTTATGCATTTGATATAAGTGATATGCATTTCTAACTGGTAAACCATAAGTGATAGAGACCTAGGGTCTTTTGATTTGAGGTCCTTGGTCGAAAAAAGAAAATCTGGTCATGGTCAAAGGTCAAGGTCATATTCTAAATTTTGATTTTAGCTTATTTTCACTCTTTTCAAAACCGTATAAGATATCGACAACATATTATTACTAAATTGTTAGTTGCGACATGTCGTAACACATACATTTTGGTTTAAAGGCTGCGCTAACATTAAATTAGAGTTTTCTCCCTCTTGTATTTAAAAATATGCGTATGGTGATATAACTCATTAACCATATTTAATTAAGACCTAGGGTCTTTTGATTTGAGGTCCTTGGTTAATGACCTTGAAATTGAGCTCAAGGTCATAGGTAAATTTGACGTTCTAGATTTTGACCTTTGCTTTTACCTCATATGTATACATGATAAAGCCATGGGACTTTTGCATTAGGTTGCAAGCCATTTGACCTTGGAAAATCCAACCGGAAGTGACTTTGTGTAAACCAGAAGTAGCTATTTTTGTACTTATTTAATATAAAAGCATACCATATATTTTTGGAATCAGTGTCAAGTATACATTCAAATTATACCGGAAGTAACATTTTCAAACCGGAAGTGACAAATTATCTCCCTTATTTAAAATAAATTGTATAGAAACCATATATTTTGGAATCAACGTCCAATAAGCTATCATTTGACGCTGGAAATGACATTTTAAACCAAATTTTAATATTTTCATATCAAAATAGATCTTTATGGGTGGAAGACCTTCAATTGTTCTCTGAACAATTGGTTTTATTATTAGGTCTTTCCACCTTTCCGTGGAAAGACCTTTTGATTTTGTTCTGATTATTATTATTAGGTCTTTCCACCTTTCCGTGGAAAGACCTATTGATTTTGTTCTGATTATTATTATTATTTTTTCTTCCGCCTAATTTTTCTTCTTGTGTAGTTTTGTTGTTTCATAAGATGTCGCTTAGATATTTGGAATATGATATCGTATAGTTTATACGCTTTTAAAACTGACAACCACAGAACCAAATATCTTACGTTGTAAGAGTTATCTCCCAAACACTGTTTTTCTTGTGGCCACTACTCCTTCACAACCGTAAAAGATTACGACAAATTTATTTAACCAAATTGCTCGTTACATCTTCAGGATTAGGATTTTTATTTGACCAAAGCTATCCGGAGACTCCATATGAGAGTTATTCCCCCTTATGTATTTGATATAAGTGATATGCGTTTCTAACTGGTAAACCATAAGTGATATTGGCCTAGGGTCTTTGGATTTGAGGTCCTTGGTCCAAAAAAAAGAAAATTAGGTCAAGGTCAAAGGTCAAGGTCATATTCTAAATTTTGATTTTGGCTTATTCTCACTTCTTTTCAAAAACAGTATAACATATTGACATCTTATTTTTACTAAATTGTTAGTTGCGACATGTTGTAACTTATAAATTTTGTTTGAAAAGGTGCGTAGACAATAAATGGGAGTTTTCGCCCATCTTATATTTAGAATTATGCTTTAAGTGGTATAACTCATTAACCAAACATTTTAAAGACCTAGGGTCTTTTGATTTGAGGTCCTTGGTTTGTGACCTTGAAATTGAAGTCAAGGTCATAGGTTAATAGGACGTTCTAGATTTTGACCTTTGCTTTAAATTCATATTTATACATCATAAAGCCATAGGAATTGACAGTTTAGTAGATATAGGAAGATGTGGTATGAGTGCCAATGAGACAACTCTCCATCCAAGTTACAATTTATAAAAGTAGACTGGTTTTAATTATTATTTTTTCTTCTGCCTAATTTTTCTTCTTGCAGTATTGTTGTTTCATAAGATATCGCTTAGATATTTGGAATATGATATCATATAGTTTATACGCTTTAAA